>UESW01004142.1:82539-422539 GCA_900491605.1 Calamus simplicifolius
ATGATGACAAAAACATTGAGTATATGCATAATCAATTAATGCATAATTATCAAAACATTCTAAATTAAGGTTAAGCTCCCCCTTAATGAGGTAGCTCCCCCTATGTTGGTGCATATGTTAAGTCTATTGAAATTCTATTCCTTTTGACATTAATTCCTTTCAACATGCATACTATTAAGTCCTTTCAACATGCATATTTGAAGTACTATTCTTCTTCATTCTTTTAATTGCTTAATATGCATATACATATATTATTCTTCCATCACTTTTATGCATATACAAATACCTCTTCTTTCTCCCTTTTTGTAATCAACAAAAAGGTTTAGAAAAAGGTTCATTAAGGCTTAAATTAACAACAACTATAGAAATTAAGTACTTCAACATCAAACATAAGCTTAAATCAAACTTCAAAACATTCAAAATTTAATATTCATTACATATTGAAACATTACATCAAAATATTCATTACATCATTCAACAAAGTATCAAAATATTTACTTCAATATATTT
The DNA here is from genome assembly GCA_900491605.1 of Calamus simplicifolius. Taxonomy (NCBI): domain Eukaryota; kingdom Viridiplantae; phylum Streptophyta; class Magnoliopsida; order Arecales; family Arecaceae; genus Calamus; species Calamus simplicifolius. The sequence goes on from UESW01004142.1 coordinate 83,050, forward strand.
CATTACTTCATTCATATAAACATTTTATTACATCAAAAAGCAAACTAAATATCAAAATCAAAATCTAAGAAGTCTCTTAAGTTCTTCTAGGATCTTTCCCATACCACTTTCTTGTATCTTCATAAAGTCATTTAACATCTTTTCAACTAAAGCAGATGCAACTGTGACTTTCTCCTGTAGCTCTGCATTGCACTTAGAATATGTTTCAGAGTCTCCTCCAATATCCTTGATTTTATCAAAAATCTGTATGAGATCAATCTTCAAGGCTTCAGATGAAGTGCTAAAGGATGACTCTATCCTTTTTACCTTATCTTCCAAATAATAGTAGAGCTCCCTTATGCTCAAAAGTCTATTGTCCAATTCAATCTTCATTTTCTCTTCATGACTTGCAAAAAGCTCCTTTAGCTGCTCCATTTGAATTGCAGAAAATCAAGTAGAAGTGGATATAGGAATAGGTGTCGGTGCAGGTGGTGAAGGTAGTGGTGGTGAAGGATGTCTCGTAGAAGGTCTAGCCTCTGAAGGACCAGGCACAGTAGCTTCAGCTGCCCTATCATCTGAGTGTCCCTTCCTCTCTCATTGTCCATTCACCTTCACAAACCCCATACGGTGCACAGTTGCAATGCTATAATAGTCCGTATGTCTAATGTTCTTCATAGGCTCACTATCAGAAATAACTACACCTTGTTTTTGAAAGGCCATGGTTAATATCATGCCATAAGGTAAAGTTGATCTTTTCTTATTATCAGCCTCTGCCATGTACTATATCATCATCCCAGCAAGATTTATAGGCTGACCAGTCAAAACACAGTCCATAATCAAAATGTCTTGCTCCGAGACATACTCAAATCGACCAGTCTTAGGGAAAAGAATCATACTACAGATGTTATGCAATAACCTAAGCTCCAAAGGCAATTGATTTGTCCTGATTTCCTCAAAATCAGTAACCTCCCTACCAAGCATTCTTGACAGAGCCACTGCTCTCTCACTATGTGAAGTAGTAGTTAATCCAATGACAGGAATCTCCAAAAGATTTCCAAGTATTTCCAAAGTCAAGTGAATCCTTTTTCCTCTTACATAACTCACGATTCCTCCATCTCCTCTAGATAGATTATGATAAAATTCTTTAACTAGGGTCGGATAAGTTGGAACATCAAGTGAACAAACCTTCTCCCATCCTAACTCCTTGAGTTGTCGTTCAATAGAGAAACCCTCGGCTTCAAAGAAGTAGAAATCTACTTTTCTACCCATTGTGATGACTCAGCCAGCTAGGGTGTCTACCTGAGGTGAAGATGGACTTGGGATTGTGCTCGGAGTGGAAGCGGACGAAGTGGAGGATGAACTTGGAGAGGGCTGCTGCGTCGGACGCCTCATGATCCTCTATGTTTGGGTGCCATAGGATGCTAGTGGATGAAGGATTTGAGAAATTTTGGGTTTTGGGATGAGTAGGGAAGAGTTTGGAAGAGATTGAAGTCGAATAAAATGAGAAAGGTGTCGACTTTGCCCTAATAAAATCAACCTGGGACCACTTGGAGTTGGCTCTCGCAAAATGAGGTATCGGCTCCAAGTCGCTAACACAGTCAGTGCCCAAAGTGGAGTTGACTCTGGAAAGGCGGTGTCAGCTCCAAAATCTCAGACAAAACTGGAGTCGACTCCAATAACCATGGTGTCGGCTCAAGACAGTTTAGTGAAAAAATAAAGTTTCAAAGAATCTAAAACATTTTCGAAAAGTCTTCAAATTTTGGATAAATTAACTTTGGAATGTGATGAATCAATGGGTTCAAATATCTAGATAAATTTTTCTTATAATCACAAGAAATTAAAAAAAATGATTGAATTCTATATAATCATTCCTAGGAAATTTAAAATTCATTCCAATGGATCACAGACTCTTATCCTCTAAGATAACAAAATCTCTCTTCACTTAGGGGTTTTGTAAAAATATCAGCTAATTGTTCATCAGTACTAACATAATCAAGACAAATGTCACTATTAGCTACATGTTCTCTAATAAAATGATATCTAATTTCAATGTGTTTAGTTCTTGAGTGTTGTATAGGATTTTTAGTTAAGTTTATTGCACTAGTGTTATCACATCTAATTGATATTTTATCAAGTGTTATACCATAATCTTCAAGTTGTCACTTAATCCAAAGGATTTGAGCACAACAACTTCCAGCTCCAACATATTCAGCTTCAGCAGTTGATAATGCAACCAATTTTGCTTTTTGCTAAACCAAGAGATTAAGTTACTTTCTAAAAATTGGCATGCACCACTTATACTTTTTCTATCCAATTTAGAACCAGCATAATTAGAATCAGAATATGCAATCAAATTTAATGTTGAGTCTCTAGAATACCATAATCCTACATCTTTAGTTCCATTTAGATATAAAGTATTCTTTTTATTGTAATTAAGTGAGATTCTTAGGTTCAGATTGATATCGTGCACATAAACATACTGCAAACATAATATCAGGTCTACTTGCTGTTAAGTAAAATAGAGAACCTATCATACCTCTATAATATTTTTGATCAATTTTCTTACCATCTTCATCTTTATCCAATTTGCATGAAGGATCATAGGTGTTCCAAGGGGTTTGACTGATTCCATTCCAAACTTCTTGAGAATTTCTTTTGTGTACTTTTTTGGTTGATGAAAATCTCCTCTTTTTCTTGTTTGATTTGTAGTCCTAGGAAGAAGTTGAGTTCTCCCATCATGCTCATCTCGAATTCACCCTGCATTAACTTTACAAATTCTTGACACAAAAGATTGTTAGTAGCACTGAATACAATATCATCTACATATATTTGTACTACCAATAAGTCTTTATCTTTCTTTTCAAAAATAGTGTTTTATCAACATTTCCTCTAGAAAAATCATTTTCAATTAGAAATTTGCTTAATATATCATACCAAGCTCTAGGTGCTTGTTTTAAACCATAAAGTGCTTTGTGTAGTTTGAAAACATGATTTGGAAATTCATGATCTTCAAAACCAGGTGGTTGTTCAATAAAAACTTCCTCATTTATAAACCATTTAAAAATGCACTTTTAACATCCATTTGAAATAGATTAATGTTCATATGACATGCAAATGCTAGAAGTAACCTAATGGCTTCTAATCTAGCAACATGTGCAAAAGTTTCATCAAAATCAATTCCTTTCTTCTGATTATATTCCTTTTGCAACTAATCTAGCTTTATTTCTAATTACTATGTCATTTTCATCTAATTTATTTCTAAATACCCATTTAGATCCTATAACAGAATGACCTTTGGGTCTATCAACTAAGGACCATACATTATTCCTATTAAATTGATTTAATTCTTCTTGCATAGCTAACATTCAATTACTATCTTTTTCAGCTTCTTCAATGTTTTGGGTTCTATATGAGACACAAATGCAAGATGATTATTGATGTTTCTCATTGATGATCTAGTTCTTACACCTTGAGATAGATCACCTATAATCAATTCCTTAGGATGACCATAAGCATATCTCCAATCTCTAGGTAGATCTACATCATTATGAGTAGTATCAATAACATCATCCTTAGGTGAGTCATCATCTTTAACTTCTGGTTCATGGTCTGAAGATACATCTATATTCAATTTTTCAATATCTTTTCAAGCAAATTTGTATCTTCCTCATCATCAATCTTTTCGAACTTGATGCTAAAGACTCATCAAACACTATATGAATTGATTCTTCTATAATTAAATATTTCTTATTAAATACTCTATAGGCTTTACTAGATGTGAATATCCTAAGAATATGCCTTCATCAGATTTTGCATCAAACTTTTCAAGATTGTCCTTACCATTATTATGAATAAAACATCAACAACCAAATGCATGAAAATAACTAATGTTAAGTTTCCTATTATGCCATAATTCATAAGGAGTTTTCTTAAGGATTGGTCTAATTAAAGCTCTATTTAGGATGTAACATGCTGTGTTTATAGCTTCCGCTCAGAAGTACTTTGGGAGTTGGCTTTCACATAGCATGGTACGGGCCATATCTTCTAGAGTCCTATTTTTTTTCTACAACTTCATTTTGTTGAAGTGTTCTAGGTGCAGAGAAGTTATGATGAATGCCATTTTCAATACAAAAATTTTCAAATAGATGATTTTCAAATTTGTTCCATTATCACTTCTAAGAGACACTATGGTAGTATTTTTCTCATTTGTGACTTTCTTAAAGAATTTCAGAAATATCAAGAAAGTCTCATCTTTGTGAGCTAAGAATAATACCCAAGTGTATCTAGAATAATCATCTACTATTACAAGATCATATTTCTTTCCTCCTAGACTAGTAGTTCTAGTAGGTCCAAAAAGGTCCATATGTAGTAGCTCGAGTGGCCTAGTAGTGAAACAATATTTTTAGATTTGAAAGAATTTCTAGTTTGTTTTTCAAATTGACATGCATCACAAAAATTATTTTCATAATCTAATTTTGGAAGACCTTTAACTAAATTCATTCTAATTAATTTTGAAATTAAGTGTGTGCTTGCATGACCTAATCTACGATGCCATAGCATCCAATCTCATTTACCTTAGCATTATCAGCAATTAAGCAATGATTACTACTAGACAAATTGTCTAAATCAATTAAGTATACATTGTCATTTCTATTTCCAACAATATAATGCTATTCAATGGGATTAGAAATAGTGCAGATAAAAGCTTCAAATAAAACTTTGAAACCTTTATCACATAGTTGGCTAATGCTAATTAAATTATGCTTTAAACCATCAACATATAAAATATTTTCAATAAAGGTGGATAGAGTTATTTAAATTTTACCAAGGCCCATAATTTGACCTTTGCCATTGTCTCCAAAAGTAACAACTCCTCTCTTTTATCTTCAAGGGTAATGAATTATCTTGTCACCCGTCATGTGTCTTGAGCAGCTACTATCAAGATACGATCTTCTTTTTGATCCTTTGGCTGCAAGACACTCCTGCAAGATAATCAAATCTTATGTTTAGGTACCCAAGCTTTCTTGGATCCTTAATGGTTAGTAACAATAAATATTATTCCTTTTGTAACCCATATTTTCTTTTCTTTAAGCATTAAATTCTTATTAGTTTTTCTAAAATTGCATTCATAAGATTTATGTCCTTTTTTGTTGCAATGATAACATGAAACATCATTTTTGATAGGTTTCTTAATAAAAAAATTGTTTACATATTTTTGTTTCATATGAGGTCTATATCCTAGTCCAGCTTTATCAAATATAGCTCTTTGATTACTTAAAAGCAAATTTAGTTTTTCTGAGCTATATGTAAATTTATCAACAATAATCTTATACTTATTAACTTCTTTCTTTAAATTAAGATTTTTATTAGAAATTGATTCTTTTTCTTTTAAAGAATCTTTCTTTTCATATTTTAAATTTTTAACTTCAAGAATTAGTTTATTTTTCTCTTTGAGAAGATTTAAATTTTCAGTTTTCAAAGATTTATTTTTCATTCTCAAAGTTTTGAAATCACTAACTAATTCATTAAATGCATCATATAATTCATCAAATATAAAATCATCATGAGTTTTAGAATTTACCTCATTTTTGTCATTTGCCATGAAGCATATGTTTGCAACTTCTTTTTGATCTTCTTCGGATGAAGCTTCTTCACTATCACTCCATGTTGCAACATAGGCCTTCTTCTTCTTGTTCTTGTATCCCTTCTTTAATTGAGGACATTAAGATTTAAAATGTCTCAGCTTCTTACATTCATAACATGTCAAGGGTTCTTTTCTTTATCTTTATCCCTTTCTTTTTCTTTTCTCCTTCTATTTTGATTCCAGATTTCTTTTGTGGAAGGGTCTCCTTCTTTACATAAACTTTCTAAATTTCTTTGCAAGGAGAGCTGTTTCATCATCTCCACTGCTGCTCTTTCACTTTCAGCGGCCTTAAGTGCAATTGTTCTCTTCTTTTTCATCTCTTCCTCTTGATGTTGTTTCATTGTCAATTCATGGGTCATCAAGGATCCAAGTAGCTCTTCCAAAGGTAAAATGTTCAGGTCTTTGGCTTCTTGGATTGCAGTCACTTTAGCTTTCCATGTTCTTGGAAGAGATCTAAGAATTTTGCTTACCAATTTAGAATTAGTATAAGTTTTACCAAGACTCTTTAAACCATTTACAATATCAGTGAATCTAGTGTACATGCATGTGATTGATTCAGTTTGTTTCATACTAAACAATTCATATTTATGCACTAGAATGTTAATTTTGGATTCTTTTACTTGATTGGTACCCTCATGGGTAACTTCTAATCTATCCCATATTTCTTTGACTGAAATGCAAGTAGAAATTCTGTTGAATTCATTTGTATCCAAAGAACATATAAGACATTCATAGCTTTGGCATTAAGCTGAGCCATTTTCCTATCGTTCTCATTCCAATCCCTTTCGGGCTTAGGAACAATAGAACCATATACCATGTGTGTGGGTGTGCTAGGTCCATTAATAATGACACTCCACAATTCATAATCTAAAGCTTGAATGAAAATCCTCATTCTTGGTTTCCAATACGAATAGTTAGTGCCACTAAACAAAGGTGGCCTATTGGTGGATTGACCTTCAGAAAAGGATGATTCAGCTTGAGCTATCATTTGGATCTTTATTTCTTGATTGTTAGATCAAGTTTAAATGAGCACAAGCTCTGATACCAATTGTTGGCCCAGATGGCAACCCAAGAGGGGAGGTGAATTGGGTTCTTTAAAAAATTTAACACTTTGAAAATAATTTGCTTGATGTGAAAGTGCCCAAGTAAAGTGAATTAATAAAAGCTAAGCACAATATGATAAAGAGAGAGAGACAAATGCACGACAAACACACAAAGATTTATAGTGGTTCGGTGTTAGCCACACCTACGTCCACTCCCAAGCAACTCTTGGGTTCATACTATAATCCCTTGATTACAGTTGAGTTGTTTTATAAGATCACAACTCGAACATGTTATTTTACACGGGATCACAACGAACCCAGCCGGTTTTCATAGGTTCACCAGCATAAAACCTTAACCCAAGCTAAACTTAGTTTGTCCCGAGGTAAACTACCTCAACTAATTCAATCCCCCTGATTGAATTAGTAAACAATAATTCAAAACAAAGTTTATAATTCAAAAGCTCCTTAATTGAGCAAATAAACAATGTAAATAGACAAGGATTAGAAAAGCCTGATTGAAGCAATCTGGATGTGAGCTTTTCTTCTTTTTCTCTTCTCTTTTGAATGGATGAACCAAGCTTCAGCTCTGATTTTTGATAGAAATTCGTTGAAGAGAATGTTGAGGAAATAGAGCTTTTGCTCTTCTTCTTTTCTCCTTTGAAAATCCTTCGATTTTGTTCTTTGAGGGCTTTGGATTTCTCTAGAAACTCTCTTCAGATGATAAGCATAGACTCAGAGATTTCTCTTCAATTTTTCTCTCTTTTTCATTGGATATTTTCTTGATATTTTTCCCATTTTTCTCTCTATATTTTGAACGATCGGATATCCTCTTTATATAGATTTTCAATCTAAGATTAGGTGAGAAAATAGCCATTGAAATATACCTTGATGAGTTCTCCATTCAAGAAAATAGATCCGTTGAGAAGTAGGTGAGAAAAAATAGCCATTGGAACTGATCTGTCACTTTTAAAAATCATCCTCTGACATGTTGGAGTCGGCTCCAACTTTTCATGTGTTGGCTCCAAATCGGGTTGCCAAAATAGCAAAAAAGGTTCGTCATGGAGTCGGCTCCCACTTTACAAAGTGTTGACTCACTGTTGTCTGGAGTCGGCTCCCGATCCTGAGGTGTCGGCTCCAAGAATTGCTCCGAAAAGCATAGTCTCTATAACTCAGGTTAGAGTCAGCTCCAAAAATTTATATGTCGGCTCTGGCTTCTGAAGCAAAAACAGTTCTCTGTATCTCGGGTTGGAGTCGGCTCCCGACTGTTATGGTGTCGGCTCCAAACCATGCCAAAAATCCTGAACTATTCCGATACGCTCTGGAGTCGGCTCGAGTAGGTCTGGGTGTCGGCTCTAACTTCTGAACTTTGTTATAATCCATTAAAATTCAATTCAAAACTGATTTCCATATACCTTTTGAATAATTAATCGTTCTTAATTCCTGAAACACTTATCAAATTTATCAGAAATACAATGAATATACTCATGGCTTTTGTTAATCATCAAAATCAATAATTGGGTAAATAATTTCTCAATAATTTTCAACAAGTATCTATGTCAGCTTCTAGTCCAACTCAAAGGAAGCCTTTTGGGGGAATGCCCTAGGTTGCTACCAACAGGGTGTCTGGTGAGGTGAGGGACCAGGGTCATCCTTCTAGTGGAGGAAGAAATATACCTCCATGTAATATATATGGGAGACTTCATATGGAAGAGTGTAAGAGGGGCAATAAGGGATGTTATATGTGTGGTGATCTAGGTCACATGAAGAGGGATTGCCCTAGGAGAGGGCAGCAGGCTAGTGAGCTTCCTTAGGGGCCAGCAGTGCCGAGGGGACAGCCTGACAGAAGGGGTGACAGAGGTACCCCAGCTCCAGCCAGTCAGTTGAGGACTAATGTGGATCAATCAGGAGGGTCAGTCAGTATTCCAAGGGCTGAGGCCAGAGTATTCGCTATGACTAGGCAGGAGGCCCAGATTGATCCTGATGTAGTGACAGGTATGCTACCCATCGATAATCATGATGCTTATATTTTAATTGATTCTGGATCTACGCATTTATTTATCTCATGTGAGTTTGCTAAGCATTTAGATAGAAATATGGGTCAGTTGGGTAGCTAGTTGGTGGAATCTATGCCTATAGGGAGGCCTTTTATATCAGATCAGGTGTTTATAGGCTATGATATTTTTGTGGAGGGTCAGAGATTAGCATCATATTTGATTTCTTTGAGTTTGAAAGAGTTTGATGTCATCCTGGGAATGGATTGATTGTTTGTACATAGAGCCAGAGTAGATTGCTTGAGAAAAGCAGTGTTATAGACTTTTGAAGGTAGGTATGTCTGTTTCTTGGGTGATAGGAGGAGGTGGTTGCCCTCAGGAGTGATTTCAGCCCTATCAGCTAATCAGATGCTAGCAAAGAGATGTGAAGCCTTTCTAGCTTGTGTGGTGAGTCTAGAGGGCAATGGTTTAGAACTGACTTGTATCCCTATGGTGAGGGATTTTTCATATGTATTTCCTGAGGAGCTACCAAGGTTATCTCTTGACAGAGAGATTGATTTCAGTATAGATCTAGTTCCAGATACTAGACCAATAGCTAGGGCACCTTATAGAATGGCTCTAGTTGAACTAAAAGAATTAAAAAACCTGTTACAAGAATTATTGAATAAAGGGTTTATTAGACCTAGTATTTTGCCATGGGGTGCACCGGTGTTATTTGTAAAGAACAAGAATGGTACCTTGAGGTTATGTATAGACTATAGATAGTTGAACAACGTAACCATTAGAAATAATTATCCATTGCAAATGATGATGATTTGTTTGATCAGCTGCAAGGGGCAGCAGTGTTTTCAAAGATTGATAAGAGATCTAGATATCATCAGTTGAGAATAAAGAATGAGGATATATCTAAGACTGCTTTTAGGATCAGATATGGTCATTATGAGTTCTTGATGATACCATTTGGCTTGACTAATGCTCCAGCTGCTTTTATGAGTATAATAAATAAGGTAATTCAAGAGTTTTTGGATAAATTTATGATAGTATTCATTGATGACATCTTGATTTATTCTAGAAGCAGTGAAGAGCATGAGCAGCATCTGAGGATAGTTTTGTAGATATTAAGAGAAAAGTAGTTATATGCAAAGTTTAGTAAAAGTGAATTTTGGCTGGATGAGATGAAATTCTTGGGACATATAGTTTCAGCCAAAGGTATTATGGTAGACCCTCAAAAAATTGAAGCTATAATGAATTGGGAGGTACCTACCAATTAGACTGAGGTGAGGAGTTTCTTGGGGCTAGCAGGATATTATAGAAGATTTATAGAAAATTTTTAAATTTTAGCTTCTTTTATAACTAAGCTGCTTAGAAAGAATATTAAGTTTGATTGGTCTGATGAATGCCAAAGGAGTATGGATGAATTGAAAAAAGATTAATCTCAGCCCCAATTCTAATACTCCTAATAGTACCAGTGATTATGTAATCTATAGTGATGCCTCATTGAAGGGTTTGGGATGTATTTTTATGTAGAATGAAAAAGTGGTAGCTTATATATCTAGACAATTGAGATCCCATGAAAGAAATTACCCCACCCATGATTTAGAATTGGCCGTTGTCATCTTTGCATTGAAGGTTTGGAGGCACTACCTGTATGGAAGAAAGTGCCAGATATTTACTGATCATAAGAGCTTGAAATATATTCTGATCTAGAAGGAATTAAATCTAAGGCAGAGGAGGTGTATTGAATTAATAAAAAACTATGATTGTACTATTGAGTATCATCAAGGAAAGCTAATGTTGTGGCTAATGCCTTAAGTTGGAAGTCTATGACCACATTAGCTTCTATTAGAGCAATGCAGCTACCCTTGATGATTGAGTTGAGGAGGTTAGATGCAAAGCTAACTGTAGACAGATCAGGAGCCTTATTGGTTGCTTTCTGAGTGAGACCCCTGATGCTGGAGGAAATAAAAGAAGCTCAACTGCTAGATCCATAGTTGCTAAAAGCTAGAGATTTGATTCAAAGTGGGTCTCAATCAGAGTTTTCTGTTAGAGGTGATGAGGTGTTATTATTCAAGGGTAGAGTATGTGTGCCAACTGTGGAGTCATTAAAAGATTAGATTTTAAAGGAAGCATATAACTCAGCTTATTCAATGCACCAAGGTAGTACTAAGATGTATAGAACTACAAACAAAACTACTAGCGAAATGGAATGAAAAAGGAGATAACTACACCAGCAGATTAAAGCTGAACATCAGTGTCATGCTAACAAGCTTCAACCTCTAATTGTGCTAGAATGGAAATGGGAGCATATAATTATGGATTTTGTTGTAGGACTCCAAAGGACAAAAGGGGCAATGATGCTATATGGGTGATAGTTGATAGATTGACTAAGTCTGCTCATTTTCTGCTTATTAAGATTATCTTTACCTTTGATAGATTAGAATTATATGTGTATGAATTTGTGAGTAGGTATGGTGTGCCAGTATCTATAGTATCATATAGAGATCCAAGGTTTACATCTCAATTTTGGACAGAATTACAGAAATCTTTGGGGACTAAATTGACGTTCAGTACAACATTTCATCTCCAAACTGATGGTCAGTCGAAGAGAACCATCTAGACATTGGAGGATATGCTGAGAGCTTGTGTCATGGAATTTTTGGGTAGCTGGAATGATCATTTTCCTTTGGTAGAGTTTGCTTACAATAACAACTACCATTCTAGCATTTATATGGCATTATATGAGGCATTATATGGAAGGAAATGTAGAACTCTAGTGTGTTGGGATGAGGAGGGAGAGAGGAGGTTGTTAGGCTCAGAGTTAGTGCAGCTTATATAGCGGATCAGGTTAAATCATAAGAGCTAAATTAAAAGCAGTTCAGGATAGACAGAAGAGCTATGCAGACAAAAAGCATAAGGAGGTAAAATTTGAGGTTGGAGACAAAGTCTTTATGATAGTATCTCCCTAGAGAGGTATTATGAGGTTTGGGAAGAAAGGCAAGTTGAGTCCCAGGTATATTGGACCCTATGAAATTCTAAAAAAAGTTAGGACACTTGCTAATAGATTGGCTTTACCTCCTAAGTTATCTCATATTCATAATGTATTCCATGTATCAATGCTTAGGAGGTATGTGCCAGATTCCTCCCATATGATTCAGTCTGAAACTGTGGAGTTACAAAAAGATTTATCATTTGCAGCAGAGCCAGTGAAAATCTTGAGCAGGGAGATTAAGCAGCTTCATAGTAAAAGAATTTCATTAGTTAAGGTGTAATGGCTAAATCATCAAAAGAAGGAAGCTACATGGGAGCGAGAGGATGAGATGGAATTAAAGTACCCCCATATGTTTGAGAATTTATCTAGCTAAATTTTGAGGACAAAATTTCTTAAGGAGGAAAGAATTGTAACATCCTAAAAATCTTATAATTTTGGTAATATTAATGGCATTTTTATTTATAATAAAAGTCAGAAGGTTTCAATGATGTGTGGGTGTGTTGGCCACTTGATAAATATATATAAAAAATTTATGATGTAAATGAGTATATATTTGGATGCTAATTATTTAGATTTAAGAATTTTAGAAATTTGAGTTTTAATAGGCTTAAATTTCAAGAAAATTTAAGTTTAGTTTGAGTTTTACTCTTAAGTGTTGTTTTTAGCAATGAGAGTCGACTCTAATTGGTGAGGGGTCGACTTGGCACGGTTTAGAACTTTCGGCATGAATTAGAGTCGACTCCTATAGAGATTAGAACCGACTCTAATGGTTATACAAAGAGTAATTTTTTGGGGCTTCATTAGAGCCAGCTCCCGATTCTGCTAGAGCTGTCTCTAAGCAAATTTTCTCAGTTAAATCTTTAAAATTCCATATTTATTCGGTTTTAAGTCTGATTTGAGTGTTGTTTGAACCGTTTAATTTCTAAAAGCAAGCTCTTCAAGCAAGGTATTTTTCTAAAAATATTATATAAAAGTATTAATTTAAATAAAAATAATAATTCAGGCTATAAATGGATTAAAAAAATTATATGTTCAATGGCAAAATGGAAAAAGGCTACGAGGCCATTTGCTAATTGTGCTAAGGGCAAATTAAAAAAGAAAATTTAAAGGCAAAGTATCATGGTTAAGAGTGAGCCACGTGTTTTTTAAAAGGCATGCTTTAAGAGTTCTTGAGGGTAAAATGGGGATTTCATCAATGCCTTAGCCCCTAAGCGACCCCCTTTAAGTGCCTTAGCCCATGAAGAAAAGGGAAAAACATGGATTTCAGCCAGAGAAATAAAGAAAGAAAGAAGGAAGGAAGGAAAAGAAAATAGAGGAAGAAAAAGAAGAAGAAAAAGAGAAGGGAAAGCTTGGGGTTCGTGCTTGTCTCCATGTAAGCTATAGCTTCCCTAGACCTTGTATGGCTTTAGATTTTCTTAGATTCTTGTAGTAGGAGATGATAGTAGAAGAAATCTTGAGTAGAGAAAGGATGAAAGAAATAATGAGATATCAGATGTTAGATCATGTATGCATGCATGGTTTTAGGAAAAAACCTTGTGTGCAGATAAACCTAATAGCTATCGTGTATGTATGTTGACGTAGGTCAAGAGGATTATTTCAGGGAGCTGAAATATCAGAGTTGAGTACCAGTTGAAGGGGTAACCTGCTAAGGTGAGTGGATTTCTCATCTAGAAATGGAAAGTTTATTTTGAGCAAGTATAATGATATTAATACCTAGCGTGGTATGTTACGTTAGTAAAGTATTATGTATGTTTTAAATCTAAAAATGAGGACCTAGTATATGATATTCTGATACATGGGTTTTTATGCACGAAGCTCTGAGCATGAGTTTTATTATAGGATTTAAAGCATAAGTTTTGAGCATGAGTTAAAGTTCGAGTTTATGAGCATAAGTTTTAAAAGCAAAAGAACTGAGCCTGAGTTTTGATGTATGAGTTTCAAATGCATACATGGCATATATGCATGAAAAAAATATTAAAAAGAATATATTTTGATGCATGAATCATACAGAGCATTAAGGTAACTATGGGCTGATCATCCTGTAGACTGTGCTATAGCATGAGCATGCACACTACTATTGAGCCGGCATCTTCTTGCGATTCGATTGTACGATGAACCCCAAAAATAGGGATGAATGCACTATAGACCAAGCCTAGTAGGGCAGATTGTAAGTAGCCCATAGGGGCAAGAATCATAGCTAGTGGAGCTGGTTATGATATAGCCCGTGGGGACAGAGATGAAACCCAAGGTTCTAGGGTTAAGAAATAAAGCACTTTGTTGGATGAACCGCATAGATAAGGGGTGCTATTTGTGTGGGGATTCTATTGCTAGCATGCACCCGATAAGAGTACACCTATAGGAGGGCGACTGTAAGGTGGTATCTCAGAGGCATTACACATACAACCCAGTATCAAGAGATTTAAAAACTTATATTATGATTTAAAAAGGGTCAGTGGGCTAAATATTTATCCCAAAAAAAAGTTTACATGAGATGCTAGTGGGCAGGCAGATCTCAATGGGGATCAGGAAATTTAAATAAAGAAAGTCTGGGTTATAGGTAAAGAATGCATATTTTCATATTGTAATGCATCATGTATGGATATTTATATTAATGAGTTATTTTTCAGTGAAAAGTTATTGTAGAGTATTTCAATACTGGAATATTATTTGAAGATTAAGCTATATTTTAATTTATCTGATATTATGTTAAAAATGTACTCTAATTTATACAAGCTATATTGTATCAGCATACTGTAAAAATTGTGATGTTATGGTCCTCTATTTCTCCTTAGTTAGATAATTATTCAGTCACTGGAACTTATGTCTCACCCCTCTGTTATTAATATTCTTCTTCTAGATTAGTGAGTCAGTTTGGAAGGATTAAGGTTTGCGGGATTGAGACCCTTAGTGCTTAAGCCTGCCAGGTTACAAGAGCATAGATGATATAAATTTGTATATTGAGCTAGTATGGGGTGATATTCATATATATGTATATGTATATATGTACAGTGAGATGTGATGATGTATCAGATTTATTTGGATATGAATACAAGACTTGTGTTTTGGAAAAAATTATGAGCATGATGTATATATGTACTTATGATTTTGATATCGATTGTGAATGTGATCTTGTAAATTGCCTGAGGATGTCATGAAAAATATTTTGAGCAGTTTGATGCTTAGTATTGATTTGAGTGATGTGCATATATAATTGAGTTGATAATAAAAAGTTTTTTAACAAGATGTGTTTTCGAGTGTCTGTCGCTTATGATAATATGTTGGAGTTCCCTAGCTCTTTATGAAGCTTTACATAAAGACTAGTAGAACTCTATCCGATTACCATAGGTGTGCAGGTGTGATGTCAATGGCCTCAGAGAAAAGGGGGAGCTGACAGTTAGTGTGGGATGACTTTCATGTTTATATATATGTGTGTATGTATGCAATGGGGTGTGGCAATGTATTAGACTTATTTGGATATAAATGAAAGACTCGTGTTTTGGAGAGAATTATGAGTATAATGTATGTACTTATGATTTTGATATCACTTGTGAATGTGATCTGATAAACTGCTTGATGATGTCAAATAAAAAGTTTTAATAGGACGTGTTTTGAGTGTCTGTCATTTGTGATAATCTGTTGGAGTTTTCTAGCTCTTTATAGAATGCTATATAAGGCTAGTCGAACTCAAGCCGATTACCTCAAGTGCACAAGTTTGCTATTTGTGGTCCCAAGAGGATGGGGTGCCGACACATGGCCTCAAGATTTTTGTTAGAAAGTTTTTTTTGATTTTACAAAATCCTTTTCTAGAAAATGCTAGAAAACTAATCTAAAATTTAAATTCAAAATATAAACTAAAGTTAAAAATAATCAAACTGGATGAGGCGTGTTAGACACTGCCCTAAGGATAAGTTTTCGCCCTCTCGTGCGGGTTGTTGAAGATTTGTTCCTAAGGTACAACAATCCAGCTCGATCCGATCCTTCTACTGCAAGTACGATCGGGTGAAGGTGCAAACCCAATGAAACTTCAGATGCCCAAAAAAATATAATAATAAATAGTTAAATAAACCTTTTACCATCAGTAGCTTGTTGAGACAAACTCCCAACTCCAAGCACTTGCAGCAACATGATCTTCAACGATTGAATAAAGCTTTTTAGATTTGAATTTTCTTACTTCTCTATTTTTTTTCCTTAGTCTATATATATATATATGGCCGTTAGGCCTTGTTACCATTCCTCCCAGAACGGAAGGAAAAGCGGAACGCTCGAGCGAACGCTCGAGTATTTCCAGAAATTAAATCACGGAATGCTCGCGAACGCTCGTTGGCGAGCGTTCTGACTCCACGCGAGTGCTCGCATGGGGTCTTTATTGCTTTCCATTTTTTTAACTTTTTTCTTTTTAAAATGGTAAAATGTCAACAATCCCCCATAAAAGTTAAAAAAAAATAAATAAATATTATAATATTAATTTTAGGGCATCTTATACTGTGCAATAAGTGAGGCGTTCTGTGGACTTGAACCTCACTTAGTTTGATTATATACATATGAAGGAACCATAGTGGAACCATAGTGGATTAGACCTTGAACTAGGTCCTTGACTCAGACTTCTACTAATCACACACAGCATGAATCAATTGGGTTTAAGCGGTCAGCGCATATTAAAGGCCTTGCGCTTAGTACCTTGATTTTTTATGAGAATTTCTTAAGGTTAGCCTAAACCTTTAGTCACGGCCTAATATGACAATTCTCATATAGGTGAATCCTCCAAGGGTATTTGTGACTAATACCTTGTAGATAACCTACCTCGGATCCATTAAGAGAATAACTCAACCTTACACAAATTTACTTTGTCACTTTATAAGAGCACTCATCATAGGGATGGGTTGAAATTTTTTTTCAAAATTTGTGCTCTAACACGATCACTCAATTAGCTTCGTTTCTACCACATTGAACCTCATTCATGGGATCTCCAATCACAGAGGTTGGGTATCCACTGCTGGTGACCAAATAATGGGCTTAAGCCCCATCCCCCTCGATGAATCTAGGACTCCACTCCTAGATAATCCCTTGGTTAATTGATCTGCCAAATTCTTCTCAGATTTGACAAATTCCAAAGAGATAACATCATTTTTCTTATGTTGTCTTATAGACTTATGACAAAGCCGTATATGGCGATTCATCTTTTTATTGGTACTCTTTTGATTTGTCAGTTCAATTGCGGCCTTATTATCACAATGGATTGATATAGAAACTGGCTTAGGTACCAAAGGTAGCTCTGATATTAGATTTTTTATCCACTCTGCCTCATTACAGATGGTATCCAGAGCTATCAACTCGGCCTCCATGATGCTTCTAAAAATGATAGTTTGCCTAGTGGATCCCCAAGCAATAGCAGCACCGCCAAGAAGATATCCAGTGGTTGATTTTAAATCATGAGAATCAGTGACCCAATTAGCATCACTGTAACCCTCAACCACCTCAGGGTATTCAGTGAACATCAAAGAGAGATTAAGTGTTCCCTTTAAATATCGGAACACTCTTTCTAAGGCTACCCAATGAGATGATCAGGATTTTGATTATATCTACTAAGCCTTCCTATAGCATAGGCAATATTAGGTCTTGTCCTGTTTGCTACATACAAGAGAGATCCTATAATTTGAGAATACTTTAATTGATTAATTGGGTCACCTAAATTTTTCTTTAGGTGAAAGCTAGGATCAAAAGGAGTAGATATTGATTTAAGATTGGAATAACCAAACTTCTTGATCATTTTTTCTATAGAATGAGAAAGAGAGAGAGAGCTATCCCTTCATGGGACTTGATAAGCTTCATCCTAGGATTACATCCGCTTCCTAAATCTTTCATATCAAACTTAGAAGAGAGGAAAGATTTAACACTTGAAATAATTTCAAGAGATGTTCCAAAATTAAAATATCATCTACATATAGGCAAAGGATTACACAATCATTGTCGATGATTTTAGAATAAACACACTTATCATGATTATTGATTTGAAATAAAAGATAGAATAATTTGATCAAATTTCTCATGCCATTGTTTAGGAGCCTGTTTAAGACCATAAAGGGACTTAATAAGTTTACAAACCTTATTTTCTTGTCCCTTTACAACAAAACCTTCAGGCTGTTCCATATAGATCTCCTCCTCAAGATCTCCATTTAGGAACACAGTCTTCACATCCATTTGATGAATGATTAACTTATGAATGGAAGCAATAGCAAGAAGTGATCTAAGGGTTGTTATTCTAGCTACAGGAGAATATGTATCAAAGAATCTAACCCTTTCTTTTGGTTATACCCTTTGGCTACTAATCTAGCCTTATACTTTTCTATTGAACCATCAGGTCTAAATTTCTTCTTAAATACCCACTTACACCCTAAAGGTTTGCTTCCAGGGGTAAATCAGATAAGATCCAAGTTTCATTTTGTAAGATTGAATTAAATTCAGAAAGAATAGCTTCCTTCCAAAAAGGAGCATCAGTGAAGATATCGCCTCTGAAAAAGAAGAAGGTTGCCTTCGACTAGGAAAGTAAAGAAACCTTCACCAAGGTCTTTTTCTTTCCTTATCCTTGAACTTTTCCTAAGTTCAGAAGGTCCACCTTCAGATTAGATCTTTTCCTTTTCTTTGACTCATTAGAGGATCCAGCTTTAAAAGAATCATGAACCAAGAAAGGATTAGAAGAGAGTTGATTTGGTACTTGGTTCTTGAAAGGAAAAACATTTTCAAAATAAGTAGCATCTCTTGATTCGATAAGAGTATTATTTGAGATGCACTTATACAGAGTTTATCACTAGGAACCTATTTGTACTGCTATCTAAGGAATAACCTATAAAGATAGCATCTACAGTTTTAGGTCCTATTTTTCTTCTCTTGGGTTCAGGTATTCCTACCTTAGCCAAGCATCCCCACACTTTAAGATAATCTAGCCTGGGTGTTTACCTTTCCAAAGCTCAAAGGTGTTTTAGGACTATCCTTAAAGGGTATCCTATTTAAAATATAATGCAGCTAAAAGAGCTTCCCCCACAAGTTCTCAGTGCGCCTGAACTTATTAACATTGAGTTAACCATATCCATTAATATACATTTTTTCGTTCAGCTACACCATTGGACTGAGGAGAGTATGGTGGTGTAACTTCATGAATAATCCCATATTCTTGACAAAATAGAGTCATTTCATTTGAGGTATATTCACCACCGCGATCTGACCTAAATTTCTTAAGCTTTTTCTCAATTTGGGTTTCAGCTTCTACCTTATAAATCTTAAACTTATCTAATACTTCATCCTTAGATTTTATCAAATATATGTAACAATATCGAGAGAAGTCATCTATGAATGTTACAAAGTAACGAATTCCTCCCTGTAGGAAACTTGGTAGAGTCACATACATCGCTATGGACTAATTCAAGACGTGTTGAACTCCTATTTACTGATTTAAAAGGTTTTCTTGGCATCTTGGCTTGAATACAAATCTCACATTTAAACTTTCTATCAATATGAACTTTAGGAATTAGATTAAGATTTGTCATGTAATGAATACGATCAAAATTCACATGACCAAGTCTACTATGCCAAACATTTGAAGATTCAACATTAAAAAGAAGAGGACTTTATTTGATAACTTAGAGGATACATTTAACTTAAAAAGACCTTCATAAACAAAGCCTTTACCAACAAACTCATTATTACGAGTAATTACAACTTTATTTGACTCTAGAACAATTTTATATCCTCTAGATATAAGGAGAGATCCACTAATAAAGTTTCTTCTAACACTAGGAACTAACAGCACTTCGTGAAGGACCAGGATCTTTCCAGATATCATCTTTAGATCCACTTGACCTTTCCCAAGCACTTGTGCTGAAGAGTTATTCCCAAGTGTCACACCTCCTCCACTTGATTCCTGAAAGGTGAACCAGAAGCGATCAAAACAAACATGAACATTAGCTCCTGAATCAAGCCACCAATCACAAGAAGATTGGGTTGAGTTAATTAAGAATTTTGAATTTACCGACCTGAAAGAAGGCTCAGCACCACTCTCAACCACATTAACTTGTGGTTTAGATGATTTCCTCAATGGTTCAGTCTTTCGGTGGTAGCAGTCCTTCACCACATGATTTGTCCTTCCGCACACAAAACAGAATGTGCCTTTATAATTTTTGACTTCTGATTCGGTCGGTTCTGATTTGATCAGTTCTGAGGAGGTTTGTATGATTGGTTGGATCTAGATTGGAATTTTCTCTTCTTAAAATTCTTTCCCTTGGGTTTTAATTGATTTGGAGTTGGATTTGACTCGGTCAGATTGATTTTAGGTCCAAGGTCGGTCTTTTGATTTTGATTGAGCTTAAGCCGGTGTTCTTCTTCAATCCTAATAGAATTAATCACTTCTGTTAGGGTCAAGCTACCTTGCTTATGGCTTAGCTCTCGGGTAAAGGATGACCAATATGGTGGAGGGCATCTACTAAGGCTTGGACCTTATAGTTTTCAGAAAAACTACAAACAATCAACTCAGACTTTCTAAGAAAATCTTGGAATTCATGAATTTGTATACTAATAGGTTTGGAATCTACCATTATGTACTTTCAAAAATTTGAGATGTGAATCGATCTAGACCAGCATCAACCATCCCATATTCAGCCTCAAGAGCATCCCATAGTTCCTTAGCAGTTTTAGTAGAAGGTAGATATCATAAAGATTATCAGATATGACACTTAAAATTCTATATCTACAATGAAAATCTATTTCTTGGGGTGTTTTTGATGTTGATGAAGAGGAAGTATCAACTATACTAAAGAACCTTGTTGAGTATTGGATTTGATCTGGTAATTCTATGGCAGAAAATAAGCCTAAAGTGGTAAGCCAGTATTTCACTTGACTTTGCCACCTCCTAAAGAATGATCCATTAAATTTTTAAGGTTTGATTGCACTAAGATCATCAGAACCCGTTTTGAAAAGGTTGGTTGCTTAATTCGTTCTACAACCAAAAAGTTGAAGGTTTAGCCTTATAATTTAATTTTTAAATTAGTATTTTTTTAGATATTTTTAGATTTTAAATTTAAATTCAAAAGAATTAAATCTAGAAACTACTTGCAATAATAATAAAACCACTAAGCAAAAATTAACTCAAATAATTCAATTTTGAATTTGAGTTTCAAATTTTTTTTATTTCAAAAATTGAATTTTAAATTTTAAATTCAAAATATTTTTTAAAAAAATTACTTATAATAAAATCTAGCAATTTCTAATGATAGAAAACGTTCCTTTAGCTGTTAGAAAGTTGTTTTTAATTTTACAAAAATCCTTTTCTAGAAAATGCTAGAAAATTAATATAAAATTTAAATTCAAAATATAAACTAAAGTTAAAAAGAATCAAACTAGTCGAGACGTGTTAAGGACAAGTTTTTCGTCCCCTCGTGCGGGTTGTTGCAATTTGTTCCAAGGTACAACGATCCGGCTTGATCCGATCCTCCTACCGCGAGCACGATCGGATGAAAGTGCAAACCCAATAAACTTGAGATGTCCAAATAAAATATAATAATAAAAATAGTTAAATAAACCTTTTACCACCAGTAGCTTGTTGAGATAAACTCCTAACTCCAAGCGATCTTCAACAATTGAATAAAGCTTTTTGGATTTGAATTTTCTTACTTCTTTATTTTTTTCTTTAGTATATATATATATATATATATATATATATATATATATATATATATTTGATCGTTAGATTTTTCCGTTCCTCCAAGAAAAGAACGAAAAAAATCACGGAACGCTCGAGCGTTCTGACTCCATATGAGCTTTAAATGCTTGCGTGGGTCTTTATTGCTTTTTTTTTTTTAAACTTTTCTTTTTTTTTTAATGATAAAACGTCAACAATTTTTTCATATTTATATTTTATAGAAAGTAAAAATAATGGTCTAACACACTTAAAGCATGGCCTAATAAAGTGAACCATAGAACTCGGCCCATCTTAAGGTGGCAATCGGTCAAATTTAGAGTTGAGACATAGATATCAAGAAAAACATATTGATCGGAAACCAACTTGCTTATCAAATAAGTTGGGGATCGATAACTAAACTTGACCTGTTTAGTCGTTAGGTAACCTGATCCAATTCATATAATTTATGTTGTAAACCTACCTAACTACGTTAGAAAAATAAATTAAAGGGTTTTAAATGTGTTGGACATGTCTTAGTAGGATAATCTGGACTGAACTAACCAATGACCATGTCATGATTCTAAAGTTGAATCAATCCATTAAATAAATAAATTAAGTTTGATCAACCTATTTATGATCCAAATTCATGTTAAAAGCTCAAATTAGTTTATCCTGGGCCGATTGAGTTGGGATGGTGGGTCAAATTATAAATTGCATCGGCTGGTGCTTCTTTTTTTTTTTTTTTTTTTTTTGTTTCTTTTGTGCATGTGCCATCCTGAGATTTATTTAAGTTTTATGCTGTATCTATGTATATATATATACTGACGTGGCATGCAGTGATTGGGTGTATATATTCGTGGCGCGGCATATCGGAACGGAGGAGAGAGGCAGTTCGTGTGCGACTGCGGGGGCCCGCACGGATCATTTTCTGCTACCAAACACTTCCAAGCGTATTGGAAATAGTTTTCACGTCCGGACGATTCGAATTTTTAAAACTGCCACGTTTTATAATCCTCGACGTGGTGTCGTGGTCGAAAAAGCCTCCACAACCTTGTCGCCCACCAAATTCTACACAGCCCTTAGCAGGCGTGGGTCCCAAGATAACGCCAGTCTGTTGACGAATCAGCTCGCTTCGTTACCGTCCTTAGTCAAGTCACGTTTCACTCGAAAACGGAGGCGGGTGTCGAAATATTACCCTGCCGCGAAACGGCAACAAATCTGAACCACTCAATTAGATCGGGCGTTCCAACAAAGTCTGCCGAACTTTCCAGAACCCTACCATCTGCCGCACTTATAATTCCGTCGCGACCTAGAAACCCTAGCCGCGTGATCCTGCTCGGCTCTCTCGCTCTTCTCGTCCACCTTATTCTCCTTGATCTCCGTGGACGCCATGGCCGGCAAGGGCGAAGGTCCGGCGATCGGGATCGATCTCGGGACGACCTACTCGTGTGTTGGCGTCTGGCAGCACGACCGCGTGGAGATCATCGCCAATGACCAGGGGAACCGCACCACCCCATCTTACGTCGGTTTTACCGACTCCGAGCGGCTCATCGGCGATGCTGCCAAGAACCAGGTCGCCATGAACCCCACCAACACTGTTTTCGGTGAGTCTCTCGCCTTCTGAAGCCCCGCTTCTTAGATCTGTTATTGGTACATTGAGTAGATTTGTATTTGTTCTTGTAGATCTCTCTTTTCTTGATTTAAACGTATTAGATCTGCGATCTCGTGTGTCCTTTTAGGCTGATTTGAATCACGTTGATGTATGTGTTTCTATTCGTTTGCTCTGAATATGTTTTCCCAATAAACCACGTAAAGAATTTCGATCTCCCTATTAATGCGTTCTGCTAATTTTAAAAAGCGATTTTTTAGGTTCCCAACGACTTGATGCGAAGACTTTTTAACCGAGGAAACTATCTATTGCTAGAGTTTATTAAATATCAGCGGGATCTATTATTTAGATCTACGCCAAATATGCGACCGAAGTCTACTTCATTGTTTAGTCTTTTTTCCTTCTTATTGGGATGACATTTATGAATTGTATTTTGGACGTAGCGCGCTATATTGCGTTCCAGATAAAAGTTCAAATTGCTAAGACAAAAAGAGGAAGCCGCATGGAAGTCTACTTATTTTATAATTTCTGAGATCTGCCTTTGAATAAAAAATAATTCCTCGAGTCTGTTTATGATCTCAGACTCATCTTTTTTTGCAATTTATGATTCCTAGCTTGTTTGGGTAATCCAGCAAAATTGTTCAGGATTTCTTGCTGGATTCATGGATTGGGCGGCCCATACTCTGGTATGTGGACCATATCAACCCGACACCCCTCCTTCTTAAAGGAGATCTCCATTGCTTTTTTTTTTTTTTTTTCCCTTCTTCCTGCCCGCAGCATCAGACTTGACACGGTCGACCTGCAGGCTGAGTGGGCCGGCGGGCACGATTTATACAGGAGTACCCAAACAAGTCCTAATTAGTCTGCTCTTATGACTTTCAAATGAATGTGCACTGGAAAAAGTGGGAGATATCAGGTTGCTGATTCTGAATTTGTTGTTTTATATTTTTTCAATGCTCTTTGAGTGTATATTAGGCTTCATATGGGGAATCACATTGAGCAGCAGCAGCACTAAAGAGGTATTGCCATGAGGTGAAATATTTGGAGAATGTTATTTTCAGTCTTCATACTTGGTCAGATCAACTGTTATTCCAGAAGTATTTTTTTTTTCAATTTATGTACTATAAAAGGAAGATGCTATAAATTATACGAGAATGCTTTAGCTTAGAATGCTCACATACCAACCCAGAACAAATGGGATGTCTTTAGCGCTGTTTCTCTTAAAATAATGAATTTGCAATGCATGAGAGCTCATGCCGGTGAGTGTTTAGTTCCACATTGAAGAGATGGTACTTAAACAGGATTAAGGACCCAGATGATAATCTCGAGCTAATATTTTTGTGTGAGGCCCTGAGTTGTGACAAACGATATCAAGTAGACCTCGCATGTAGTCCATTTGGATTAAGAGACACTGTCAGCCCAATGTATTTGTGGTTAGATTTGGATGTCGATTTGGATATGCGCTCTTAGTTTAATGAGGATGCCAAAGGTTGAGTAGGGGAATATGTGAGAGCCCATGCTGGTGAATACTTGGTCCCACATTGGTTATGTACTGAAAAATTGGATATTTATTCAAGATTAAGAAGTCTAAATAGTACTTTTTAACTTTCATTTTTGGGTGAGATGACAAAATGGCTCATATGAAAATCTGTAAGCTCTTAGATTTTATATTGGATTTTATTTATGCGATGTAGGCTACACACTAGTCAAGATTATAAATCTTGTAAGATAGAGGATGGAACTGTCTGAATGGGGTGCTCCTTTATCTTGGTAGCTAGTATGTGTCCTTCGCCGCACTTCTCTTACTTCCTTATTAATTTCTTTATCATTTTATTTTCTTCGACATTCTTTCTTTTTCTTCTTATATCTTTCCCCTTTTTTTCATTCTTTTCTTCGACAATTTTTACTTTCTTTCTCGTCTTATTTCTTTCTGTCCTTTCTTTCTTTCTTTGCCTTATCTTTCCTTTCCTTCCCTACTCTTTTTTTCCCTTCCTCCCTTTCTTTCCTTTTTTTTCTTTTCTTTTTTCTTTCCTTTTAGTTATATGGAATTGGTTGGACAAAAGTTTTCCATCCTTACAGTTATATGGAATCTACTACTGGTCTAAGGGAAAGATGGCCAGTGTTGCTGTCAATGGAACTACTGGCTGTGTTAGGTATTACACATTCAGCTGCAATGGCACCTTGACATGGTCATATTTTTGGTGATTTCTCACTCTGACCAATGTCTTTTCCAAAATAATTATTATTTTTGCATAACAAAAATAATTATTATTGTTTGCATAACAACTGGCTATATGTGCATTCACATACCTGTGGAAAAAGTTTTCTTTTTACTTGATGTATAACTGGATAGATGGCTATTCTTCCATTGTTCTCATTTTTCCAGTGTAGATTCACCAAAATACTCCCTGTTTTGGGTTATACACTCTACTTTCTATTTCATTTTTCCTTTTCCCATGCGGGTGGTGTTTTCCAACTGAGAAGTTGAGAAGTGGGGTCTTCTGCTTCCTGACTTTGAACTACCCATAGTAATCCTGTGATTCAATAGATATTTGCAGAAGATAAATCTAAGTGGAGTAACTTCTGTATTGGGCCTTTTTGTGCAGTTGCACTAGGGGGAGGAGGGCATGTAGGTTATGGCCCCAAGTGTCTCCTTCACACGTAAAGTTGAGGGTTTCGTAATTGCAAATTACGAATGGTCATGCATAATTGAGTTATGATTTTTGTGTATGAGTTGAAGCCTTTTTGTGTAGTTTTTTTTTATCTTGTTTATGATGATGACAGACTTAATGGAGGAAAATGTCGAGGACAGAACAGTTTCCATTGGATTGTCTTGTGACACGATTATTTTTTAGTTTGCTAAGCTTCCAGTAAGTTGAAGTTGGGTCATTTGAATGTGCTCGAAGACTGTTATTGAGTATTACTGGACATTTTAGCTATCGTTGATGAAGTATGTGACATAGTTGAAAAACTAATATGCTTGTGTTAATATATTCCATCTTGTTGAGAATGACAGTTCCCATCTCTGATACGAGTCTACCAGTGCCCTTGTTAGATAGGGGCCTTTCAGTTGTGCTGCATCTTGATTGGGGTGTTAACCAGTTCGCATGCATTGTTATCACTTAAGGTAGTTTTACATGATCTTTAATTCTTTAGCAGATCTTGAATTCTAGAAAGAGGCCAACTGATTCTGAATCTTCTGCCTTTGTTATGATGTGGTTGCATGATGCTGCTTTTTTTATTTTGCATTTGTTGTCAAACATTTTTCCTGTTTGAAACTTTCTGCATCCTTCACGTGAATCTTTTAGAAACGTTGTTTTTAATGATTTTTTATGCCTATGACATTGTTCTTTGCTTTACAGATGCCAAGCGCCTGATTGGCAGGCGGTTCTCTGATTCTACTGTCCAGAGTGATATCAAGCTCTGGCCCTTCAAGGTTATCGCTGGCACTGGGGACAAGCCCATGATTGTTGTCCAGCACAAGGGTGAGGAGAAGCAGTTTGCAGCAGAAGAAATCTCATCTATGGTCCTGATGAAGATGCGTGAGATCGCAGAAGCCTACCTGGGATCTACCATCAAGAATGCTGTTGTTACTGTACCTGCCTACTTCAACGACTCCCAGCGCCAGGCAACAAAGGATGCTGGAGTTATTGCTGGCCTTAACGTCACGCGAATTATCAACGAACCCACAGCTGCTGCCATCGCTTATGGTCTTGACAAAAAGGCTACCAGTGTTGGTGAGAAAAATGTTCTTATCTTTGACCTTGGTGGAGGCACATTTGATGTCTCTCTCCTGACCATCGAGGAGGGTATCTTTGAGGTGAAGGCGACTGCTGGGGACACTCACCTTGGAGGAGAAGACTTTGACAACCGCATGGTGAACCACTTTGTCCAAGAGTTCAAGAGGAAACACAAGAAAGACATCAGTGGAAACCCTAGAGCTCTTAGGAGGCTGAGGACATCTTGTGAGAGGGCCAAGAGGACCCTTTCATCTACTGCTCAGACCACAATTGAGATTGATTCCCTGTACGAGGGCATTGATTTCTACTCTACCATCACCCGAGCCAGGTTTGAAGAGCTTAACATGGATCTTTTCAGGAAGTGTATGGAGCCTGTTGAAAAGTGTCTGAGGGATGCCAAGATGGATAAGAGTAGCGTCCATGATGTTGTCCTTGTTGGTGGGTCCACTAGAATTCCTAGGGTCCAGCAGTTGTTACAGGACTTTTTCAATGGGAAGGAGTTATGCAAGAGTATCAACCCTGATGAGGCCGTTGCTTATGGAGCCGCTGTCCAGGCTGCCATTTTGAGTGGCGAGGGCAACGAGAAGGTGCAGGACCTCCTCCTGTTGGATGTCACCCCCTTGTCCCTTGGACTGGAGACTGCAGGAGGTGTCATGACCGTCTTAATTCCAAGAAACACTACCATTCCCACCAAGAAGGAGCAGGTCTTTTCCACCTACTCTGACAACCAGCCTGGTGTCTTGATTCAAGTTTATGAAGGTGAAAGGACCAGGACCAGAGACAACAACCTCCTTGGTAAATTTGAGCTGTCTGGCATTCCCCCTGCCCCAAGGGGGGTTCCTCAGATAACGGTTTGCTTTGACATCGATGCCAATGGCATCCTGAACGTCTCTGCTGAGGACAAGACCACTGGACAAAAGAACAAGATCACCATCACCAATGACAAGGGTAGGTTGAGCAAAGAGGAGATTGAGAAGATGGTCCAGGATGCAGAGAAGTACAAGTCTGAGGACGAGGAGCACAAGAAGAAGGTGGAAGCTAAGAATGCCTTGGAAAATTATGCCTACAACATGAGGAACACTATCAAGGATGATAAGATCTCATCCAAGCTGGCTGATGCAGACAAGAAGAAGATCGAGGATGCGATTGAGCAGGCTATCCAATGGCTGGATGGCAACCAATTGGCCGAGGCTGATGAGTTTGAGGACAAAATGAAAGAGCTGGAAAGCATCTGCAACCCCATCATTGCCCAGATGTACCAGGGTGCAGGTTTCGACATGGCTGGTGGAGTGAATGATGATGATGCTCCCTCCGCTGGCGGCAGTGGATCTGGCCCCAAGATTGAGGAGGTCGATTAAGCGACCTTCTTTTGCGGGGAAGAACCTTACCTTATTTTTGTTTCCAGGCTGGCATGCCTGGTTTTGGGTCTGATCGGTTAACTCTCTTACTACCAGAACGCTTTCTATTGGCCCGTAGTTATCCATGTGTAATGGACCATGTTTTTAATATGAATTTTTATCCTGTTGTACTCGGCCAATGGCAAATCGAAGTCTGTTTGCATATAAGTTTCATAATATGTGTTCTATCAGGCTATTCGGTGAAAGTGCCTGCCATTGGTGTCTGTTGGTTTTGGCCATGCAACAATGGCTTCCTGTCAGGTTAACGAATGTTACGTTCTACAGGAAGCAGGAACACTAAATGAACCAGCGCGCGGGATCTCTCTTCTTTTGCAATTCTTTTTTAAAATTTATGAAAGATATAAATATTAAAATAATTTTATAAATATTATCTTATTAATATTTTCAAGTTAATTAGAAAGTTTGAATGAAAAATTTTATGTACCGAGAATTCTTTCTTTTTCTTTCCTCTTGCCCGAAATATCGTTATTTCTAATTGTGTGTTTGGTTTATTGATTTTCTAATCGAATGATTTGATCTTATTTTGTTTTTTTCTAAATGTGTTTAGTTTCTAAATGTGTTTCCTCTTATTTTAGTTTCTTGAATTTCCAATCGAATGATTTGATCTTATTTGTTTTTCAGGTATGTTGTTTGGTAGAAAATTGTAAGCGAATGTGCTTAAGCTAATCACGAGTGAATGTGCTTGCGTTAATCACGAGCGTTCGTGAGGTTACGCACGTTATGATGGGCTGGTTGGATGAGTTAACGCTTGTAGCACATTATTATGATGGCTGGATGGCTCGTGGCACAACTTGGTCTAAAGTTTTTATGCATTACTTCGATGCATGAAGACATATATAAAACTCGTGCTTGCACCTGCAGTGCGAGACCCATGAGATATAGTCTTCAGCATAGATTCGTACATGGACGAATCATCGCGTCGGGTGCAGGAGAAGGTCAAGCGTAACATAGGCTCAAGATATATGAGCCAGACATGATAGTCATAAATGGGCTAAGCATGGCAAGAATAGGCTGGCTGATATTAAAAAAAATATTTTAAAAAATAAAAAATAGCTAAGCTTTATTGGTGGGTCGATATTCTAGTGAGTCAATTCAAGGTCAATGCCCAACACATGACTAGATTCAGCTAGACCATGTCAGGTTGCCCCCTAATATCGTGAATCATGCTGACACAGTTCAGAATAAAAGCTATGAAAAAGTCTTGCCATATCATGTAATACATAATAAGTGCATTATGCATGATGATTGACGCACGGCATATGCACACATATTAAGAATAAAAAAATATTTTTTTTATTTTTGGTACGCTTGCACATTAGCATAATCATCGGATGCAATGCAATACAATTTTTCTAAAAGTCATACTAAGTCGACACAACATAATGACCCAATAGGTTGCAACTTATATGGAGAGCATTAGTCAGCCATGATACGTTTGACACCTCTATAAATGAAAACCAGCTCAAATTTAGCTTACATGGTTAAAAATAAAAATTATTTGAAAGCTTGAAACAGCTTGAAACATTAATATACAAGCAATATATATATATATATATTTTTATGATAGAATAATTTCCATTATTATTGTTTAATTATAAATTATAAATAATCAATATATAATTGTCATAATTAGTTATTAGAAATTATTATATATGATGCGGTGTAGAATATGTATTTGTAATTTGGATTAAAACATAAATGAGATTATTAATCTAAATTGTATAAATGAAAGTTTTAGACAATATTAAATTTATATGAGTTGGTTGCTCACATATCTCTAACCTTCATGATTTGAACTGAAATTAATGTTGCTTGGCTTGGCACATGTTCGGCTCATTTCTGCCCAGACCTATCGCGTGAGTGCTGGGACCGTAAATCATGATGGTGTGTTTTGATCATTAGGTCTTCCTTGCTTTGAAAATAAAATATAAATGTGTCTCGCATGTCATGGCTTCGTTTGATAATGATGGCCGACGTGCTTTCTCGCGTCAACATAAAAAATTTCTTTATAAGATTTGGTTCACATTACGAGTCAATTTTGTTAAGCGGAGATGCCTTGTCACTCATTTACTTTGGCATGAATATTATGGTGAATATACAGAAAGAATTCAGATAGAATTTTTGACATTATTCTGTATTATATATATATATACTAAAATATACTTTTGATTCTTAAACTTTTACTCAAAATTTATTTTGATTCTTAAATTTTTGATTATTATAATTTAATATTCATAATTTAAGAATGTTATATTCCTAACGTCCTATTAATATGTTAATTATTCTTTTAAATTTAATTATTTCATATAATCAAACATTGAAAATACAATATTCTTCGAACATGAGAAGCTAAACCATAGCAAAACTAAAGGTAAGGATCAGCATGAATTTTAAATGAAAGTTTGAAAGCCAAAAGTATAATTTAGTCAAAAAAATTTCACAAACATTTGAAGGGTCACATAATCATTATTCTTCCAATATCATCAAATACATTCAACCATACATTTAAGATAAAAACCTCTAATTAAGTGAATGGAGGTTTACCATACATAATCACCTCATCTCTCTCTCTCTCATACACACAGAGAAGATGATTTATTCAAAATCGAATCTTATGAAATCACGTTAGCATGATTCTAGTGATTGAATCCTCTAAAACCAAGATGGCATGATTCAAACGATGAAAGAGCATGATTTTCTATCTTTTATTTTCTGATTATTGTGTTGATTTTATGTCTGATTCTTATGCATGATTTTTTATCTTGCAATAATATATATTGGCTAATAGAATGCAATCCATATTGTGTAAGAAAGTTATTTATTTCTAAAATCTTTTCATAACATCAGGCCTTATTATTTAATAGAGCGGTAAATAAAGGTCTTTCATTAATGGTTTCCTCATTCTAATTGAATATCACTATCATTGCCATGATTTATGATAAACTATTATTCAAAAATTATATTATTTGCAAATATAAATTATTACCTCTCATTGAGAGTGTTTAAATGATTGATCACATAATGTATGGGTCAAAGACTATTTTAGTTTCTTGTGATGAAAAGGAGGAGATGCCCGTGTGCCTATCATCTCCTTGATTGGAGATATTCATTCTATCCTTCAGGGTATCTCTTGTGTCAGGATTAGGTACATCTACCTGGAAGCCAACTCTGCGGCAGATTGGATTGCTGCTAGGATGGTGTCTCATGCTGGTTCTTGGAGCTGAAAGCCGGGTGAACCTTGCCCCCCTGTTCTCTCTCAAATTTTGTACTCTGATATATCGGGTTTGACTCACCCTATATTGGTGTGATCATCCGCTTGTACCCAAAAAAAAAAAAAAAAGAGGAGACAAATTCAGAATCGGTGACTTATAGCAATATAAAGATAGATTTATCAGAAGCCTAATATCAGTAATTCTCATATCAAAAGTGAGAAGTTTTACCGTTGGCCTATTTATAACTAAAACCATATGGTAAGTGTCTTGAAGAATGATGTGCTAATGCATCTAAAGAAAGGACTCGTGGTCTAACACATAGGTTACAAGATGTACAAAGAAATGAATTTCTTCCTTTGATGAATACCTTTAGAAAGTAAAAGTAATTTGTCATAAATTTATTGTCGTCCGACAAACTTTAAAAGATCAAGACAAAGTTTATTAGGCTTTTTTTTTTGGTACAAATGGACGATCACATTCGTCTAATGCGAATCAGTCCAGATAGATCTGAGTACAAAATTAGCTCCAAAGGATAAGGACAGGGATCACCTAATCTTCATGACCACGAACCAGCATGCTGGGCCACTAAAATAGCAACCCAGTCCGCCGCCGTATTGGCTTTCCTAAAAATATGGCGAATCTGGACACTGTCAACTTCCCGCAGAATAGTCCAAATATCCCAAAGGATCGGATTAGAATGGCTAGGAGGGCAGTTCTCCTTCTTCAGCCAGAAGATGACTGTCATAGAATCACCTTCGATGAAGAGCCTCTGCGCATGAAGAGTACGGGCAGCATATGATATTCCCGCCCAAGCCGCATGAAACTCAGACATAGGGACAGAGGAGTCGAGAGTACCAAATCCACCTGCTGCCAATAAATCACCATGAGTGCCACAGATAACGAAAGCAGAATCAGCAGCTCTATCACGAATATTTCCGTCGAAGTTGATTTTGACAAATCCTGAAGGGAAGGTTCCCAAGAGATGAAAACCGTGTGCCGGTTTGCTGCCGGAGCAGCAGGGATCCCCAGAGGCCAGAGACGTCAAAGCCAACATGGGCACAGTTCGCTATCAATAGTCTAATCTTCCTCACAATATTGTGAGATGAAAGATTTTTGTCAAAGAATATGAACTGATTTTTGTCAAAGAATATGAACTGATTTTTAAACAGTTAAATCTGATACGCTGTAGTAGCCCAAAAACCTTTCTTCTTATTGAAACACTGCCGGAGATTAGAAATATGCTCATCCTTAATGTTTGCTAATAAAAACTTGATAAGTCGGCTCATATGGCATTTCTCAAAAATAATCATAAGAGTACTGTACTTAAAAGAAGATAAAGTTGAATGAACCTGCGTAGCTATAACAAAGCTATCATATTTGTCAGCAAGGTCATTCAAAGCCTAATGAATGGCCTGGGGATGAGGACGACGCCGGCACCGAAGAAGGGGCTCGCTCCGATCGCTGATGGTTCAGCTGAAGGGTGGAAGGCTCCAGCCAAGCTTACTCGCCGGAGGTCCTCTTCGTCTTCGCGTTCGGCATCAAGGGCTGTGGAGGTGGTGTCGCGCCCTGGGAAGGAAGCAGTTGGCTTGGCCAGTGCTAAAGACCCCGTGCCGGTTAAAGACCAGCGTGCCGGTTCAATGGCCCCAGGTCTGAACTTCCCAGCTGAAGAGAACTTCAGTTCTCTGAATCCCGATTTACACCCAATTGTCATTCAAAACCCTTTCTCCTCTCTAGATTCAGTGGCTCTTGAGGATGGTCAATTGGGGTGTAGGGATGCTTGCTCTGGTCCCCTCAAGCGTGCTAGACCGGAGGCTTCCCTGACTCCTAGGATTGTATCCAAAACTGATAAGAGGAAGGGTAAAGGGAAAGTTTCTTTCTTCAAGAAGAATGAGATGAGTTGCTTCTCTACAAGCCAATCGGATCAGGTTCCGTGTGTTCAGGTTGGTGCCCAGGATGCGGTGGGGGTCCAATCTGCTGGGGGGGCCGGTCTTCCTCTTGTAGATTCTATTGGTGAACCTAAGGGAGTGTGCCCTGGTTCCTTTTCTCAGGCTCAGTCTTCCTGCTTAGAAGTGTCTGACCTAGATTCGGGTGGTATGCTGACCAACCCTTTATTGAAGCCTGACGACGGCCCTCAGTTGAATAGGGGTCTTGTTGATAGTGATATGATAGAGGATCAAGGAGGGATCCCATCTTCCTCTATCCTATAAATGAAGATTTTACTATGGAATGTTAGAGGAGCTCGAAAGCCTTCTTTTCGAGCCTCCTTCAGTAGATTGTTGCAACTTCACCACTTTGATATATGTGTCCTCTTGGAGACCAGACTCTCAGGGGATAGTCTTCTCCGTTTTCGTAGACAGATTGCCCGCACTTGGTCATCTTATGCTGTGGAGGCTGTTGGTCTGTCCGGGGGTATCTTGGCTATATGGCGCTCCTCTGCTGTCAGGGTTGATACTTCTCATCAGTGCAATCAGCATATTGGTCTCATGATATCTGAGGGATCTTCTGCCCCTTGGTTACTTTCGGCTGTTTATGCTAGCACGGACTATCGGGAGAGAAGAATTCTTTGGTCTGAATTGCTTTCCCTCCTTGCTCAAGGTGTGCCGTCTATTGTTGCTGGGGATTTCAACTGTATCACTGAGGCTAATGAAAAACGTGGAGGCAGACGGGTTTCAGGCTCAGCTGATATTAATGAATTCAGAACGTTCATCGGCTCGTCTGGTCTTATGGATATGGGGTATTCGGGATCCCAATTCACTTGGTGCAATAATCGGCAAGGGTCTGCTCGAGTTTGGGAGAGACTTGATAGAGCCTTGGCCACTCCCCAATGGCTCCAAAAATACCCTATGGTTACTGTCACTCATCTTCCTAGGATTGCTTCTGATCATTGCCCTATTTTGATTTCTACTGAGGCTGATCATATTATGCGGAAGCAGTTTAGATTTGAGCAGTTTTGGACTGGTCTTTCAGCTGCTCGTTCTATTATTTCTCAGATCTGGCATATTCCAGTTAGGGGTAATGCTGTCTATCGGTTATCTCGTCGGTTTAAGATAGCCAGACACAGACTTTCCAGATGGAATAAGAATGAGGTGGGGGATCTGGTTAGACAAGTAGAGCAAGTTGAAAATGATATTAATATTCTTCAGACTAAGGAGGATCATGATGGTTTTTTGGCTGACTCGGATCTCTCTTTCCTTAGGGATTTGCTGGCCCGGCACCACTCCCTTTTGCGGCAGCAGGAGATGTTTTGGTGGCAGCGTTCTAGGGCTCAGTGGATTTGCGATGGGGATCGTAACACCAGATTTTTTCATCAGGCCACTCTCAAGCGGAGAGCTGCCAATCGGATTCGGAGGATTGTTGATGAAGGGGGGCATACTCGGGAGGATTTCCACTCTATCAGTGACCTTCTTCTTCGTTTTTTTCGGGATCGATGGGCTGACTCTTCAGGTGATGGGGACCCGATTATGCAGGTTCCGGATTCTAGGAAGGTTTCCTCTCTGGATAATGATATGCTTGTCAGACCGATCTCTTCGGACGAGATTAGGGCAGCCCTGTGGGAGCTTGGTCCGAATAAGGCCCCTGGGCCTGACGGGTTTCCGCCTTTTTTCTATCGGCATTACTGGGATATTGTTGGTCAGGAGGTGGTCCAAGCTATATATTCAGGAAGTTTTTCGAGATCGTCACATTCCTTCTGAATGGAATCGAACTTTCATTACCTTGGTGCCCAAGAGAGTGGATGCTTCTATTCCGCAGCACTTTCGTCCCATTAGCCTCTGTACTACTTTGTATAAAATCTGTGCTCGTCTCTTAGCTCGCCGTCTTTGTCTGGTTATTCCTCGGCTTATATCGGAGGAGCAGGGGGCTTTCATTAGAGGGAGGTCCATTTCGGACAATGTTCTTATTGCCCAGGAATTCATGCATGCTCTTCATAGAGCTCCGGTCAGACGATGTCTTATGGCTGTCAAGCTTGATATGGAGCGTGCTTATGATAGAGTGAGCTGGGTTTTTCTGTACCGCTCTCTACTGGAGTTCGGGTTTGATGAATTATTTATAGAATGGATTTTGGCATGCATTCACAAGCCCTCCTTTTCTCTAATCATAAATGGAAACCCGACTGATTTCTTCCAGTCTAGTGTTGGTCTCAGGCAGGGTTGCCCCTTATCTCCTTTGTTGTTCATCCTGGCTGCTGATGATCTTTCTCGAGCTTTACGTCAGGCTCAGCAGGAAAGGCGGATTGCCCCAGTTATAGCTGGTTCTGAAGGATCCTTTGTTTCCCACCTCCTGTTTGCTGATGACTGTATCCTTCTTGGTTCAGCTTCTATTGAGAATGCGGCTTCCTTTCATTCTATTATACAGAACTACTGCCAGGCATCAGGTCAAAAGGTCAATTCTCTGAAGTCTTCTATCTGTTTTAGCCCGAAGACCTCTAGAGCCACTAGAGAAGCCATCATCAGGGTGTCGGGTATCACCACTCAGACGGATAGATTTATGTATTTGGGGATCCCTATAACGGGGAGATGCCCTCGCTGCTCTGACTTCTCTGAGATTGAGAGACGGGTGCGCCAGCGCATTGAGGGATGGCAGGTGACTGGCCTTTCGATGATGGCTAGAGTTACCATTATTCGTTCAGTTCTTTCATCTCTTCCCCTGCATATTCTGTCGAATACTGCCATTCCTATTACTTGTCTGAAAAGGATCGAGAGATGCTTCCGTGATTTCCTATGGGCTTCTGGTCAGGATGGTCATGGGATTCACCTCTTATCTTGGGATTTGGTTTGCATGCCTATCGGTGAGGGTGGTCTTGGTATCCCGTCTTTGATTGTTAGAAGGAAAGCCCTTATTGCCAGACATGCTTCGAGATTTCTTCTAGAACCACATTGTCTCTGGAGCTCTCTGATGCGTAGTAGATATGGGGAATGGTCGGCTGCTATGCAGATATCTGCTCCCCGGGGTTGTTCCTCTTTTTGGAAGGAGGTCTGTAGCTATGGTCAGGCTATCTTGGACAATATCTCCTGGATGATCGGAGATGGTTCTTCGATTAATGTCATTCAGGATACCTGGATTTCGGAGCTTCCTCTCTCTCGGTGGCCCTCCTTTATCAGTATTGAGACCCCTCCCAGCTTAAGGGTTAAGGACTTGATCTCCTCTGACCCTCCTGCTTGGCATATCCCCGCTGTTACCAGATTATTTGGTGCTGAGCTTGCCCGGCGGATTTTATCGATGCCGCTTCTTCCGGGTCGACCTTCTGATGTTAGACTCTGGCAGAGATCATGTCTCTCTAAGGCTCCGACCAGGGATCTGATGATGATGTTTAGACCCCAGCCCCAGCGCACAGAGGACGCAGCGTGGATTTGGAAGCTTCCTACTATTCCTAGAGTTCAGCTATTTATCTGGAAGCTTCTGTGGGGCTCTCTTCCTACCTGTGCTCTCCTATCCCGGAGAGGTCTTCCTATTCAGTCGACTTGCCCGCTATGCAGCTTAGAGGAGGAATCTATTGAACATGCTATTTTCATCTGCCCCACTGCTAGAAGGGTCTGGCTTATGATGGGATATCCGGTCAGACATAATGGCTCGGGCTCCCTGCTTTCTTCTTTCCTTCTGGACCTTCGGAGGTGCCCTCAGTATAAGAAATGTCTCTGGGCTGTCACAGCTTATCAGATTTGGCTTGCTAGAAATCAGCTTATTTTCTCTGAGGACACTATCTCTCTTTGTAAAACTGCAAGGAAGATCAGATTATTGGCGGCGGACTGTGCTCGTATTGGTTTTGATATCTCTGGCCACTGGGGATCCCCTGCTGCTTCGGCAGCGAACCGGCATACGGTTTTTATCTCTTGGGAACCCCCCCCTCCAGGGTTTATCAAAGTCAATTTTGACGGGAGTGTCCGTGGTAGAAGTGCAGGTTCCGCGTTTATTATCAGAGGTCCTCATGGCGACCTTCTGGCGGCGGGAGGTTTTGGTACTCTTGACTCCACGGTCCCCATGACTGAGCTTCAAGCGGCTTGGGCGGGTATTTCTTATGCTGCCCGGGTTCTTCATGCTCAGAGGCTTTGCATTGAGGGCGACTCCATGTCGGTTATTTCTTGGATCCAGATGCAGAATTGCCCTCCTGCTCTTTCTAATCCTATTTTGTTGGATATTTGGGCAATTTTGCGGCAGATCGAATGCGTCCAGACCAGACACATATTTCGCGAAGCTAACTCGGCAGCGGATTGGGTTGCTGCTTCTGTGGCTCGGCTTTCTGGCCCTTGGATCTTGTCTCCGGGTGACCCCTGCCCTGCTCCTTTGCATCAAATTTTGTATTCTGATCTATCTGGGCTGACTCACGCTCGTCTTGTGTGATCGCCCGTTTGTTTTCAAAAAAAAAAAAAAAAAAAAAAAAAAAAAAGCCTAATGAATGGTCGAAATGGCTCTCGTGGAGCTGGTAAATTTATTTCAAAAGGCTGAGAATTCATACAGATCATATAAAATTAGTTTAGTTGATCAAATCAAAAAATAATGTCAAAGATTCTAATGAAAACTCCCTTGCAAAACTACTACTACTACTTCAATCATGCTTTTCAAGATACAAAAATTTCTTAAGCTCTCATTGCTATATCTCTCGGAGATTCTCAAGGTCCTGATTGGATTCCTGATTTTGGTGCCATGTCCCATATAATAAATAATGCAAGTAAACTTTATTATGTTCAATCTTATAAAGGAGGAGATAAAATTATTGTAGGCAATGGTACTATAAAAATTACATATGTTGATAGCAAAACTATTACTTCTACTTCTATTGAATTATATCTTAAGAATATTTTAGTAGTACCTAAAATTACAAAGAACTTAATCTTAATTGGTCGGTCAGTTGATGATTTGCCTTGCATCATCATTAAATGGTTCTATGATCAAGAAGGATACTTGAAAAACAATAGCCATTGAGATTAGAGAGGTAAATTATACTTCATTGTAGAAAAGATGGTGCTATTTTTAATTAGACGAAGGATAACATCGGAGAAAGTATAGCATCAACAATTGGGGCATCCTTAGCAAAGAATAATTTTCTATCTTGTCAAATATAATTTTATTTCTATCAAAGATTTTAATGAGAAACAATATATTTGTTCAAGTCGTCGGTCCATGGAAAAAGTTTGCAAATTTCCTTCATGAGATACATTATGATGATCATAGTACTACTATTTTGCATGGGATACATTATGATGATCATAGTACTAATTGCATCTTTTCAAAAACTTTAGTATTATGTATTACTCATTGATAATTTTGAATTCTCATACAAATTTCATGTCTGATTCTTATACATGACTTTTTACTATATAATTAACAACATATATATACGTGAGCAAATTGCTATGCAAATTAACCACAAGTTGTGTGAGAAAAATATTCATTCCCAAAATTACGTAAGGCATTTTAGTTATTGAAAAAATCTAAAGGAGGGATCAAGCTGAGTCAAACAAATCGGTGAGTAAAAGGAAATATCTACATGCAATATTATATGTGACAGAGAACCTCCAAAACGACAACAGTTTAATTGATCCTTGAGGAGGTAAAGTGGTCCAGAATAATAATAATCCAGTCCTTATGTGTTTGCCCACGCAACACTAAAAGCGATGACAGTGATTAGCGTTGGAAAAGCTCAATCGGCAAACGGAGGCCAAGGAGGATTTGGCAGGGGTTGGGAGGATCCATGGCTGAGGTAGTAAAGGTTATATCTTGCCCGCCTGCCTATCGACGCCGTGTCCTCCTAAAGAATTAGAGGAGTCACATCTGACCATCTTGCGACAATATCCGAGAGAATCCCATACCTCATGAGTTTTATTCCTCAACTTTAGAGCTAGCTTTAATTGTAATCAATCCAAGACCAGACTTCTATGGTATATCCTTGAAACCTCTACCGGAGGAGTTCCTCCCAATTACCTTTCCTCGATCGTTAGGGAACGCTAGCTTGCATGTTAATTTCCAGCGCTTGATGCGTGCGTTTGACGAGCCGTGCAAAACTTATCCACCTACTTGACTTGCTCTCATGTGAACCGTCACTCTCTAGCTTAATTAAAAAAAGTGTTCGAGAGACTTAAACCACGGATCTCCGTGTTAGGTATAGAAGAAAGAAAAAAGAAGTCATATTTATTTGTTTATTAATTTAGATCATAAGTAGCATTGTGCATGGTGGTTCGCTAGAGTCTTGTTTTGTGGGATTCTGTGTTGGATCTCTGATGCTTAATTGTACGTTTATCTTCTAAAAACAAGAGAGAGAGAGAGAGAGATCCTCGATCTTCTCATTGGATCATTTAAAAGAACCGTGCAGCATCGGCCCCACTCTATGCATGCATTAGGATGGATATAGGTGAAGTGTCTGATGATGATCATGTGTATGCATGGTGGCTCACCTCAAACATCATGGTGAATGAGACGTAGAGATTTGTCTGCGTCAGTCAAAATGATTCGGCGAGCACTTGAACCAAACTTAGATCATCAAGATATGACAAGATAGACATCAAACCAGCCTGCCTGTCTTAATCCGTTTTATGCATGGCTAGCCAATACAGTGACCGAGACAAATCGCCACATTCTCACGCCATGATCATGAAGCTAGCATTGGGTTATGGCCCACCCAATACCCAATCTCAAATGTTCTCTAACATTTTAACTTCCCCTTTAGATAACTACATACCTCCTACTAAAATACGAGATCTTATATCAATGACTATATATTGCGACAGCTTAAGACTTAATCCATATATATATATATATATATATATATATATATATATAAAAATTTTAATTATATAAAATATATTTAAAAAATTAATATATAATCAATATATGACTAAACATTCGTATGTATAGGCTTTCTTTCTAAAATAAGAGTACATCTTCAAATCTATATTTACATCTTATCAAATTCAATCATAAGTACATAGAGCCCATCAACAGCATTTTTTAGTCCATATGAATTGTGAACTAATTAAATCGGCACTAATACCATTTAACATAACCTAAGATCTACCCAAAAATTACTAATTAAAAGGTATTATTTAAACTTCTTTATCTTGTGCAAGTATTAACATACGATGTTACCTAATCTTTTGCAGGCTAGTAATTTGTACGTTTTGATATTGCTGGGTTTTTCAAAAGAAAAATATATGGTTTTTAATAATTTATTTTTAAAAAATGTGCTAGATTAATTTGGATCGTGACAATTAATTATAATCCTCTCTTCTACGTACTCTCACCATGCCATCCTCATAAACAATTCACTACAACATTTAACTTTCTCAATCGCTTGAGAAAGTTGATAGCTCCTTTTTTGAACTCTAAGATAGCGTTTGGTTCATAACAAGCTATCTCTGTATAAGTATACATGATAGTATTTATTCAAGAAATAGCCCAAGGAATAATCATCTTTTTTAAGGCTGTGTTTGATACAAAGGATAAGGGGGATATCCTCCGGATATCCTCTTTTATTCCCAAAAGCTATAACTAAGGGGAATAGTTCTGAAAAAGTTTAACCAGAGGGGATAACCCATGTTTAATCCATATATAGGTTATCCTCTAAACTTATTCCCTAGGACCCCACGAATAACTAGAGTTATCCTTTGATGGCAAAGCTGTTATTTAAAAAAGATGGTTATCCCTTGAGCTATTCCCTTGATAAATGCTATTATGTACACTTATCCAGGAATAGCTTTTATGAATCAAACATTACCTAAATAACAACTTTACCATCAAGGGATAGCTCCAATTATTCTTGAAGTTCCTATACAGGGAATAAGTTCAGGGAATAAGCCATGGTTAAACATAGTTATCTCTTTGGTTAAACTTTTTCAGTGTTATTTCTGTAGTTATAGCTTTTGAAAATAAAAAGAATATTTCCTTCCTAGGAAGATATCTTTCCTTATTTCCTATTTTAAACACGTGCTACATTCGGAATTCTTATCGATAAAAATAAGTTGGACGGCCACCGTTGAAATTAACGGTGGTCCTCATGCACCTGTCCGTGTCCGATCAACGGTGATCGGAAGGTCGAGAGCAACGGGCCACGGGACAGCGCCTGGTGGACCCACGATCATTTCACGGCCCATAGTATATTAACAATGTATGGTCGCAGGAGAGCAACGTAGGTGAT
Source organism: Calamus simplicifolius (assembly GCA_900491605.1). NCBI lineage: Eukaryota > Viridiplantae > Streptophyta > Magnoliopsida > Arecales > Arecaceae > Calamus > Calamus simplicifolius. The sequence goes on from UESW01004142.1 coordinate 124,468, forward strand.
GGGGTAATGGATTTGGATGGATGAGGTGTCAACGTGCAGCGTCGCCAACCCAAAAATATTCCGATAGGGATGTCGCTGGGTTTGGTGTATGAGGCGGGGTCCACCGATCAGACGGGGGGCGGCCGAAACGATGGCGGGAATCACCGACCGGGGGGGCATCCGATTGACGGTCTATTCCATCGCCTGCACTCGGCATATCCTACGGCTCAGATTTTTGCCCCCCGTACCGGTCTTTTTGACTCTCCAAATTTAAACTGGATTGCCGAAGCTAAGATGCAAGGAATATTTTGTAGCTTGACTTGCGAGTAGATTCCAACGAACGGAGGACTAAGTTCATTCAATTAGAATATATATGGTAATTGGTTACTACTTTGACCTAATTTTGATCAAATTGGATGATTCCAAAGTCTTTTAGGAGCATCAATCTCTGGTGGCAGTGTCGCAATGTAACCGTAGCCATGCTCATCAAGGCTGTCAATTCTCTCTAAATTGGTAAAGTTATCTTGTGTTGTATAAAATAGAGGTTAATCAACAATTATTAGGGACCATTTGATTGTCTGCAATTCAATTACAAGCTGGAATTCAGTTACTTACAACACTAGAAAGAGAAAGAGACCTTGTCTTGTTGTCTATTATTACAAATTGTAAAGACATTTATAGCTATTTATTGATTAATATAAAATGATATATGTTTACCTTGTAATTAACTTGGCAAGATTATCCCTTTGCAAAAAAAAAAAGAACTGTTCGTGTTTCTTATTATAATATAATATTTATCATATTATATTTTAATTAATTAGAATAGAGAATAAGAATAAGAATAAGGTTCAACTCAAGAGGATGTGTCACTTTAATTTTTAAATTTTAAAAATTTATAAAATTGATCCTAAACTTTTTTTTTGTTTCTATTTCATCTTTATCGTTAAAACGGAATAATACCGTAAGAAACTTACCTACATGGCATTCTATGTGTCCTCCATCTCTCATTGCCATGCCAACAATAAGAGAGAAATAGAAGAAGAGAATAGCGGCGTAAAAAGGAGCTACGAAAGAGCAGTCAGCACGCAAGATTGGCCCCCCACAATGCATAATGGAAGAAGAAGGAGAAGGAATCTCCCCTACCCTTCGATGGAAGAGGGCCGCAAAAGGCCAACCCCCTCCCCTGCCTCGATGGAAGGAAGATACGGAAGATTCCCTCGCCCCTCGCAACATGCAATTGGAGGGAGGGCAAGAAGTGGGAGGAAGCCCTCCCTCCTCCCCTCTCTAAGCAGAAGGGGGCTACGGAGGCCCCTCTACCCTTACAGAGGGCAGCGCGATAGTTACGTAACGATGAGGTGGCGAACATGTGGAATGCCATAGAGACAAGTTGCTTATATGTTACCTTAATTTAACGACAGAGATCGAATAGAAATAGAAAATGAAGTTTAGGTTAATTTTGTAATTTTTGAAGCTAAAAGTAAAGTGACATATCTTCCTCGGTACGAGGTCAAAAATATAGTTTAGCCTAAGAATATTACTATTAGTGATCATATAAGTATAAAATAATTTGATATTATAATAGCTAGATAGGATATCTACCATGCATTATAATAACCAATAATTATCATATATATTTACTATATGCAATTATAGTTGTTATTGCAATATTATAATCACACTATGATACTATGGTAATAATACTATAATATATTATTAATATAATACTGATATTATTAAATATATTATATTTTACAATTATTATGATAATAGTACAATATTACTACGATAAGATTATGTTATAATAACTTCATATCATAATATAATAGTATTTAAATATAAGGCTCACTAGTATCATAATAATATTATTATAAAAATTATAGTATAACATAGTATTTCTATAATTATAATAATATGTTACTAATATAATCATGATAACGTAGCACTAATAATATTATTATTTTAATTACAATAACGTCATGGAGAAGGGGAGGGGTAATGGTTCAATTAACGTGAGGTGACTCTATTTTAGTTCGTCTAAACCTTCGCATGTATCGAGCTAACACTAGGATTGGGAAAGGGTTAGGTCTGAGGCTCATCAGACCACCCATCATAGCATATGCCCTTGGATCCGCATTCAGATCCACGAAAATATATAGCGCTTTTGATGCACGACTCACGTGGATCTCATGTGCTGCATGCTTTACACTTCATGCTTTCCGCTTGTCTCAATGTAGATAAAAGGACTCACGTTGCATTTGACCACCATTAATGGTCTGGCCTGATGAGCACAGGACACAGGCTGCTTCTACTGCGGTTAGTCTTGTTGTGCCTCCAACCATGGAGTAGATTGGAAACCGCGAGGATATATAGGAATGTAGTTTTCTTCGTTTGTAACAAAGCGTGGATGTTGGCTCAAAAAAAGCAAGGGACGGATGAAATGAACTTTCCAAAAGATTGTTTAGTTTAGCCAGTGTTTTCTTTTGCACCATGTTCTTAATTAGCTGGTAGAAATGTTGTGATCTGTTTCATGGTAAAACTAACCCTCTCGTGCTCTCATCAAGTACTGCTTTTGCGTATCCTGTGATTCTATCATGTATGTAAGACTGGTAGAATATATGTCGCCTTAAAGTCCACATATTGTGATCTAGGACTAGATCATCTGAATCTGAAAAAGGAAGAGAAGCTCATCCAATTCAGATCACATGAACCCTGTAGATCAGACAAAGCACTCCAAGCTTGTATGTATTCATTGCAACAGTTTGATTATCAAGTTATTTCTGAAAATTGCGTCTTTGTTGCTACTCGTTTTAAAAATTTGATCATCATATTTTATCAGAAAAACAAGATCATACATAATATATATCTGAAAAACATTTCTTTTTTTAAAAAAAATGTTTAATATTTTTATAAAATCCGTTTTACTTAGAATTAATTAGGTGCTGCGAATATCTCTTGTTCTCAAATTCATAAACGACTAAACAATCCCTTAGGAGCGGTGGGAAATTTTGTGGATAAATGTAATCTATATTATAGCTAGCAATTGATATACTACTTCATTTTAATTAAACTCCGTGCAATCCTATTTTGTTGAATCGGGTTACAGTGTAGCAGTTTTATATATCACGCTACAAATTCATATCCTCCAAAGAAGGCTTCTGGTTGCATAGCTTTCCAGGGCACCATATTGATCAAAAAAACATTAATTCTTGTGTAGTTGTGTACCACTAGACTGCACTACCAAATACAATATTATTCACAATGGCCAGCCAATACATCCACTTCAAGAAGCCTCGATCCAAGAACTCTCTCAGCATTCTCATTGTGAATAAGAAATAATATTAGAAGCGAAAACCAATTCAAAAATAGATGGCAAAAACGACATGCATGAGGTTCCACATCATACATCCCATGCACAATGGAAAGAGAGGGAGACCGCGGCCAACCATTCTACACCAAGACCAACCTTTTTCTTTTCTCCACTGATACATGGAGGATGTTTGGTTACAATGCTTTGATTTTTTTATTATTTCCCTTCGAATAATCATACTTAGGGTTCCACGGCCGGTCCAAGTAGCCTTCTTTTTCTAACTCTAGCTTTTTCTATGCATGAGAAGAGCCAGCCACTAAATCCCTTAGCACTGTTCCAACATCACTCGTAGAAGCTTAAAGGTTAAGGAACTCTCTCCACCCCATCTACTCAGCCACCCCTGCTGCCATAAACAATATACGAGACACTACACCAGAAAAGAAAAGAAATAAGTCCCCCTCCTTTTCTTTTCCTTCTCTTCTCTCTGTCCCCTCCTTTCTTCTCCTTGCAGCTGCTTGTGATGTGATTCTCCACCATCCCCAAACCCCATCGTCGTTAAAAAAACAAAAAGAGAAGAAGAAGAAAGAAGAAGAAAAAACCATGGTTTTTTCCTCAGTTCCACTCTATCTTGATCACCCCAACTGGAACCAGGTGAGAGTCTCTTCCCCTAGCTTCTCCCCTTCCCTCCCTTCCAAATTAACCTCTCCCCACCCTAGCTTCCTCATCAAAAAAGCAGATTTAAAAGAGCAAAATATTCCCACCCTTTTCCCCATCTCTTCTTGAATATACCATGTTTTCCCCCTCTTTCTTAATCTCTTATTTTTTTTTTGTTCTTTGTTTTGTTTTGTTTTTTTTTAATTTTTTGTGCACATATATATATAGCAGCAAGGCCATCAGGCCCCAAGCGCTGGCGGTGGCGAGGCCCACCAGCTCCCTCCAGGGTTAGCGACGCCGCGCCCTGAGGCCGGGATGGCAGCTGCAGGCTCGGTGAGGCCCGGGTCGATGACCGAGAGGGCTCGCCTTGCCAAGATCCCTCAGCCTGAGCCGGCGCTCAAGTGCCCGCGCTGCGACTCCACCAACACCAAGTTCTGCTACTTCAACAACTACTCCCTCTCGCAGCCTCGCCACTTCTGCAAGACCTGCCGCCGCTATTGGACACGCGGTGGAGCCCTTCGGAACGTTCCTGTTGGGGGTGGCTGCCGCCGCAACAAGCGGACCAAGTCCTCTGGAAGCACCTCAAAATCCTCCACCGCTGCCGCCACTGCTGATCGCCAGGCCAACACCTCATCCTCCTCCTCCACTGCCACCAGTGGCGGGGGTGCAATTCTTCCCAACATCGCCCCCCCACCCCAGTTGCCTTTCATGGCCTCCTTGCACCCCTTGGCCGACTATGGTGGTTCCTCTAATCTCGGGCTGAGCTTTACCGGGATCCACCCCGTTGAGCAGATGGACTACCAGGTGGGGAGCAGCTCGAGCATCGGCCTCGAGCAGTGGAGGCTGCAGCAGATCCCGCAGTTCCCTTTCTTCGGAGCACTGGAAGCCCCGCCGCCACCGGCGCAACCGTTGCCGGGACTGTACCCTTTCGAAGGAGACGGTGGGGGCGAGGGCTTCGCCGGTCAGGTCCTTCCAAAGATGTCAGGCTCCGGGCTAATCACGCAACTGGCCTCAGTGAAGATGGAGGACTCTCATGGGCTCAATTTACGGAGACAATACCTAGGTGTCCCTGGAAATGATCAGTACTGGGGCGGCAGTGGCGGCGCTGGCGCTGGCACTGGCGGCAGCACCGGATGGACGGGGGATCTCTCGGGCTTCAACTCTTCATCTTCGGGCAATATCTTGTAATTCCTAGTTCTTATTTAAAGCTTCTTGCGTTAACCCTAGCCCTGGAAGCTTGATTTTTGCAATGGCTTCAGAGAAGAAAGAAGCACTTATTTGCTACAAGCTTTGACTCGTGTTGAAGGCCACTGAAGAAGCTAGGAATGGTAGGTCAGTTTCTTGTTTCCGGGTTAATACTGGGCTGGTGTTTAGTTTTCTTTCTCGGTATCTTATATAATGGTTATAGAATGTGGTGCATGAGTTTGATATCTCTGGCATCAAGAGTTAGTTGTTAGAAATGAACATGAGCAATGTATGTTACTTCCTTATGTCGAGTAGCTTCTTGTTAACATTAGAACCATTATCGCTGCTATGTGATTAGATCTATTAGGATCTGATCGATCCTGTGTTTATGGATGCAGTTTACTTGATGATTATCTTCTTCTTCATCCTATGCAATCACCAAGAGGGACTGAGTTATTCTTCATTTGTTTAAACCAGCCCCTTTGTATTGTCAATGGTAAAGTAGAATTCAGATATAATTTTTCTCTCACACAAATAGTTAAACAACACACTGGAAAGTTTAGCCACTCTGCCATGTTGGAATGTATGCGATCTACAATATTAACGCTGCATTAGCATCATGATAATTAAAGCTTCTGTCTTTGGGAATTAAGATAGCAAATATGAATAGCTAGAACAATCATAGATTGTATGTATCATGTTGTTTTGAGTCTTTCATGATCTTAGCATTGCTGTGAACTAAAGAATAATGGTGCTCTCTCTCTCTCTCTCTCTGCCCCATGCAAAATCATGAATACAAATGAGTGCTGCAGGAAGTAAAAGTTCTAAAAACAAGTATTACTTCTGTTTTGCGAGATTGTCTGATAGTACAATCGCATTGGACCAATTTTCCAAACATCTCTTGAAGTTTGCCACTTCCTGGTTCCCCATGAACGACATTCAACGAAGCCTTTGCACGTATTAATTGCCATCAACACAGTGTTCCCATATTGGAGGCTGAGAAGTCTGAATATTTTGGAATTCGAAAGAACAAATACCTCCTCAGTTGTAGTTGCGTCACCCATATCGATACTGCCTCCCTTTAGTTTTCTAGAGTTTTGAAGTCGATCCTTGACTGGCAGGTGGTAGTTTCTTAATTCTTTCACTTGTTCTTTTCTTGGTTCTGGTTTATGCAATAACTTCGCACAGACTGTAGATTCTATACTACACGTTTATATATATATGTGGTTATATTATTTTGAAACAAGTACTGTTTTGTGAAACGGAACTTAATTACGTGATGCTTTAAAAATCCACGAAGAGCTCCTAGTTGCTGTCTTCAGTTTTAATTAGGAAGGTTCGATCTCTTCCCTTGATTTTGCTACATTAATTATGTAAGTGCAAAACTTGGGACTCCAAACATCCATAAATCACACAAAACACAGTCGTCATGTGAGAGACAGAGAGACAAACACTTTATATGGGCATATGCTGTTAGATTTGGTATGGGTCCTGTCTCGAATCCCTCTAGTTATCCTTTTTTTTCTTCTCGGTTTTAGATTTAAATATTACACATATATTCTTGTAACCGCCTGAGGTCTTGGGGTGGGGGAGATCTCACAAAAATCCACGCAGCCCAAAAATTCTTTCGTTAGAATAACCTAAGACCGAAGCCAGTCTGGAAGGAGTCCACACATGCACTGAAACAATAAAAAGAGAAAGAGAAGGGAAGGGAAGGAGAGCAGAAATAAAAAAACAATAATAACAAAAGTTGAAATCCCCAGGAAATCCCCTGTTTGTTTATCTGTCGCTGTCGCAGGGAATCTGGGTTTACGTCTGCTTTCGCGAAGTCCAATGCAGTCTCTCTTGGAGGGAATAAAGCAACCATACCCAGCCCTTGCATACACTGAAAAAGCGAGGGGGAAATCGCTCCCTGTGTTATCCTTAGCAGATGACAACATAATGATATATAAATAGAAACCAAAATCAATGGGGGTTGTGTCTGTGTGTTAGAGAGAGAGAGAGAGAGAGAGAGAGAGAGACGTACAACTGTACCAGTGGTGGGCCACAATCCAAAGCAGGCCTCCTTGAAGGGAGGTGAGCATTGGTGCACATGGTAATGGGGGGGATATATCTGAGGATAATTTTGTCTAGAGGGGGGGAGGAGGAAGGTGCTGTGGTGTGAGAGCAGAAGTGATGGCAGCTTTAACTTTTTTGAATGGGTCCTATAAGGGTCTTTTATGTTGGTTTTCCTTCAATACACAGCTGAGTACAGGAGGGAGGGAGAGAGAGAGAGAGAGAAAAAAAAAGGTGGAGGGGGCCGCGAGATTCCATGCTGGCTCACGTTGCCTCACATGAGTTCAATCATGTTCATAATCGTGTTTATATCCATTAGCAGACGCCTCAAGCATTACATCGAAGGTGCTATGGCACATGACGTTTATGATATCATAATGCTTATAACGCGCTTAAAGAGGATGATCCCTCTTTGTGTCAGACCTTCATGGGTTGTGGTGAAGTTGTTATCTCAAAGAAGTGCATTTTAATTATAGTCTCAGTAAGTGATGCTTGAAGTGTTATGGTTCCATAGTAAATAGTTTAATCAAGTATTACAGTGTAGAAGTTCCAATTGATTAAATATTGATGATTAGTGCATTTTGTCACATTATGTGTCTACGTTCTTGTGCAAGATATGTTTGCAAGTCAGGGTTGATTCTTTCTTTCAAAAAAAAAAAGTGGCTAAAGTAACCTAGCCTTCATGAAAAGTAAAAATATCACATGGTGCAAGAGGAATGACTTAGGGTGCGTAACGTATGCTTATTATGAACTAATCGTGGCTTTGAAACAATAATAAATGGAAAAGAATGATTGACTCAACAGTTGAATTCATTATCTTAAAGTTGCCTCGCATAAAGCTAGAACATTGTGACACATGACTGGGTTTCACCAATTTAGGACTGCTTTCTTCCGTCTAGTAGCGGAGAAATATCCCTAGAGCGTTCAAGACAACCCTATGAATGGCATTTTTAGAATGTGACAAGAACTAGTTCCAGCTTTGGCCATAAGTTTTTGGCCTTGTTCACAATGTGGCCTTCTTAGGGGCATTATATGCCACATAATATACGCGTGCGCGTTCTTTGTAGAACCTTTTAAACCATATTTACAGAATTAAATTATTGTAATGGGAATTTTGTTAGCAGTGTCAATGTATAAATATGGTGAGAGTAATTATCTGAGAGAAAAGCAATGGCAACAAGTAGTTGAAATCAGCTTGGCTATCAATCGAATTAGGAAAAACCGCCAGATGATGTTAGCACATATTGGTGGTGGATCATTCTTAGATTAGGTCTATAAGCATCAATGACATGGGAAACTATATATATCATACGTCACAATCTCTTAAAACAAATATTGTTTTATTGATCATAAGCTTTTATTGTGAATGCTTAATTATGTGGTACCACCTTCTCTTTCAATGAATCTGGTAGTTGATGAGCTTGCAACAAATTTGTAACTTATCTAAATATTTGGAGAGATTTATTTGAATATACGAGGCTATTTCTATTTCTAATATCACAATAACTAGAGAATCTGATCTAATAAGAAGATAGCACAAGTTCACTTGACTAATTAGATCTGCAGCAATAACATGATCACAACATCAGATTTTCTGAAATTTTATGTCTCCCTAAAAAAGAAAATAAAATTCATGAACTAATGGATGTATGAATTCTTCAGTTGATTTTTTTGATATTATTTTTCAATTTTAATATCTGGACTTAGGATCTTCATCTTACGGATGAATGTGGTTTCACTATTTAATATTTTCAAGCTATTTAGGGGGTTATTACTTTCTTCTTGAATAAGCGTAAACTAGGCATGGTAGTGAAGAAGGTTTCCCATATACAAGGCATCATGCTTCACATGTTTCATAGTGGTTCTCTTACTTTCCTATAATCGCAAGCTTCAAATGGAAATTTTGAATCAACTCAGGGGAGGGGGGGGGGGGGGGGTGTGGAAGAAAGACTTAATGATAAAATGTTCTTAAACTTCCATGGGTTATATGTTTTTCCAGTTGACGGCATGTTGATTGTGAAGTTTGGACCTAGTTTTCGATGCAAACGTCTTGATAACATGTTTTTCCAAGCAGTAATTTTTTTTTTCCCATACTCACCGAGATTTTCTTCGCCAGCAGTACTTCTAGATTCTCAATCTTATCAAATGGAGCACCGAACTTCCATGTCTTGCAGCTGTACTTGCTAAACAAGTACGCCATTGTCGTTTAAACGCATGCTATTTTAGTTTTACTTATGAGAAAAGGTCATAGTCTGTAAAAGCTTCTGCGAAAACCTAGACCACAAGAGAGCCACAGTGTCATGCCATTGGGCTCAGTTAGACTTGTCCTCGAAGATCATAGTGCTCTATGTGATGTGCTGGCTTCACAGCATTCCGGAGTGCTAAGAATCCCCGCCCCAACCCGCCACCTTATCAATGGAATCTGTTGACTGTAATGAATAACTTAATTTGCTGGTTAATTCCTGAAACATAAATTAAATATTATCTGATGGAGCCAGTTGACCCCATGGAGAATAAAAAATTTTTTGAACGGCCCCAAAGGCCGACACCTCCAAGACCGACGGCCCCAAAAGCCGACACCTCCATGACCGACGGCTCCAAGACCGACGGCCCCAAAAGCCGACAGCTCCAAGAGCGGCACCTCTAAGGCCGGCACCTTCAAGGCCAGTACCTCCAAGACCGACGACCCCAAAGGCCGACAGCTCCGAGACCGGCACCTCCAAGGCCGGCACCTCCAAGACCGGCACCTCCAAGGCCGATGGCACCAAGACCGACGGCCCCAAAGACCGACAGCTCCGAGACCGGCACCTCCAAGACTGGCACCTCCAAGACCGACGGCCCCAAGACCGGCAGCTCCAGGACCGGCACCTTCAAGACCGACGGCCCCAAAGGCCGACGCCTCCAAGACCGACGGCTCCATAGCCGACGGCTCCAAGACCGACGGCCCCAAGGGCCGAGACCTCCAAGACCGACGGCCCCAAAGGCCGACACCTCCAAGACCGACGGCTCCAAGACCGATGGCCAAAGGCCGGCACCTCCAAGCCAGACGGCCCCGGCACCCTCCTAGCCGGCCCCCTACGTCTCCAAGCTAGGCGGCCCCGGCACTTCCTAGGCGGCCCGGCATCTTCCTAGCCGGCCCCCTACGTCTCTAAGCTAGGCGGCTCCGGCACTCCCCGGTCGGCCCGACTCGGCCCTGGCATCTCCTGTTCCGCCGAGTCGGCCAAGGCCATCCCCGGCCAGCCCGACTCGGCCCGGCGTCTCCAGTTCTGCCGAGTCGGCCAAGGCCATCCCCAGCTGGCCCGACTCGGCCCCGGCGTCTCCAGTTCCGCCGAGTCAGCCAAGGCCATACCCGGCCGGCCCGACTCGGCCCCGGCGTCTCCAGTTCCGCCGAGTCGGCCAAGGCCATCCCCGGCCGGCCCGACTCGGCCCCGGCGTCTCTTGTTCCGCCGAGTTAGCCAAGGCCATCCCCGGCCAGCCCAACTCGGCCCCGGCATCTCCAGTTCCACCGAGTCGGCCAAGGCCACCCCTGGCCGACCCGACTCGGCCCCGACGCCTCCAAGTCCATCGATTCGGCCCCGCCCCGGCACTGCCTTGCCAACGGGATGGGCCCCAGCCATCTCGGGTCGACCTGGCTCGGCCCTGATAAGACGGGATTTCTCAGTTCCCGCCAGATCAGCCCCGGCGGTTCAAGAAACCGCCTCTCTAACGTGCACCGCCCGACAGCGCCAGATCCGATAACTCAACAGCCTCGCCGACTGATAGGACAGGACCCACCTACCCAACAACTGACCTCACGCAATCCCACGTGATCATGCCAGGATCAACCCCTATATAAAGGTGAATCCATCCGGTAAACAGGTATGCGCGATAACCCCCAAGATCGCCATCTCAGCGTCCAGGAAGGAATCCCTCCTTCCTGAGACCCCTCTTTCTACACTAAAAAGGGCTCACTCGAGCCCCTCTTCAGCTGTGACCTCAGTCACTAACTTGGCCGTCGGAGAGTCCCACCGAAGACCCCCTCCGGTCCCGAACTTTTCTGCAGGTAACCTGGTAAAGAAGAGCCGAGAGAAGCACTCCGTTCCTGACGTCTAGGAGAGGTGATTGAGCGTCATCATTATCCTATGTTTGCAAGGTATAGAATTGTTGGAGTTTAGTCCCGATAAACAACAGTAGGATTCCTCGTTGAACAAGAACTAAAGATTTTATCCTATTACCAATGATCAGACTAAGCCCTTTGAACCAGAGTTCAAACCAGCACAACCCTTCTTACTTTCTGAATTTATTTTATTAAATCCTTTTGTTGATTTTCTTGGCTGAAGCTCTCTCCACTACTAGAGGCTGAAGCATTGGCGCAGAAGAAATCGTGCGACCTTTAGCGACTGCTTCAGGCAGTCGCCGTGGCGGTCGCAAATGCCCATTATAAATCAGGCCGCTTGCCCTGCCTGCAATCCTTCCCTGGCTTTGGTTCTCGCTTCCGTCCAAGATAAACCCTAGCCTCCATCGTCTTGCTCGGGATCTCGCTGCTTGGGCTCTTGGACTCCTTGTTCTTCGAATCACCGATTCGAGGTTCTTCTCTGTCTCCCTCGTCCCGCCGGCGCGATCTGTGTATTTATGCTGGTTTATTATGCTCTCTTTTGATTTCTCTTGCTTGGTTCCCTTTGTTTTGAGGTACCTTGCGTTCCGACGAAGCTTTCGCGTGTCATGCCTATGTTCGATCCAAAATCTTGTTGAGATTTCGTGTTCTAATTGGTCAAAAATTCGTTCTTCTCTATCCAAAATTCCGGCTTTCGCTTCGCTCTTAGGTTTTTAGTTTTCAATCTTGTTGGTAGTGGATTCTCTAAAAACTTCGGGTCTCGATGCAAAAACGCTTGCGAGATTCAAGTTATTATGGTTAAAATCCGGTTGATATTATACGACTGGTCTGATTGCGCTTGTAGTTTCTTGATTGCTTAGGGTTTTAATTTATTTTTCTTGATTGCGCTCAGCAAGGAGTCCCTCGTCGACGTCGAAGGGGTCGTCTCCATCCCTAAGGAAAATATCCCGTTCTTTTACTAGGAAGTTATTGGAGAATATTTAGAGCCGCAATTAGCTGAACTTCATCTTTTACTAGCTAAGTACTGGAAAATATTTGGACCAGCCACACTAGCTGGAAAATATTTGGCAAAATACTGGAAAATCTTTTACCATGTAAACTTTAATTTGTTTCATCAATTTTTTCCCCCGAGTAAAGGCAATCTCAGCTATTCATGGTCTCTCTGTAGGTGGAAGTTCAAGTGAGGAAGCTTTACTGTATTCATAGAGCTGTGCCGAATTTTCCCATCAATATTGAGGATGCAGCACGAAGTGAGACAGAATTTGAGAAAGCTGAACAAGTAACTTTTGTAATTTGAAAAATTTCTAGTTCTAATTTTGCTTTCATGTTGGAGTGACACAGTCACAAATTAATTTGATTTGTAATAGCAGTGATATCACATTTAATTGTGTTTTATAGTCTGGAGTAGCAGTGATATCCAACAACTTGAGTGGCACAGACCGGAGAGCAGCTTGATCATGTTGGCCAGGTAAATGTTTTAATTAGGGTTTTAATTGCTTAGGGTTTTAATCCGGAGAACAGCTTGCATTGCCTAGCAAGTTATTTGTCCGTGCATTGCCTAGCAAGTTTATGGCTAGGTAAATTGTTACGTTGCCCCATCTCTTAGGCTAATTATATTTACTTATTCATACATTCACAGAAATACTTAGCGACATAGATAAGAGTTGGATTGATTTGCCAAATAGGACGTCTAGGGAATATATAGAGGGGATTAAGCAGTTCATTGCCTTCACCAATGGGTTTGATAGTGAGCACATCAGTTGTCCCTGTAGAAAATGTGCGAACCGTTATTACTACACACGAGATATTGTACGAGAGCATTTTATTCTAAATGGGTTTTTGAAGAATTACAAGAATTGGATTAGACATGGGAAAGATTATGTTCCTTATTGCAGAGAGGAAAGAGTTGAGATGGAGGTCGATGTTACGACAGTTAATCCGATGATCGTGATGCTAGATGATATTGCATGCGGGTTAGCACCCAAAGATAGTTGCTGTGAGACTGATAGGGTGGGTGGGAGTAATCCTCGCTCGGGTGCAGATGAAGAAGCATTAAGGTATTTTGAAATTCTGGATGATGCGCAGACCGAATTGTATCCTGGATGTATGAATTTCAGTAAATTATCTTTTATTATCGAGCTGTTACACTTGAAGGCTTTGAATCAGTGGACGGACATGTCCTTCGACATGCTGCTCCAGCTATTGCACAAAGTGCTCCCATTCAGTGCAAAGCTAGTTGAGTCCTACTACCATGCTCGCAAGTTAACTGAAAACTTAGGCTTCACCTATGAGACTTTCGATGCATGCCCAAACAATTGTATGTTGTTTAGAAATGAGAATGCCGACCTCGATACGTGTATTGTGTGTAAAACTTCAAGGTGGAAGGACAATGGGGTCGGTCAGAATCGTCAGAGTAATTCGCGAAGTGTTTCGAATCGTGGGAAGCTTGTCGCTAAAGCAAGTGCGATATTTTCCACTCAAGCCAAGGCTAAAGAGGCTTTTTATGTCATCAAAATTTCTAAATTGATGTGATGGCATGCAGAGCATGGTAGGGAGGATGAAAAGTTAACCCACCCAGTGGACTCCCCGGCATGGAAGGATTTCAACAAGAAACACCCCGACTTTGCCTTGGATAGTCGTAGTGTGCGGCTTGGGTTGGCTGCAGCTGGTTTTAGCCCCTTCAGGTCCATGACCGGGGCAACTCATAGTACATGGCCAGTGGTGTTGGTTCCGTACAATCTTCCTCCTTGGTTATGTATGAAGCAACCTTTTCTGATCCTATCCACTCTTATTGACGGACCAAGGGGCCCTGGGGATAAAATTGACGTGTATATGCAGCCTTTAATTGACGAGTTGAATGAATTATGGGCCGAAGGTGTGATGACTTTTGATTCTGAAGGAAATGAAATGTTCAAACTTCGCGCTGCATTATTATGGACAATCAATGACTTCCCGGCATATGCAATTTGTCAGGTTGGAGCACGAAGGGGGAATTTGCCTGTCCTTGTTGCAATCAGAGTAAAAAGTCAACCTGGCTAAAACATGGCAAAAAGTGGGCTTACACAGGTCACAGACGTTTTTTACCTCCATTGCATAGGTTCAGAAGGGATAAAGTGTCATTCGATGGCACTCGAGAATATGGTCCAACACCACAAATAATGACTGGGGTTGATTTGTTATCACAACTTGAACAAGAGCAAATACGCACAGTATATGATTTCCAAGATCTGTTAGCCCCTCCATTGCCTGCTATTCCTGGTGCGAACAGAAGGCGCAGTCATAACTGGAAGAAGAAAAGTATTTTTTACGAGTTACCATACTGGAAAGACAATTTACTGAGGCACAACTTGGATGTTATGCACATTGAAAAAAATGTGTGATAATATATTATGGACCCTTCTCGGTGTTAAGGGAAAGTCCAAAGACAGTGCCAATACACGTGATTTGCAGGAAATGGGCTTGCGGAAACCACTACACTTACAGTTAACAGAGTCTAACAAGGCATACATGCCTCCTACACAGTACACGATGAGTAAAGATGAGAAGGAGGCATTTCTTTCCATTTTGAAAGGGGTCAAGGTGCCTGACGGCTATTGTTCTAATATTTCTAAGCGTGTGAATATGAAAGAAAGGACTTTACAAGGTTTGAAGAGTCATGACAATCACATTCTCATTCAACAATTAATTCCTATTGCAATCCGAAATTGTTTACCTAAGAATGTTGTTGAGCCTTTGATTGAGGTGAGTAACTTCTTCAGACAACTGTGTTCAAGAGTCCATCGCACAAATGATTTGAAAAGTCTCCAGGATAGGATTGCGCTAACACTGTGTCATCTGGAGAAACTCTTTCCACCTTCATTCTTCGATGTAATGGTCCACTTGACCATACATTTAACAGGTGAAGCCTTGCTTGGTGGCCCTGTCCAATTTCGGTGGATGTATCCTATTGAGAGGTACCTGAATACGTTAAAAAGGTATGTGCGTAACAGAGCTCGTCCAGAGGCATCAATAGCCAAGGGTTATTTGATGGAAGAGTGTACTAATTTCTATGCTGCATATCTTAATGATGTTGAAACCAAACTTGATAGGCCCTTGCGATTAATGATGGTCCTATTGGGGAGGGAACACCATTTGATCTAGATAACATCGACTGGATTCAAGCTCATCGATACGTGTTGTTTAACACTCCATCAGTTGTGGCGTTGATTCAGTAAGTGAATGCTCATTCATAGATTTAACTTGTTCGTGTTATGTCTAACTCAATCAAGCTTGTCATTAACACATGTTGTTCTGCATTACAGGACACACATTGATGAGCTCAAACGGGACATGCCTCGTGCGACAGATAATCAAATTCGGCAGTCCCATTTTCAATCATTTCACGATTGGTTCAAGAATTATGTATGTATAGATATGGTTGTATGTGTACATATGGTTGTATGTGCTTCAATTTGTTCTTATCATATTAGTTTTACATAGCTTTATTCAATGATTACGTTAATTCTGTAGGTGTACAATTTATGACGAGCGAGTGAAGGTACTTTGACTGATAAAATGAACCAACTGGCTGATGGTCCGTTTATAATGGCACGACGTTACACAACTTGTGATGTCAATGGGTTTCGATTTCGCGTCAAAGAAGTAGATGAGAAACGAGCAACACAAAATAGTGGTCTAGGGTGTCCTTCTGTCGATGCAGGTTATTATTATGGCCAGTTGAAAGATATTATTGAAGTTATATACAGTCACAAATTAAAATTTTTGTTATTCAAGTGTGACTGGGTCGATCCAATCCGTGGGACTAAAGTTGACAAGTATTAATTTACGTTGGTAAATTTCAATAATTTGTTATATCGAGATGAGCGAGTAAGTAATGAACCCTACATATTGGCCAGGCAAGCTGAGCAAGTTTACTATGTTATAGATCCCATGGATCCTAACTGGCAAGTTGCAGTTAAAATGTCAAGGAGGGGGGTGTATCAAATTGAAGATAATGAGCCAGATATTGATGCATTTGCTCAGCAAGTTCTTGACCAAAATGTAATATTTTAACGTGATGAGGATGTCAACTGGGTTAGAGAGACCGTTGAAGGAGATACTATCGACTTGCATGACCAGTGAACTGTTATCTCCTTTTTTCCTTCTCAATTTTGCTTAAGAATATGTTTGACTTTTTGTTTACGAATGGTTTTAGTTATTACGTGCAATTTATTTATCTTATGAACATAAAACAGATATGTCCGGACGTAAGAGGAGAGAGCGTCCACACACGATGGATGAGTTTTTACATCAGAGCCAGGCTCGTACGCCGACGAGGGACCCTAGTCCCCCCATATCGACACCTGCACCGGCACGATTTAGATCTCCCCAGTCCATGCCAGTAGGGCCTTCTCCATCTACAGTTGGTGCATCGACCTCCACACATACTGGTATAATTTCATTTTTATGTTTAACAATTATATAAAATAATTTCAGTTTTATTTAACTAATAAGTTTATTGTTTATAGCTTCTACTATGACGAGTTCATCTTCCAGTAGGGGTAGGGGCCCAGCTAGAGGGATTCCTTCATGGAATGCTGGTACCCGTTATGATGTGCAATTTGACGACACATTTCACCCAGTTGGAGAAGGGGCTCGCCCGTTTATCAGCCAGTTGGGGCATATGATTCGAGACCCACATAGATTCCCCTGACTATGCTTGATTGGACAGCTTTTCTCAGGATACGATAGATCGACTCTGGGGGGAAGTTAAGGTAAGCCGCTGAGTTCTATCTTAGCTTCAAGGTTCTTATACGATGTACACCTTGACTACTAAAATTTCTTGTCCTACGCAGGACAATTTGAGGTCATGTCCTGATGATTTTCGTCCAGTTTGCTTGGCAAAGTGTTGAAAGTTATGGAAAGACCACAAGAACAAGGTAAAGAAAGAGCATTGGGAGAAGAATGTGGACGACCCAGACCTTCTTCAGCGAGTCCCAAGGGGCGTTCTCCCGGCACAGTGGCCTGAGTTGGTCCAGTACTGGTCGAGTGAGAAGGCAAGGGTGAGTAGTTCAACCTATTTTTTGTTAAATTCATATGAAACATTCAGTGTAAACTTATAAACACGACCCAAAATGAATGCAGGAAGAGGCAGAGCGAAATTCTCAAAATCGCTCGATGCAGGGCCCTAGTCACAAGCTTGGGACTCGACACGTTACGCAGATCCGGCACGAGGTAAACTATCACGTTAGACCATACGTGTTTTCATTGTTGACGTAGTTTATATTCATATATGTAGATGACATGATTTATCCTTCGACAGTTACGTGAGCGGGGTGTACCCACCGATCGGATGTCTGTGTGGATGGCGAGTCGCAGGCTCGACCATCCTGAGGTTGCAGCACTTGTAGTAAGTATTTACCTTTACGCAATACTTTTTTTAACCTATTATGAGATTTATTGATTTACTATTCTAATTTGGTTGCTTTCTTGCACACAGGCCCAATTTGAGGCTCGATTGGCCGAGCTGCCAGAGGAGGAGCGACAGGTAGTTGCTAGGCGGGATGAGATATTCCACACCATCATAGGCCAGGATGGGCACGGATACACACTTACATACGGCACGGGCATACCACGTTCGACTATCATGCGAGCGGAGTCATCGGATGTAGTTCATCCCAGGGCTCACGCCTGCGAACTGACGAGGAGTTGGCTGAGCTGATCCAGTCTCTTCACCAGCAGATGGACGTGTGTCGAGGATCTTCGGGTAAGGATGCAGGTTGCGATGCAGGCCGAGGTGCAGGCTCAGGTACAGGAGGAGGTGCAGGCATTTAAGGCGGAGCTATAGCATCGACTAGCTCAGAGTGGTGTCCCTATAGCTGATGATTCAGATCCACCGATTCATACTCAGGTTCATAATTGAAGACATATGTATTTAAATTTAATTTAATTACTTTTAAAATATATATTATTGAATTCTGTTGTTAATCATATACTATAATATTGTAGGCCCCAGCGCTGGCAGCGGTCACCAGGCGAGACATGAGTTAGTTGGTGAGGGCATGCCTGATCCAGTAGGCTCAAATGAACAGAATCAGGTATGAGTTTATGAATATGTTTTAAGTTAATTAATTTCTAAATAATCTAAGTATATATGGAAGAATGTATCGTACTTTATTTTCAGTTGTATCTATAAATTCCTTATTATTCTTTATGTACATTAAAATAGAGACACTTAGTGACCTGTAGGAACAAACGGCGCGTGAATCGGACACTCGAGAGGCCCGAAATAGGACAATGTATGTTTAAGTTGAAACTTAAAACTTAGAAAACCGGACTTTGCCTCTAACGTCCCAAACGCAGCATACGAGGTCCAATGCTCGTCAAACTTGAGGAGCACGATCTCTACGCCATTAGTGACTTGTAGGAACAAACGGCGCGTGAATCGAATACTCGAGAGGTCCGAAATAGGACAATGTACGTTTAAGTTGAAACTTAAAACTTAGAAAACCGAACTTGGCCTCTAACGGCCCAAACGGAGCATACGAGATCCGATGCTCGTCAAACTTGAGGAGCACGATCTCTACGCCATTAGTGACCTGTAGGAACAAACGGAGTGTGAATCGGACACTCGAGGTGTATAGAATCGTACAGAATGATTTTATTTTCAAAATTTTGAATTGTATCACTTTTAATATTTATTTTACATAATTATATTTAATTATATTTATGTTTTATTGACTAATAAATTTAATTTTTTGTTTCAGGTTGATTGACTGGTGCTGCATTGGGACTACTGTCTACTTTATGTTTTTTTCTAGGAAATTGTATTAGATCTTTTTATTTTTTATTTTTGGATTGGAAATCAAAGACATGGCAGATTTATTAATATAGATAAATGGTTTTTTTATTAGCTTAGACTTTTATTGTGTGTGTATAATTTAATTTTAATATTTAGTTTATATAATTTTGTAAAATAGGTATAGGTACCCAAACAAAAAAAATTCAATAACCAAAAATAAAATGAATTAGAAAAATAATAAAATCCAGTATTAGCGACCGCTTAGGCGGTCACAAATGGCTCAAAAGGATGTCGCTAATGCTCATCAGAACAGAAAATAAAAAATAAAAAAATAAAAAATATATAGTATTAGCGACCGCCTAGGCGGTCGCTAAAGGCCCTTCAGAAAATCGCTAATAGTCAAATTCTGCTCTTATCTAGCGGTCGCTCAAGCGGTTGCTAATACTATAGCGACTGCAAATGGCAGTCGCTAAAAGTTTTTAGCAACGAATTTCTGACGATCAATATATGACGATCACTAAGCGATCGTTAAAAACTATTAAGGACTATTTTTTAATTTTTAGCAACCGTCGCTAAAAGTATTTTTTTCTACTAGTGCTTCCTATACATGAAGATAGGAAATCACGTTCTTGTTGGAGTTGACGTGAAATCCCAACGTCACCGTGCACTCATGACTTTCGTGAAGCCGTTTCCTCTTTCTTGCAAGCCCACGAAGCCTTCCTCCCTGTAGCCGTGAGCTTTCTCCTCCACGTGAGCGTGAAGTCTTCAATGGATTTCAATGCACGTGGAATTAATGCACCTAATTAATGCACCTCTTCACCTCACGTACCAGCTACAGAGAGTCAACGGAGGTTCCGTTCTTCTTCCGTGGTACGTGAGTTCTCACACCACCGCTCACAGAAACCGTGAGCTCCTTGGAATTTCTGAAACGAAGACTCCACGTCAACATATGGAAACATATGATTTATCCCTCCTCCTACAGTGCTCCTAAAACATCAAAATGGTGGGAGGGGAGAAGGAGAAGATAGGTCTACCTTCATACGATAAGAAAGGATTTATGAGAGAAAAGAATCTTTTATCTCTTCCATCAAACCCTAAAAACTAGAGTTTAAATACATCTATGAAGTGGACCAAGTTCAGACTCAACAAAACTCTCATGGACTACCCAATGAGATTAAACTAATCCCCAAGCCCGTGTACACCCGTGACTTGATTTAATCTCAACCCTTAGACTCAAACCCAGTCCAATACTAGTTAGCCCCCCTAGGCCTTGATAGCACCACACCAGGCCCAACAATCTCCACCTTGGTGCTTTCAAGGCCTCAGCATGTCCGTCGTATCCATCGGCTGCAATCCCTACGAAAGCTGTCCCGTAAAAGAACCTTGATTGGTGCATTGCTGGATTCTCTTTGGTATGTACCTTTACCAGCTCCACTCCATCTTCTTCCACCAGCTCTCTGTAGTCGAAGTTTTCTTCCGAAAGTATCCTCTGGCCACTAGTCCTGCCTTGTACCTGATACCTTCTTGCTCTGAAGGCCCTTTCTTGCGCTGATAAACCCATTTGCAATCAATGGGTTTCTTTCCTTGTGGCAGCTGGACCACCTGCCATGTGTCAGTCCTGTAGAGAGACTGCATCTCCTCTGCCATAGCCCATAGCCTGCATCTTCTGCCATAGCCTAGACCCACCTATCTCTATCCTTACTGTTCTGGCTCTCTATAGCCTCCTGATAGGTGTAAGGGTCTTCATTCGCTGTCACCAAGGCATATGACACCGAGTCCTCGAAGCCGTATCAAAATGGTGGTCGCACATTTCTCTTGGGCATGTGCCGTGCGATCCCAGTATTAGTCCTCTACCCAGCTGCATCCTCTTGAGTCCTCTGCTCAGCTGCATCCTGCTGAACTTCCTGGCTTCTGACCTCTCTGCTAGTCCTCTCCACCTGAATCTCAAATCCTCCTGGTCCACTAGCAAATGGCACGACTGTGTAGGAAGTCATCTGACTAGTGTTACCGTGTTCCACCTCCTGCAGTCCCTACTATGCATCTGTACCATCTCTGCTCCGAAGGATCGAGCTCTCGAAGGTCACATCTCTGCTGATGAAAACCTTCTTATCCAAGGGGTCCCACAGCCGATACCCCTTGATTCCATGTGGGTAGCACAGGAACACCATCTTCTTAGACCTGGCGTCCAACTTACTCCGCTCTCTAGCACCACAACATGCAATATGTCATGCATCCAAACACCCTCAGATGGTTCAGGTTTATCTTCCATCCAGACCATATCTCCTCTGGAATGCCTCCATCCAACCTGGTATGCGGTGATCGATTGACCAAATAGCTAGCTGCACCTACTACGTCAACCCAGAACATCTTAGGAAGCCCTGCCTGCAGCTTCAAGCACCTTGCTTTTTCCAACAGTGTTCTGTTCATTCTCTTAGCCACCCTTTCCTGTTGAAAAGTTTTCATCACCAAGAAGTGCCTTTTGATGCCCCACTCCTCACAAAATCTCTAAAACTCCCTGCTAGTGTATTCCCTGCCACTGTCTGACCTCAGACACTTCACATTCCTACCCTGCTCCTTCTCCACCTCAACCTTCTAGATTCTGAACTTGGTGAAGATCTCTAATTTCTCCTTCATGAAGTAGATCCACTGCTTTCCTGAGAAATCATCTATCATGGTAAAGAAGTATCTGGCCCCATTCCTTGCAGAAACTGGGGCTGGTCCCCAGACATCCATGTGTACTAACTCCAGGAGTTCTGCACTCCTAGCTGTGCTGACCAAGAACTTCACACTTCTCTGCTTTCCCATCTGACATGGCTCACAGATCTCCATGACTCCACCACTCATGTCCAGAAGTAGTCCTCTCTTGCTCAGTTCTTTTATCCCCCTATCTCCCATGTGGCCTAGGTGGTAATGCCACAACCTGTACACATCCCGAGGATCCTGTTCCATAGCTGCTGCCTCAGATTTTCCTGTCACCACAGAGCCCTCCAACCTGTATAGGTTGTTCTCCAGCCTTTTCCCTCTCATCACCATCATAGCTCCATTTAAGATGTTCAGAACTCCACCCCTGGCATGACTGCTGAAGCTGTATCCAGTCTGCTTCAGGTACCCCAGTGACACCAAATTTTTCTTGAGTTCTGGGATATGCTTCACGCTAGTAAGAGTGCGCACCATGCCATCAAACATCCTCACCCTCACTGTGCCAATCCTTGTCACCTTGCAAGGGTGATCATCTTCAAGAGTCAAACACCCCTCATCAATCTCTATGTAAGTACTGAACCACGATCGGTTGGAAGTGTAATGATGAGAATAGGCTGAATCCAAGGTCCACATATCTGTATTGTGACTATGACCATCTGATACCACCAAGAGATCATCCTTCATCTCCTATCCTGTATCTGTACTCACATACTCAGATCCTCCCTTTTCTCCCTTTTTCCACTTAGGACAATCCCTTTTAAAATGTCCTACCTCACAACACTTGTAGCACTTGGCCTTCTTGGACTGTAACCGTCCTCTAGGCTTGCTCCTGTCCCTGCCTCTGCCTCTGCCTGACCTTTCCCCAACTGATAGACCTTCCTGGGGAACAGCTTCCTTGGTCATCTTCTCCCTCTGCTCATTCGTCCGAAGCACCGAGACAATATCTTCATAAAACAATGTCTCCTTCCCATAGAGCAGCATCGTAACCAATGAGTCATGTGATATGGGCAGCGAACACAATAGCAAAAGTGCCTTATCTTTCTCCTCCATCTTGACCCCGACATTCAGCAATTCATTGCTCACCTGGTCGAACACCTGAATATGGCCCAGCATATCTCCACCTTCTGACATCCGAAGGCTGTATAGGCGCTTCTTCAACATCAACTTGTTGCACATATTCTTCCCCATATAGAGGGCTTGCAACTTTGACCAGAGTTCCTTCGGGGTCTTTTCCTCCAGCACTGAAT
Source organism: Calamus simplicifolius (assembly GCA_900491605.1). NCBI lineage: Eukaryota > Viridiplantae > Streptophyta > Magnoliopsida > Arecales > Arecaceae > Calamus > Calamus simplicifolius. The sequence continues at coordinate 147,468 of UESW01004142.1, forward strand.
AAAGGACTGAATCCGCCAGACATCCTCTGATCATTGAACATGCCTTTTTCTCCAACGACATCCACTGCTTATCTGTCATCCCATCTGGCCTTTTCTTCAAAGCCAGATCTAAATCCTGCTGCACAAGAAGATCCTCTACCGGACTTTCCATATGGAGAAACTTCTCTTCCCATCAAACTTTTCAAAATCTATTTTCATGCTACTACCCATGGCTCGATCTCAACCAAAATAAAAATAGCATAAAAATAAATTTTAGAAAATTAAGAAGTACATTGATGGACCTTGTTGAAATTGTTTCAACCCTTTGAAGATCTCCAAACAACTTATTCAACAACTTATTCTTGTTCTTGGACTAGGCTTTAATATCTTCAAACAACTTCTTGTTTCTGAACCAGCCAGGCTCTGATACCTTTTATTGGGGTTTAGTCCTTATGAATAGTAGTGGAATTCCTCGTTGAACAAGAACCAAAGATTTTATCCTATTACCAACGATGAGTTAAAATCACCAAAGATTTTATCCTATGTTTGCAAGGTATAGAATGAGTTCCTGCACAGTCCGAAGACTTTGATTGAAGTTCCTTTCAACAGTGATTAGTTACAACATAAAAACCTTACTTTGTGAAAGGAAAATTGCTGAGCTTGTCTTAGAATTGCTTGATTATTTGACTTGATAAATTTAGAGAAAATAGTTAATTAATTAATTTATTTATTTTAAAGTCCATGATGGAAGCAGAGAGCTTGATTCGATAGGCCAAAACTCGACCGCTAATCTCTTCCAAAAGTATGGGAGCAGAGCCCTGTGGTACACACATATATTTCTCCTTATTTTCAAATAGACAAAAAGAGACTGTTTATTTGAGATTAGGATTTTCTTAAAATTGTCTATCATCATTGTATCTTTTCCTTTTGCATCTCTGGTAAAATTTTCTCTTCATCTTTTTTCCTAGACATAGGTGGAAAAAGCCAAAGCATGTAAATCTTGGTGATTTGTATTTGATTTTCTATTTTCTCATAACCTTTTATTTAATATCAGGTTGGTCATGCATAGATTAGTTCATTGCAATAAAAATAAATTTAACATATGTTGATTATATAGTTTATTTAAATAAACTATATAATTATCATGGTATTTGTTGATATCAATTTTTGGCTTAACACATCAGGATGAGATTTTATTTGAAAAGAAATCCTGAACTCAGCTTTTGCTCCAAAAAAATCTCCTGTGAATGATGACCTTTGTCCAAGAAATCAAAATCAATCTCAAAGAAGTCAAGAAAGCTAGGAATGAAGATTGCCGACAACCACCTCTAAGAAGCGTTAGAAGACTCAGAGTTTTAACCTTAGGAGATCATTCGACGTTTAAGTTAGTTTCCTTCAATTTTAGAAAAAACTAAGCGAGTGAAAAAAGAGAGAGTTTAAGGAGGAAACCTTACTCTTGTTAGTCCTTTTAAAGGCTTTAGATGAAGTATTTATAAGTACTGTCTATGAGTTAATTATATTAATTTGATATTAGACTTTTTTGAAATTGTATGATTTAAGATTATTTTATGAATCTTGAATAGATCACTTTGATCTTGCTTAACTAAATTCGATTATGACATAGTTAATAAAATATTTATTTATGTATATATGTCTTCATTATAATTTTGTACATGTATCTTTATTATCAAAATCCCATATTATTAGTATTTTTTTAACTAGAGAAAGAAACAAAATTCAAGGTTAGAAGAAATTAAGAGAAGAGTCAATGCCACCAAGAAAAATACTATAATTAATTAGGAGTGCACATGGGGCCACATAAATTCTACGATAGAAAAATAGAAAACATAGAAAAATATGGATAGAAAATATTGTTTCAAAATGGATTTAAACACCTAACTATATGTATAGATCATGAGGACTCAACCATCAAGATAACAGTTGAAGCATATAAACTCATTGAATTAAATAAAATATTATATTATAAATGTAGTTATTTTAAACAATTTATGACATTTTCATATTTATTTCTTTCCAAAAAAAAGTAATACCTTTTTCATTTTGTTAGAAATGAAGAAAAGGGAAATACACTTCATTTAATCAATTATATATTTTCTTAAAATTTATTTCTTATATATGTTTTATGAAAAAAATATGATTCATGGCTATTTTTTACTTATGCTACAACTAAACCCTAATCCCTTATTTATGTATTTTCTATTGTATTGTATATGTTTTTAAATTTTATATTTAAATATATTCTAAGAAAATCTAGTTCAAGCGATTGATCTAATAGTTGCAGGAGTGAGATAACCTCTTGATCAAGCTAAGTTATGGTGTCTAAGAAGCCTGTTTATAGACCAATAATATAAGTTTTTGTTCACTAACCATTTTGTCTTGCACTACAACGTTAATTAAATTCATAAGTATATTTTTTATGTTGTATTGCCATTAAAAAAATATTAGCACATAGTGTTTAATTCTTGAATTGCATTAATGCTAAGATAAATCTACTTTAGCTTGCCTTTCAATCATGTTTTATCTTGTTATGTTTGATAAATGAAGAATTAAAAAAAGATTTATAAAAAGTTTTTCTTGATAGGAATTTGTCTTAAAGTAAATTAAGAATTTATATGGAAAAATTTTAATGAGGACACGTAAGTAAATGATCTCTTATAATTTTTCTTGCTTAAATAATTATCTTATAAGTCCAATTACTATCATGGGTCTATATAAAAATTTTAATTGAAAATGGACATGTGGATAACTGTTGCATTGATTAATTCTTAAAAAATCAACAAAAGCAAAGCAATTAAATTAAAACTAAGGCTCCACTTTGCCAAGGTATCAAGTCACAGGGTCATAATATAATTGTCAAATTATTTAGATCAAATTAAAATTAAAATAATTAAAAATAATAATTTTTGAAATTTAAAAATAATTAAATAATTTGGATCCATATGCTACTCTTTATATAATGGCATCATAAGTATAAAATAACGATGGATCATATTTGTAAACATGAAAACTTATATTATATTATTATAGAAAAATATAATAAGTTATTATATTATATAAAAACTTGTTCAATCTTACTTATTATTTATAATATTTTAAATATTTTAACTACTCAAATTTTAAAAAATATCCAAAAGAGTAAAATAAAGTTTGTGTTTTCTCATGTGATTTTGTTATTGAAGTATTAGAATGCATTATAAATAAGTTTGCTTTACAGCGCATAATGAAATGTGTAAATGATGGTTCCGAGGGAAATTGTACCAAGTTAAATGTTTGACTCTGTTTCAATACCCAAATTTTAAAACTGATTTGAGACGTAAAATGTTAGCTAGTGGGACCACTATATTCTTAAAGGGTAAACAAGTAGAGAGGTGTGGGATAAGTAGCAATTATGAGATTTAGATTTTTTTAAGAATCAATGAAATTATTTATTTATCCTTAAATAGAGGAAAGAGATGAGGAGTAAATAATATCAAACTCCTTTGAAATATGTGGTTGTGAGGAAGAGAGAGAATATGAGGTAAAGTATTATATGTACAAGAAAGAGTCCCAAAAGAAATTTTGAAATTAAATAAGGTTCTAAGCCTTTTACCTTTATTAAAATGAATAAAATTATTATATATGTCTTTTGTTTATTCTAGTAAGTCTCCAAATCCAAGTCAAAATTTTCTTTTAATTAAAAGTGGTTACAATTTTTTTAAAAATAGTTATAACTAGTAGAAATAATTATAAACTTTTTTTTTCCTCCATGAGTTAGATTACAAATTTTATATTAAATTTGTGCGTAGCAACGTCACCTAATTTTTCTTGCTTTGCAATATATATCTAGCCAAAGTCTCACTAAAAAAAAAAAGAGTTTTTAGTTTAATTGACTGTATGGAGACTCAAATATCTTCGTGCCAACTAGATGCAATCCTTTGAGGCTGTCACAATCTCTTAGTAGTTGTTGTGAGTTTCATTTTAATACTTGAGATACTAAAAATTGACACTATATAAGAAAGTTATAGCTTTCTAAAATTGTGGTTCATAATAGAGTCCTTGATTATGTGGAATTTACTTCAAAACTTTATTAAGGCCTATCTATAACGGTCCACACGGTTTGATGATTCTTTCATGTTAGAGATAGAGAGAAAAAAATGTTGACTATTGTAAATAGAAGGTATGCTAATTTTGAAAGATGAAAACATCAATTTGTAATAATTTTCAAGAGTGATTGCTAAACATGAGTGCCTTCACAAATTTGTCCACTAAAAAAAATCTTTAGTTTAGTTTTTCACAATACATATATATATATATATATAGCCTTCAGCTCTAATAAATGTCCTCACTCTAGCAAGCACAGCGATTATGTTTGTACTATAGCAATAGTTTTACTTGCATTATAAAATGCACTACATGAACATATTTATTGATTGCATCAAAATTCTTTTATGATATTTGCTTTTCTTTTTCCTTGAGAAAGATAGCCTCTCATTCTTCAAAGGCCTAATACCCATCTAGCTAATTTTTTCCAGATAGATGCTGTATTTTTTTGTTTTTCTTCTATCGATCAAATTTATCTTATCCACAACAAACAGTTAAAGATAAAAATTTCTTTTCAGCCCTTATTATTGATAAAGTCTGCAACTGACCACAAGCTTCTTCTTTGTATCTATTATCGATCGTTTTCACTTTATTTTCACCTTTTTTTCTGATCATATATCTTTCATGCATGCCGATCGCTCGTCTTTCCTCTTTCATGACCAACATCAGTGATATCTAAGATACTGTTCACGAGGTCTTGTGCTTGCGTCCTTCCAGAATTCTCCCAACATTGGAGAGCAATCAGTATTGGACAGGATAAGGTCTGGTGTGTCGTCCACTCTGATGTGATTACTGGAATCTTCAGTGTTGGAGCGAGTGAGGAGACCCATCACATCGATGTGGCCCGGCTATTGATTTCAGGAATCATTTGTTTTCATTTGCGTCATCGAGCCAATAAAGTACAGCAAAAGCAAGCTTTGACTGTGCTTAGTGCGTCTGCTTTGGTATCTTGTCACCAGCTTTTGCTTGGTTCATCGCGCGACTCGTGCTGTCACATGGAAGTTCTTCAACCATCACAAGATTTAGAAACACCAGTATGAGTTATTTGGGAGGTACAAGTTCAGTACCGTCTTGGCCTTCTTGCAGGAAGGATGAGAACTCGGGATCGTTTTGTTTGCTAAAATAGAAAAAAAAAAAAAAAAAAAGCAAAAAAAAAAACAAAAAAAAGAGCTCAGTTTCACCTCAATGCTGACATTTGAGCTGTGTTTTCTTAGACAGAAAGGAACCCAACACCAGCTTCTTAATTTGTTTGAGCTGTCATTTTACATTTAACCTTTATCCAATTAATGTTCTAGTTTAGTCTTTGGATATGGTTATTATCAGCTTTTTTCATAGTTGCTTTTATACGCAATTATATATATATATATATGTATATAGTGATTTCAATCGAGCTAAATTAAATAACATCAATTATGATTTATGCTCTTTTGCATCAACTTGCAACCACCTTTACCAGCACAGTTCACCTGCAATTGCTTCTCTCTAGAAGTACTCCTGCAATATTCTATCGGATCAGACCGGTGACATCCTATGAATAAAGGAACCAGGCCAGTGCATTAAGCCAAGCCTTGATTGATTAATCTATAATTTTTATCACCCTCCAAATGATTAAGATTGTCTTTGGCTTGATGACATGCTGGAATCAGGTCAAAAAAATGTAACCGGCCTGGTTCTTCAATCAGATATGTGCAGTATATGAGATACAAGAGTACTGTGTACTAATTTATCTCGATCAAATTAATCTTAGTTTAGTCCAAATTAACTCCCAATGTGCAATAGAGCGCTTGCAGCAAAGTATAACAGCACTACTTGTTCTTTTGCCAACTCTCTGAATAGCTTTTATTACCAGCTCAGGCCAGCTTAGGCAAATCTTGTGCAGAGCACTAAAGAAGCCTAGCTATTATCTCTAGCCAGTGGCCTAAGATATATGTTTCTGAACTCTATAGGAAACCCGGTCCTTCTCGGTCAAAAGAATAGAAAAGTAGGATGAATGAACCATGAGTATTCTACTCATCCGTCACCTCGTACTGTCCACCTATCCTATTACTTCTGCCAAATCCTTTGCCAGCAAAAAGTTAAAGAGAGGATGCTAGTGTTTTGTTCCGTCTTTCTTTCTTTCTCTCTCCTCGTCAACTTTCTTTAACGGGCCAAGGACTACAAACCTTTGAAGGGGCTTAGCTATGGTCTACCTGGGGCCTGGATCCACTTTATTTCATCCTTGTGACCAAGAAAGGTCATCCTTGTTACTACCTGGAGCAACAAAGATTTCTAGGGCCTCCATCAAGAACTTAATTTCAGACACTAGGCCCATTATTAACCTAGTCAATTATGAAAACTTTTCTGAGATATAAAATATAAATGGCCACTCTTTTCAGTCTTGGACAAGGCCATGAATCAAGCACTAAAAACAAAGGCTTGCTCGTAGCTTCTATTTCCAGTCAATCCTCAGTGGAATGCTTTTCGGCTTCAAGCTCTCCAAATGTTAATTTCAAGTTGTCATATATATGGCCATCAATCAGCATAGAAAGTTAAGAAACTGACAAAGTTAAGTGACCCAGGAAGCTCAGAAGATTGGATCTGCACTAGTGTCTCCACCAGGCTATGTCGATTTTGGCTTTATGTTTTGATTATATTAAATTAAAGGACACAGGCAAGATATGGTTGAAGACTAAGGCATGATGCTTTGAATTGGTTCAATAATTTATGGTTAGGATCAGGCCACAGAATTTAGTTGCACAGCATAGCACAATTTAGTTAAGAAAAGACTTGTTTATTTAAGAACTTTGATCTTTTGTCTATCAAAGCTTTAGCAAATCCATAATCACAAAATATACTCTACTGGTACATTCCCTTGTGGGGGTGCCGCTCCAAATATTGAATGTCATAGGAAGTTCCTGTATTTGAGGCATAATAGTTTTGAGTTACTTTTGGAACCCAATGCAATCAGTAAAGTCACAATGTCTAATTTCAATATGCGCATCAAGTTCGCTTAGCTGAATCAAAAAAAATCAAGTAAACCTGTATTTTTTCAAAAATCGAAACCTGAATAATTTTCACTGCTCATTGATCTGCAGATTATGCCAACTTGAACAAGATTCTGACTAGGTTCATTCCAACTTTCTATGCTATGCATTCAAGAACCAGATGTGAATGGCTGACATTCGAAAACCCAATTCTAATGGAATCTGTTCATCAATATCAGATATGGAAGTAGTCATTTGTTTTCTTTTTTCTTTTTCAGAAGAAAAAAAAAGGAGTATAAGATCCACCAACTGGAGGTGCCCATAAGCATCCATTTTTAAGATAGCGAACAAAATCATTCTTTGACAAAAGTTTGTGCTCAACATGTTTGGAAAAGTAAAATCATCATCTTCACTTCCCTTCCCTTCTTGGAACCAAAAACTGGGGCCCCATTTTAGTCACCCATGCAACATCTACCATATTCCCCTCCATAAAAATAAAATAAGCTGCCCAATGGCATTGTGTAACATGATAAATTACAAGGATTCCCTCCATATTCTCAGTAATAGGCTCTCCAACATCTCTATGATCCTAGACTCAAATCTACTGACATAGCCCATATTTAATCGGAAAGGCAGGTGATCTTCCACCTCCCAACCTTTCTGATCAAAAGACAACCCTCGGTCACCACTAGCATCTACATTCCACACTTAAAAATACATAACAACACGATCAATAACATAAAATCAGAAGGATTACTTCGACCAGCCAATCTTCTGATAAAACTCCTTCAACTCAATAAATTGGCCCAAAAGCAACACCCAACAAGGAGGGAAAAGTTATATATCAACAAGAGCTGTGGAAACTGGAATATCTGACCGTTCAGGCTGGGCATGAACCGCAACCTGATCATGAACCAAACCTGCAGCTTGAGCCTGAGCCTGAGCCTCCTGCTGCTGCTCCATAAATCGGCTCATGCGCTCGAGCAACTGCACTGCCTTTCTCTTGCCCCTGTCTGTGCCATTCACTGCAAGCTCACGCAAGGGTACCAACACTCCACAGTCTTGTGCGGTGGCTAGATAATGGTGCTGCAGCTCCCCGCTGCAGAGATGCAACAGAACAGCTGCTGCATTTTCTCTATTCCTGGGGGATCCACTTCTGATCACCTCCACCAGAACAGACACAGCTTCAGCAGCTCCAATTGCAGCCTTCCCCTCAGGATGACTTGACAGAATTGCTAGTATAGCCAGTGCCTCATCCACCATCCCCCCTGCAGGCTCAGTTAGAAGTCCCATTAGTAATGGGACCACGCCAGCTCTTACTGCCTTTCCCTTATTCCCCTGGTATATGCACAGGTTAAAAAGTGCTGTCGCTGCATCCTTCTTGCCTCTTGGGGTGCCTTCACTCAACAGAGACACAAGTGCTGGAATTGCCCCAGATGCCCCAATGGTTACTTTATTTTCATCAACAACAGATAGGCTGAAGAGGGTGGCTGCTGCATTCTCCCTCGCTTCCATGCTACCATTCCTCAGCACATGCACTATTCCGGGCACTGCCCCTGAAGAAATAATGCTTGCTTTGTTCTCCTCGCAGATGGAGAGATTCAGAAGGGCAGTAACTGCATGCTCCTGGGTGCGTGGGTCAACTGTAGCAAGTAAATTTACAAGCCGAGGGATAGCACCAGCGTCAGCTATACAGATGCGGTTGTCAGCATTGCGCTTGGCTAGAAGACGAAGTTCTCCAGCAGCTGATCTTTGGTCATCAGGATTGGGGGAGGATAACTTGCATAGAAGTGCATCTATATTAGAGCGTTCACTTGAGGAGCAGGACGAGGAGGGCTTGCTAGGCCGGATAAGGCGCTTGGGTGGCTCCACACCATTGGTTTCACACCAATGAGCTATGAGGCTGCGGAGGACATAATTTGGGGTTACTGTCATGTTAGACAGCCTCTGCAGCGTCTTTGGGCATGTGTCATGCCCAGATGCAAACCACTTCTCAATGCATGCCCGCTCATATGTCTGTAGACAGAGAATGCATTAAAAGGAATGCAATGAATCTTGATAATGAGAGGGTGGAAAGAAATAGGGATCCAGCACGTACCTGTCCAGAGGCCACAATGACAGGATCGTTCATTAGATCCAGAGATATTGGGCAACGAAAGTCATCTGGAATGATCAGAGCTTTAGGTTTGCCATCAGAAAGAAATTTAGAATTTGCTGGAGTGCCCATTTCAGGGTTCTGGGTCTGCACAAAATCCTTAATCTTCTTTAGCAACATTGACATCTTTTCGATGTTCTCTCCAGGATCTCCACCGCCACTAGCAACCACCATCTCATGCAAAGCTAATGATTCTTGTTTGAGATCATAGATAGTCATCAGCTGTAATTTGTCTGCTAACCTTCCTAGGATGGTTGGATCTGCATTTGCATCAGTGCCCTTATTGTATAGGGATAAAAGTTCACTATATAGCTCAGGATCAGGCATATCAATCCGTTCTCTAGCTCTTTTAAACTGAGCATGCACAAGCTCAACCTGTACAAAATGTTTATCTTACTGCATATTGCATCAAGAACATGAACTGGGAACATATTTAGTTTTTTTATGATAACAAAGACAATTATAAACAGTCAAACTATTGATGCATAACAAGATTACGTGCACTTGCTGATGAAAAGAGGACAGACAAAATTCATGTTTAAGAACCAAGAAGCTTACTTCTACAGAGGATAACCATACCTGCTCTCTAACTTCATCTGATATGTCCAGTTCATCAAAGGAAATTCCACCCAAAGCTTGTTCTAATTGAGCAGTTACTTCCTGTAACCTTTTCATTATCTTATCCCTCTCAAGAACCTGAGATTGCAACGGCAAACACAGGAAAACATTTGTTGGCCAACCTGAACAATCTGTTCTCTTCTAAGTAAATCATTTCTAAGGAGTTTAAAAACAGACGCAAAGGAAACAGCCATAGTAATGAAAACCAAGCAAAGCAGGCTGTGGAGTGTGGATACAGGTTAAGGAGCAGAAATGCTGGATCTTGAAAGCGTTAACAAAGTGAGATTAATCAATTTGAACCAACATTGCCCCCCCTCTCTCCCAATAGAAATAAAAGATAGCATGCCACACTGCTACCAAGGAAGCAGTTCTTGGGAATTCTGATGTAAAGCAAAATCATTTTGAAAGAGAGCAGATTATCAAAACATAATTTTGTATCTACCCTACCATTTAGTAAGAATAACCTCTAAATGGTGGGATTTTCTTATCTCATTCCTCTTCTCATCGATCTTGATAGTCAAACTTCTCATGAAAGCAAAGAACCAAAGACAGATGCAAGCTTCCATTTTCTTTTTCCTTCAAATTTTATGAAGCAAATATGGCAGAGAAAACACATCTCTTCATCCCACAAGGCAAATTTCATGGGTACAACTGTGAAAGTAGTATGTTTATATGATCACTGCATCTCAACTATCTCTGCTTCCCAATAAATTTTTTAAAAAAAGGGGCATCTCAACTATCTCTTCTTCTAATCTCATAGTAGATCCACCAAAAGAACATAGACTGGGTACAATTGCTGTAGCCTCAATGCCTGAAATAATAGAAAGGTAATAACCTACTCCTAGCAGATTTACTACCATCTTGACCGGTTGCCACAAAAATTCAGAGCCAGTCCATATATTGCCGAATAATCTGAATTTAAAATCAGTAGACAAAAACTTCATGATCATAGTGTTTACTAACCGGGGGTGAACATAAAGTTTGTGAAGAATGACTGAGAAGATCCACATCCACAAATGTACTACCTAGAATTATATACATATTAAATAATTCACAGAATCTAAAAGGCATCTGTTCTTCGTCTTCTTCTTGATCTTTTTATTCTTTGTCTTCAAACCTCCAATTAGCTGTTTTTCTTACAAAGCAGATCCATTCTTAACGGCCATATCCTTTCAGATTCCAATACCTAATTACAATAAATAAATCCTACCTTTTGATTCAAAAATATTGACAGCCAAAACCCCCCCAAAAAAGGGCAATTTAAGTAAACCCTTCACACTCCACAACCGTCGAATCCAGCGATCATCCAGGAAAACGGAACAAGACTACAAAAGGGGGAAACAAACACAAAGGAGAGATTTTTCTCTTCTTTTTTTTTTTGTGCATCTTTTTCAATGGAATGGTCTAGGATTACGACAAGAAAAGCAACTCAAGCTGATGAGCATCAAATCAAGATCCGAACTTTGACACCACAAAAAAACAAAGAAGTCGACAAATCTCCGATCTTTAACAAGATCAGAGCTGTAATTGACGAGGAGCCACATTTCCCAAGGAGCAAGGCGGAAGATTAGAAGCGTGTGTGTGAGAGAGAGCTCAATACTGGTTTGCACATACCAAGAAGATCTTGCTCCCTTCGCTGCTGAAGCGGAGGAGTTCCTTGCCGGCGGCCAGGGCGTCCTCGAGAGGAGCTAGGGTTCTGGCTGCCGACTCCGGGATGGGGTCCTTACTGTCCTTGAGCTCGTCGAACAGGGGGCGAGCAGCTTGATCCGGCGGGAGAGGTTCCCAAGCTGTTTCTTGTAGGCGTTCCGGTAGTCGGAGAAGGCGGCGATATCGTCCACCGCCACCAACAGCCTCTCCACCACCGCCGCCGACGGGCCCTTCTCTTCGACCTCCATCGCTGCCGATATATTCTGGCTCTATTATAATTCTATTCTTTGAAGAAATTAACACAAGAACGAATAACGGAGGATAAAAGAGGAGAATTGGGAGGCGAAGGAGCGAGATTTGGTACCTGCCGGGCTTCATTCACGCCCTTCTCTCTCTCTCTCTCTCTCTTTTTTTTTTTAATTTTATTCTTGTGCTTCTTCATGGTGGGGGCTGCTATAATGGTGCTGCTGGTTGGTTTTATTCATATTTATTTTTAATATTAAAAATTTTTAATTAATAATCCATGACGCTGACTAAATATATTTGACCTAACCCTCCTTGCTTTAATCTATCATCAATTATATATTTCAAACCATCATCACCTAGTTATCCTAACCATCATATGATTTAATATATTTAAGATATATCAAACCATCACAAATTAAATAATTTAATATATATATATATATATATATAGAGAGAGAAAAGAATTAGGCTTAATAATAATTGCATACATTAAAAAAATATTCTATCATTTTTTTATTTTTAAATTATATAAATTGAATCTTAAATATAAAAAATATATAATAATTTTAAATAATTAAATTTAATTTTAATTTTATTATAATGCAACCAAATGCAGCACTTTTGTATATATACATAATAAAAAATAAGCTAATTTAATTGTTTGACTCATGTTCATATTTAATTGGGTTAGTTTTAAGCTTGGCTTAATTAGGTAGCGTTGATTGCATAAAATTTAGTTGACGAGAGTTAGCAGGGGTGTTGTTGCTTTTAGGTCAGCTAAAACCTTGACATCATTTTAATCAGAAAATTAAATCAATCAATTTAGACCAACGATACATAAAATTTAACCGATTTGAAAGCCATAAATGCGTGTGATGCCTCATTAGAATGGTCGAAGGCATGAAATTGAGCGTCGTTGGTGAGAGAGCAATTGACTTGAGAGTCCCAAGCAAAGACAATGATGAAGGATGGAAAAGTTTTTCCCTCGCAAAGAGCTGACGAAGTGGCCGTGCCTTGCGACAGAGGACGGTGCCCTCCGTTCTCTGGAAAGGCTGAAGGCACTGATTCAGGGGTTTGATTGATCTCTGGAAACTTTTAGGCCTTTTATCTCTGTCATGCATTGGATGAGAATATTTGCAGAAGAAAATTTCAAGGCCCTCAAAACCTTAACAAATTTGACGGATGATCATTAATTTAAGATAAGTCATATATTATAATATAAAATTAAAAAAAAATAAAAAATAAATTCTATTTTAGCTTCAAAAAATTAAAATGATAGATCATCCTAACAGCAACACAATCAATCCTGAGTTAACTTTTCAATAAATATCTAATCAGAATGCAATAAACTTTTTAAAAATAGAATGAATATAGCCAATCAAAGGATGGTAAGCCAACGGATAATAGTAATAAAATTTTTTTAAAATTTTATAATTCAGTATTACCGTGAAAGGAAGAGATATTTGATCATTTTCAAAGCATTAAAATCTTAAAAATGATGATTTTGATAATCAAAATAAAAAAGCTATTTTTTTAATGAAAACTTAGCCTTAAAATCTTCCATCGAACCTCTTATATCTTAAAATTATTCTCATCTTAATTATATTTTTTGATGAAAATCCATGATTTATATCAAATATAAAATTTTTTGATTCTATAATTTTTATATTTCTGATTCACTGTATGCGAACAATTCCATGAATTTTGAGAAATTCCCATCCAATATATGTTTACAGTACACAGCTTAGGTATCCAAGATAAATGCATACGTTTTAACACCATCATATTGTGCATCATTTTTCCTTTTATGTTTTTATAAATAGATTATATAATTGAAAGGATTTGAGAAATAAAAAAGATTATATTTTCTATATGCAGTTTATATGATTCTCTATTTAACAAACAATACATGAACTATCATATCATTTAAAATAATATATTTTTCAAACTTCATTGAAAAACAATCGCTTATTAAATAAAGAACCGGACAAATTGAACCTAAATTTAGTCCAACAAAACAAAAGTCTAAACATTAGTCCAATAATAATTGTCAGAGTGGCCTGTGGGTAGGTGAATAAATATATCATTCATTTTAGTGATGCTGGTAATTGGGTGCAACAGTTGAGTCGTTCACTTACCACCGAATTCAGGTGAATGGAAGAGGCTCAACAAGTAGGTGCTGGAAGCCAGGAGCTGGTCCACGGTGCATGCCAAAATGTAGAAAATGTTTGTGGTTTGCTGGAGTTGGGAAAAAGAGAAGCATTATGCCTCATTCTTCTTCCATGCAACGCTAATTTGAGTCTTCTTTGACTACCATATTTCCAGATGAAAGGGACGGCACTGTCCATTGCCTTTGTTTTATCATACGCTGAAGGAAAGATGACTGCAATTTGTCTCTCCACGGTTGAGCAAGTCTACGGTTCCATTTATAATAATAACCTGAACCACTCGTCACGTTAATTAGATAACGTCTGGACAGCAATAGCATATTTTTGATCAATCCTGCAAGCCAGGCTTGCTTAGATTGAAAATGTTTTAAGCTCAGTAGATTTAGTCCATGTCTTCACATGGAATGTGTTTATCGTAGAAGCCAAAAGGCTCATGAAGGTCCATCAGACTCGCTCAACAAATAGTACCAAGCCAATGCTTGACTTTATGCAATATTTAACATCATGAATTACTTGCTCAAAAATGATATCACATTAAATTTTACTTGGAAATATAATACGAAGATCTAAGTTTTTAAAATCATGAATCTTGTCTTCTTTATAATTATTTTTCAGTACCTAATCCTTCAATAATTCCGTCAAGTAGAGCCATATTTTCTGATGACGCTCGATCACCTTTCCTGGACGTCGAGAACGGAGGCGCTCCTCGAATCCTCGCCTCCGGGTTGCCTGCAAGGAAGTCTCGGGGCCGGAAGGGGCTCCGGCGGGACCCTCCGACGGCCAAGTTAGTGACTGAGGTCACAGCTGAAGAAGGGCTCGAGTGAGCCCTGTTTTGTATGGAAAAAAGGGCTCTCAGGGAGAAGGAATTCCTTTGAGAGTTGAGATGGCAATTTTGGGGGTTATCGCGCGTACCTGTTTACCGGATGGATTCACTTTTTATAGGAGTTGATTCTGGCATGATCACGTGGGATTGCGTGAATCAGAAGATCTGCTAAGCCCTCGCGTGAATCTGGGCTGGTTAGTGGGCCACGTCCCATCAGCTGGCGGGGCTGTCGGGCGGCGCGCGTTGGCGCTATCGAGCGGCGCGCGTCTGACGCTGTCGGGCGGCGCGTGTCAGAGAGCGATTCCTTGAACCGCTGGGGCTGATCTGGCGGGAACTGAAGACGCTGGGGCTGATCTGGCGGGAACTGGAGACGCCGGGGCCGAGTCGGGCCTGCCGGGGATGGCCTTGGCCGACTCGGCGGGACTGGAGACGCCGGGCCGAGTCGGGCCGACCGGGGATGACCTTGGCCGACTCGGCGGGACAGGAGACGCCGGGGCCGAGTCGGGCCGGCCTGGGATGGCCTTGGCCGACTCGGCGGAACTGGAGATGCCGGGCCGAGTCGGCCGGCCGGGGATGGCCTTGGCCGACTCGGCGGGACAGGAGACGCTGGGGCCGAGTCGGGCCGGCCTGGGATGGCCTTGGCCGACTCGATGGGACAGGAGACGCGGGCCGAGTCGGACCGGCCAAGGATGGCCTTGGCCGACTCGGGGACAGGAGACGCCGGGGCCGAGTCGGGCCGGCCTGGGATGGCCTTGGCCCTTGGCCGACTCGGAGGGACAGGAGACGCCGGGCCGAGTCGGGCCGGCCTGGGATGGCCTTGGCCGACTCGGCGGAACTGGAGACGCCGGGGCCGAGTCGGGCCGGCCTGGGATGGCCTTGGCCGACTCGTGGAACTGGAGACGCCGGGGCCGCTTGGGAAGGAAGCGTCGGGACCGGCTGAGAGGTGCCGGGGCCGGCTGGGATGGAAGCGCCGGGGGCGACTTGGATCAGGCGGGGCCATCTAGGATGGAAGCGCCGGGGCCGGCCTGAGAGGTGCCGGGGCCGGCTGGGAAGATGCCGGGGCCGCCTAGCTTGGACAAGCCGGGGCCGACTCGCTTCGACATGCCTGGGCCGACTCGCTTGGACATGCCGGGGCCGCCTAGCTTGGAGATGCCGTGGCCGGCTGGGAACCGGGGCCGCCTAGCTTGGAGATGCCAGGGGCCGGCTAGGAGGATGCCGGGGGCCGCCTGGCTTCGACACGCCAGGGCCGGCCGAGAAGTGCCGGGGCCGCCTAGCTTGGACACGCCGTGGTCGGCTGGGAACCGGGGCCGCCTAGCTTGGAGACGCCGTGGCCGGCTAGGAGGATGCCGGGGGCCGCCTGTCTTGGAGATGCCGGCCTTGAAGGTGCCGGTCTTGGAGGTGTCGGCCTTTGGGGCCGTGGGTGTCGGCCCTGTCGGCCCTCGGGGTCGTCGGGTGTTGGCCTTTGGGGCCGACGATCTTCGAGGTGCCGGCCTTGCAGGTGCCGGTCTTGGAGATGTTGGCCATTGGGGCCGTCGGGTGTTGGCCTTTGGGGCCGTCGGTCTTCGAGGTGCCGGCCTTGCAGGTGCCGGTCTTGGAGATGTCGGTCATTGGGGCCGTCGGGTGTCGGCCTTTAGGGCCATCGGGTGTCGGCCTTTGGGGCCGTCTGGTGTCGGACTTTGGGGCCGTCGGGTGTCGGCCTTTGGGGCCGTCGGTCTTGGAGATGTCGGCCTTTGGGGCCGATGGGTGTCGGCCTTTGGGGCCGTCGGGCATCGGCCTTTGGGGCCATCGGTCTTCGGGTGTCGGCCTTTGGGGCCGACGGTCTTGGAGATGTCGAAAAAAATTTTTAATCTTTATGGGGTCAACTGGCTCCATCAAATGCCCCCCACACTCCTTGAGCTTGCGTGCTCTGCACCAGCTAAGCGAAAGGATGTAGAACTTTTACCTTGGCACCTTGCGCTGCCTTGGATGGACGTCTGCGTGCCTTCTTTGGCTAGCTGAGGGCGGCTAGTAATCCTCTCCCAACGCGAGGTCTGGAAGTCTTTTGAACCCAGGAGGGTGACCTGAGAGCTGAGAGCGTCAGGTTCCTTTTGAACCGTCTCAGGGGTGTGAGAACCGCTGCGAGGGGCGACTCAGCGGGGTACGGGGCCTTTAGGGTCTTAACCGACTCGGGGGCACCGCCGTGCCGGGGCCGAGTGGTGTCCCATGGGCCGCGATGCCAGTGAGCTCCCTTTGAACCAGCTTGGGGGTTTGTCTGCCCCCAGGAAACTCCGTTGATTGGAATCCGCAGGTCTTGAGCTTGAGGGTGCCGACACGGAGCCGGTCTTGGGTGCCGACGCGGAGTCGGTCTTTGTTGCCGACGCGGAGACGGTCTTTGGTGCCGACGCGGAGACGGTCTTTGGTGCCGACGCGGAGTCGGTCTTTGGTGCCAACGCGGAGTTGGTCTTTGGTGCCAACGCGGAGTTGGTCTTTGTTGCCAACGCGGAGTTAGCCTTTGGTGCCGACGCGGAGTCGGTCTTTGGTGCCGACACGGAGTCGGTCTTTGTTGCCGACGCGGAGCCGGTCTTTGGTGATGTCGGCCTTTGGGGCCGTCGGTCTTCGAGGTGCCGGCCTTGCAGGTGCCGTTGGGTGTCGGCCTTTGGGGGCCGTCGGGTGTCGGCCTTTGGTGGCCATCGGTCTTGGAGGTGCCGGCCTTACGCGGAGCCGGTCTTCGTTGCCGACGCGGAGCCGGTCTTTGGTGCCAACGCGGAGTCGGTCTTTGGTGCCGACGCGGAGTCGGTCTTTGGTGCCAACGCGGAGTTGGTCTTTGGTGCCGACGCGGAGTCGGTCTTTGGTGCCGACAAGGAGCCGGTCTTCGTTGCCGACGCGGAGCTGTCTTTGGTGCCAACACGGAGTTGGTCTTTGGTGCCGATGCGGAGTCGGTCTTTGGTGCCAACGCGGAGTTGGTCTTTGGTGCCGACGCGGTAGTCGGTCTTTATTGCCGACGTGGAGCCGGTCTTTGGTGCCGACGCGGAGCCGGTCTTCGTTGCCGATGCGGAGCCGATCTTTGGTGCCGACACGGAGTCGGTCTTTGGTGCCAACACAGAGTTGGTCTCTGTCTAAGAAATACACTCATCCCAAGAGCGTGATAAGACAAGGATATTCTGAATAATACTTTATTAAAGGATCAGCAAGCTACTGAGAGTACCATCCGCGTTCTGAATGTGGGGAAGAAGCTTCCCATTTTGATGCCAGCTTGCTTCCTTCCGTCGGCTCCCCGAGCTGCTGCTCGCCCCTCATGAGGTCATACTATTGTTCCTTCCGTTGGGGCATTGTTGAGGCAAATCTGAGGCGCTGGAGGTGCCGATGCACCCGGGGCCGTGAGGTTTCCTCGAACGAACTTGCCCAAGTGGCCCTGCTGGACAAACTTTTCAATGGCGTTCTTCAACTGGCGGTAATCTTTGGTGTCATGCCCATAATCTTGGTGATACCGACAGTAAAGCTTTTGTTGTGGGGGTTTATTGACTTTAGGGGACGTGGGCATTGAAAGTACGGCTCCTCCTCAATCTCTAGCAGGATGTGGGAGATCGGAGCCGTGAGAGGAGTAAACCGCCCCTTAGGAACCAGCGCCTGGGGCCGTTGGTCAAAGCGACTGGGCGGCTCGGGCTGCCTGGATCGTCCCTCAGCTGGTTCCGTGGGGATTGGCTTCTTATTGGAACTCCTGCCGGCTTCCCTTCTGGACGAGTCAGCCTCGTTGGCGTGGATGTACTTCTGGGCCCAGAGGAGGAGGTCGGAATAAGAGCTCGGGGGCTTCTTATCCAGGAAGAAGGTGAAGCGGGACGGAAGGAGTCCCCGCTTCAGCGCTAGGAAGGCCACCACATCGTCGAGATGGTAGACCTTGAGAGCGGCGGTTTTGAATCGGGACACGAAGTCCCGTAGTGACTCTCCTTCCTTCTGATGGACGGAGAAGAGGCTGTCTGCCACCCTTGGGATCCGGCGGCAGGCGTCGAAGTGGGCCAAAAATGCCCTCTCCAGCTCCGGAAGGAGTCGATGCTGTGAGGGGGCAGGCGTGAGTGCCATGCACGTGCGGCCTTCCGCAGAGTTGCGGGGAAGGCCTTGCAGAGGAGGGCGTCTGGGGCGCCCTGGATTTGTATCATAGCCTTGTAACTTTCGAGGTGGTTGAGGGGGTCGGTCATACCGTCGTACGGGTCCACTTGGGGGAAGCGGAATCTCGAGGGAACCGGTTCCTCCAGG
This sequence comes from Calamus simplicifolius, assembly GCA_900491605.1. Lineage (NCBI taxonomy): Eukaryota > Viridiplantae > Streptophyta > Magnoliopsida > Arecales > Arecaceae > Calamus > Calamus simplicifolius. The sequence goes on from UESW01004142.1 coordinate 166,398, forward strand.
ATGCGGTGAGTGTAATGAGGACGAGTGTCGAACTCTTCCTCCGGCTGACGGTTGATCTTCTTGGCGAGCTCGTCTAGTCGCCTGTTGTACTCCTCCAGGCGTTCCTCCGCCTGGCGGTTGATCGTCGGGCCCTCCGAGGTGGCTCGGAGGAAGAAGAAGAAGAGGAGGCGGACAGAGATGGAGACGGAAGTCGGGACTTCCGCCTGGGTTCCTCGTGATGATGTGGCTTGGGAGGAAATTTGTTGGGGCCGCGGTCAGAGGACCGTGGCCGCTTGGAGGGCTCGCGTCGAGGCTTCCTGGGGGAAGCTTGACGTCGGCCGGTCTCTCGCCGACCGGCCTCCCGCCGGGGGGAGCCTCCCCTCACCGACTGCTGACTGGCGAGGGGAGCAGTTTGATGCTGGGTGACCACGGACTGTTGTTGCTGGAGGCCGTGGATCATGGCGGTGAGATTCTGGACTTGCTGGGAAAGAGTCGCCATCCGCTCCGTTGTTTGGACAGCGGCGTCCGGGCGGGCAAGCGACCGGAGGGTCGGCAGCAGGGGGATTGGCCTCCTGCTATCTAGTTGGCGGGGGAAGCCCCGCTGGGCAGCTGATGGAGGCGTCCTGAGCTTGGGTCACCACCATGGCTTCTGGAAGAAGAGGGGGACAAAGATGTAGCTCGGGAGGACGTTCGCTACTTTTTCTTATGCCTCCCTTCCTGGCGCGCCAATTTGATGACGCTCGATCACCTCCCCTGGACGTCGGGAACGGAGGCGCTCCTCGAATCCTCGCCTCCGGGTTGCCTGCAAGGAAGTCCCGGGGCCGGAGGGGGCTCCGGCGGGACCCTCCGACGGCCAAGTTAGTGACTGAGGTCACAACTGAAGAAGGGCTCGAGTGAGCCCTGTTTTGTGTGAAAAAAGGGGCTCTCAGGGAGAAGGAATTCCTTTGAGAGTTGAGATGGCGATTTTGGGGGTTATCGCGCGTACCTGTTTACCGGGTGGATTCACCTTTTTATAGGGGTTGATTCTGGCATGATCATGTGGGATTGCGTGAATCAGAAGATCTGCTAAGCCCTCGCGTAATCTGGGCCGGTTAGTGGGCCACGTCCCATCAACTGGCGGGACTGTCGGGCGGTTCGCGTTGGCGCTGTCGAGCGCGCGCGTCTGGCACTGTCGGGTGGCGCGTGTTAAGAGCGATTCCTTGAACCGCTGGGGCTGATCTGGCGGGAACTAGAGACGCCGGGGCCGAGTCGGGCCGGCGGGGATGGCCTTGGCCGACTCGGCAGGACAGGAAACGTCGGGCCGAGTCGGGCCGGCCTGGGATGGCCTTGGCGAGTCAGTCGGGCTGGCCTGGGATGGCCTTGGCTGACTCGGCGAGCTGGAGATGCCGGGGCCGAGTCGAGCCGGCCGGGGATGGCCTTGGCCGACTCAGCGAGACAGGAGACGCCGGGGCCGAGTCGGGCCGGCCTGGGATGGCCTTGGCCGACTCGGTGGGATAGGAACGCCGGGGCCGAGTCGGGTTGGCCGGGGATGGCCTTGGCCGACTCGGCGGGACAGGAGACGCCGGGGCCGAGTCGGGCTGGCCTGGGATGGCCTTGGCCGACTCGGCGGAACTGGAGACGCTGGGGGCCAAGTCGGGCCGGCCTGGGATGGCCTTGGCCGACTCGGCGGAACTGAAGACGCCGGGGCCGCTTGGGAAGGAAGTGTCGGGACCGGCTGAGAGGTGCCGGGGCCGGCTGGATGGAAGCGCCGGGGCCGACTTGGATCAGGCGGGGCCGTCTAGGATGGAAGCGCCGGGGCTGGCTAGGATGGAAGTGCCGGGGCCGGCCTGAGAGGTGCCGGGGCCGGCTGGGAAGATGTCGGGGCCGCCTAGCTTGGACAAGCCGGGGCCGACTCGCTTGGACATGCCTGGGCCGACTCGCTTGGACATGCCGGGGCCGCCTAGCTTGGAGACGTCGTGGCCGGCTGGGAACCGGGGCCGCCTAGCTTGGAGACGCCGGGGGTCGGCTAGGAGGATGCCGAGGGCCGCCTGGCTTGGATACGCCGGGGCCGGCCGAGAAGTGCCGGGGCCGCCTAGCTTGGAGACGCCGTGGCTAGGGAGACGCCGTAGGAGGATGTCGGGGGCCGTCTGTCTTGGAGATGCTGGTCTTGGAGGTATCGGCCTTTGGGGCAGTCGGGTGTCGGCCATTGGGGCCGTCGGGTGTCGGCCCTCGGGGTCGTCTGGCGTCGACCTTTGGGGCCGTCGGGTGTCGGCCTTTGGGGCCGATGGTCTTCGGGTGTCGGCCTTTGGGGCCGTCGTCTTCGAGGTGCCGGCCTTGCAGGTGCCGGTCTTGGAGATGTCGGCCATTGGGGCCGTCGGGTGTCGGCCTTTGGGCCGTCGGTCTTCGAGGTGCCGACCTTGCAGGTGCCGGTCTTGGAGATGTCGGCCATTGGGGCCGTCGGGTGTCGACCTTTGGGGCCGTCTGGTGTCGGCCTTCGGGGCCGTCTGAGTCGGCCTTCGGGGCCGTCGGGTGTCGGCCTTTGGGGCCGTCGGTCTTGGAGATGTTGGCCTTTGGGGCCGACGGGTGTCGGCCTTTGGGGCCGACGGGTGTCGGCCTTTGGGGCCGTCGGTCTTTGAGGTGCCGGCCTTATAGGTGCCGGTCTTGGAGATGTCGGCCATTGGGCTGTCGGGTGTCGGCCTTTGTGGCCGTCGGTCTTCGAGGTGCCGGTCTTGAGATATCGGCCATTGGGGCCGTCGGGTGTCGGCCTTCGGGGCCGTCGGGTGTCGGCCTTTGGGGTCGGTCTTGGGGATGTCGGCCTTTGGGGCCGTCGGGCGTCGGCCTTTGGGGCATCGGTCTTCGGTGTCGGCCTTTGGGGCCGACGGTTTTGGAGATGTCGAAATTTTTTTTTAATCTTTATGGGATCAACTGGCTCCATCATTTTCTTTGTTCAGTTATTTTCATGCTTTACCTTATGGTGGTAGGGCTGGGAGCATTGGTCCATGGCCACCTTGTCAAGGTTAGGGTTGCTTAGGTTCTTTGCCGCAACGTACAAATAACGACCAAAGCTTTGAGCTATTAAATATGCTATCATCTTTATAATATTGTGAAAGAATTATTTTTGTCTTATGTATGCTTTGAATCATTTGAACATTACATAAGCTTTGTAAATTTTAGCCAATAAAACATATATATATATATATATATATATATATATATGGAGAGAGAGAGAGAGAGAGAGGGGGTATAGATTTAGCTACATTTGAATATACCAAGTATAGATTTGATCATTTTTTTATTCTTGGATCTATGCAATTCATAGATTCTAAAAATATAAAAGTAAAAAAAAAAATTGATAACTTTGAAATTCGTGTGAATTCAAAATAAAAAAACAATCCGATTTTAACTTAGTTACATTCAAATAACTCTTAATACCATAATGATTTTCTTGGTGGTAGATAAAATTCTTCTAGTACACTATACAAGAAAAAACAAAGGGAGACTTCTTTGATCCTTCCATCTCAAGTCTTTTGGTCCCAGCAACAAAAGCAAATGGGAGGAATTAGTCCACGTACTCCCTCGGAGATAAAAGATCCTCATCCATACCTTGTAGGAACCATGGAACAAATTACACCATATAGAGGCATGCTATTTCTCAACATGCCAGCCAATGGACTTTGTCCACCTGATTGCAAGAATTGAAAGTTATATATTGTAGAAATTGCTTATTCTCCATGGACCAAAGATGAGGGCGTTTTGGAATTCCTTTCTTCTCTTTACTTGCAAGGTCAATAATATATTTAACATTAACATTCGTATTAATAAATAATAATTGATGTTTACTAGCCAAAATTCACAATTGTTCCTCTAGTTTTCCAAGTCTATTTCATTTTAGTCATCAAGGCAATTATAATGGTCAGAAACGCAAATGAGCAAAATGGTCGATCCTTTTCAAGCCCATCGTCCAAATTTAGGCCCAAATCCAGTCCTGGGACAAGGACTGCTGGCCCATCTAAACCAGCAGAGTTCCTCCTTAAGTTGGGCAGGACTTTGCATCGTTGAATTATTTTAATAATTATATTTTTTAAAAAAAAATCTTTTAACTGAATCATTCTCTGAATTATTCCAAAAAACAAATCAATTGAAACTATTCAATTATTCTCAAATTATACACAAATTTTACGATTTACTGAAGAAGCCTTTTAGCGTTTTAAGAATTTTTTTTTATTCGTTACGAAATAATGAAAATACATATATATATCTGTTAAAATTATATTCCGTACATATATTATTATTTTTCACTCTGAATTTACTTATTAATTCTTTTGCTTTTAATTTTTTTATCTAATTTTCGTTGTCTGATTTTTTTGGATAATATTTTTAATTTTTCTTTCAAATTTCTAATCATCGCGTTCAACTGAATTTGTTCTGGAATGCAGAACTTGGTTACAAAGTCAAGCAGTATGGCACCACCAGTCTACCCAAAGGATGGAGAAAGCTTGAAAGAAGGGGCGTTTCGGATTGGACCCGGTCCATCCTACAGTTTCAAAACCAAACCAAAGTAGCACAAAAGCTACGTTTGATTGCCGAGAAAAGTTTAAGTGGCAGCGTCTGCATCGGTTCTAGAATAAATATTTTTAATAGGTAATTGGAGGAAGAAGATCTTCCCCAGATTTATTGCAATAGACGAAACAATTCAAAGCAAAAAAAAGAGACCTTACGAATTTTCTAGGCCAACTGGACCTGAGAATCTTGACTTTGTGTCTCCAGTTGTAGTAAAGCATTCGTTGCGGCATTTTATCGAACGGAAGACCGCGGAACCTATCGAGAGGCAAGGCAAGCAGCTTCCGCGCTGCTTCTTCGAGGAAGCTCGGCAACGCATGAAGACTGCGGCAAAACAAAGCTGGCCGACCCGGAGATTTCAGCTGGACTCGGGTGGTCCACGCGCTCGGAGGAGACTACGGCGGCAAGGGCCGTCACCGTAGGCGGGCTCTGGCTTCGACTAACCTAAATCTAAATTTTGGACATCTTTCTTCTACCTCCTCAGAGTTTAAGGTATGCGATTTGCGTTATCTTAATTGAACAATATATATATATATATATATATATATATATATATATATATATATATATACTCTCTTCTTTTTTTAAAAAAAGGTTTATGCGTTCACTTCTGATCATTATAGGCGCAATCTCCAAATGTTCCCATAATTCAGTGAGACAAATTCTGGAAGTCCTGCTTAGATTATAGCAACCCCGTCTTTCTGATTGAAGCTCCGAAAATTACATGAAAGTAATAGAAGGAGGATCTGTGATTGGTTGCAAGCTAACTGGAATAATTTTAGAAAAGAAAAAAAAGATTAATTGGTAGGATCAAAACTTTATTATTATTATTGTTGTTGTTGCTGCTGCTTCTTATGAAAGCTTAATATTTGATAACTCGAGTTTCGTAAGCGACAGTTTCCATCGTAATCCATTTGTTTCTCATTCTACAAGAGGAAAGATGCACATCGACCGTCTAACTTTCTGAGAGATTAATTTCTATGCCAGCAAAGAAACTCTTTGACACATAATATTTACGCTTTTTTGAGAGAGTTGCACCAAGATCAGGTAGGTGAATCTTTTCTCTCTCTCTTTTTTTTCCTTGCTAGATCCGGATATAATATATGCAACTACTTTGACACAGAGATGCATCATAACAATACAACACTTAATGTATACTTCGACGGTTAATTAATGAAAAAAATGCAACACTTTCAAGCGAGTCAGTCACGCATCATTCTCAGAGCATCTTGAACGAACAGCTTTCGTATACCTAACGCTGAAAAGCAAATGTCTTGGTGGTTGATCAGAGTCAGCAAGTCAAAGTCTTGAATCATAGCTTTTAAGAAAGCAGTACTGATGGGACCACCGATCTCTAAGGCTGTGCGGATGTGAATTTGTTTGCTTTTTCTTTTTTTTTTTTTTTCCCCAGATTTTGTAACAGGAGGTTGTTTAATCGATGATAACAACATCGCCGGTTGGAATAATGTATTGATCACTCAGCTTCAACCACCAGGACACACCGATGGAGACCCACTCTAATTGGAGTTAGAACAATCCCATGAGTCGTTTGGTACTAGTTTATTTTTTTTTAAAAAAATCAATGCATGTCTCTTTTTTTTTTTTTTTCTTCTAAATAGTTTATCAACAACCAATTCAAATTTTTTTCTTGTATTCATTTGTTACTTTAAGTACTGAAAAAAAATTAGACATAAAATTTAAACATTAATAAAAATAATAGTTATAAACTTATACAATATTATATATAAATATAAATTAATAGACATAATGGTTATCTATCAAATATATTTTTAAAATTAAATAAATATAAATATTAAATTATTAATAAGGTTACAAAATAAAATAAGAAAATGTTAGAAATGTGGTTAATCATATAAATGAAAAAAGAATAAAGTCATGCCTAATTCTACTCTCCTATCTTTTCCTAAAAGATACTTAATGCTATCAATATGTTAATCCTTCAAAAATACTTAAGTTAAAAAAGTATAATTTTAATTCCATCATTTATTGAGTCTCATTAATAACTACTTTATTATACATCAAAGAATATAAATATTAAAATATTTATCATGTAAATTATCTAATTATTTATATAATTATATAATGTCATCTATATAAAATTTTAAAATTTAAAATAAATGAAATTTAAAATCATTTGAATCATCTTGAATGATCTAGCCTAATTTAATTTGAAAATTTTTAAATCATTTTAGATTCAAATTAACAAAAAAAAGTAAAATTCTAATCTTATTTTTCACTTAGGTTTAGATAGGCTTAGATTAAATTTTTACATTCTATACCTCATAGTTGTAATTACATCCTTCATCACCCACTTGGATTTGGTTGACTAAAGAAAGGTGCGGTGTTAATTTCCAACTACCTAGCAAAAAAGAAGGCGACGTAAAAGTTATATTTGTCATGCCTCTTAATTGACATGCAATATGAAGTAATCATGATATGGCAAGATACCCATATACAAATATAGCATCAAATAAAATAGATACCCATCTTCATCAAATGATTAAAAATGTCACAAATTAAAAGTCTCATAATCCATCATCATCAGAAATAAGAACATACCTCTATAAAATCTCATAACAAAAATACCAACTACTTTATGCCTCATTCCTCATCCAGCCCAAAATCCTACTCAGCATCTCGATCCTCAGTGTTTGAAAATATGGTAAGTTGTTAGGAGCTAATAGCTCAATAGAAATATTTACACATGCATGTATGTGTTGAGAATTGTAACCTAAAGCTAATCATTTGATGATTGTACTGATGTAAATTGCATATAAATTGATATATTAATAAAAGTTATTTAGTAGTTTATCATTATAAAAGCATCTTCTTAAAACTCATAATAGTAATGAAGCCCTTAGGATCTTTTTTACGATAAAGAATGATTTATCTTTGAAGGTCCTTAAAAGTGTTCGCGATCAGATGATATACTATGATAGTACCATAGTATATCAATTATAGGACATTGTATATCATATTTATTGGTTGTCCTCTTAACCAAGGAGTATAGAAATACTGGTATGATATACAGGTGAAAGTGTAGGAGTATATTTATCAAACATGACTTATTTTCGGACACTCTGCTATCAAGAGTTGATCCGAGAAGATATGGGTATAAGTATCCTTAAGACCTAAAGACCACAACCGATGACTTGCAAGCAACTCACTATACTTAGGTGCCGAACCATCTGGATTTTTAATCCAGCTACGGAAGGTTACTGAATGCAGTCAAGTACTTGTGATAGTCGGTTATGGATCAAGATAAAATTTGATCTATCATGTTAAAAGAAGAAATGCTTGTGTTTCAACTTAGCAAGACCTTGGTCAGGGCACTTTATATGAAGGTCGCATGATCACTAAAGTTGAAATCACTTTATGGATTTGTTGTTTAGAGTTAACAGACTCTTAAGCCATCCTTAGCATTTATGGTCAAAAGAATGAATTATACGGTAACTATTTCTTAGGATTCTTGGAGTTTGCTTGGCAACTCTTCAACCTATCCGGATGTCAGGTTTCATTGCTAGATGGGCACATCAATTAGTATAGGATATTATTCCTATGCTACCAACTTAGGTTAGAACCTAGAGAGTTACACGCATTGAAGTTTTCCAGGATGATCTGAAAATCGTATTTGATTTAATTAATTAATTTGATTGATTGAATTATCTCAATTGGGTTAAGTACAAGTGAATAAGATTCAATTATGTTTAAGTCTATTAGAAGGACTAATCAATTTTCAAATATTGATTTGAAATTAGACTTAATTTGAATTTAAATAGATTCAGGACTAGCCAAATTTGATTTGGGCTTAGACCATGATCTATATGGGTTTAATCCAATAAATTCAAATCAGCTAAAACTAAAATCCAAATCCAAACCCTATGTGTGAAAAGGTTTTCTTGCATGAGGATCTCACATGATGAAATAACTAAAATCTCATCTCAAGAGAAATCAAATTCTCATGCAAAATTTAATATATAACTTTTAGTCTTCTCCAAATGGTTCCCAAGTTCAAGAAAGAGAATAAATTTTGCTAATTCCTAGAAGGTTCATCTTTTGAAGAGTAATCCATACAACTCTCCGTGCATTGACAAGTGTGTGAATTAATGTGCCTCTTTGAAAGAGCACTCCACACAACTCTACATGACAACTGTGTGAATTAACGTGCCTCTTTGGAAGAGCACTCCACACAACTCTCCATGCATTGATAAGTGTGTAAATTTAATATGTCTCGGAATTCTAAGTATTAGAATCCAATAGGCTAAAGGCTGAATTTTGCGTATAAATAGAGGATATTCTTCACCAAAAAAAGATATATCAAAATTCTAAACATTAGAACCAAGTGTTATAGTTCTAAGAGTTAGAACATAAAATTATTTTGTGATTCTGGTGTTAGCAAAAGCTTGGTGGATCTTGGAGAAAGATTCAAGTGGAAGGATTCAAGATCAGCAAAGTTATTTTTTTGCGAGCTAGCACTCTCGAGAATTCAGTCATTCGGGACTTCACATAGACGACCCTAGAGTGGTGTGGGCACCAAATCAAGCAGAGGATTCTTAACCCTCTATGGATATCTGATTAGTTATGATTCAAGTCTTGAGTTGGAAAATAAAGTTTAGTTTATTTTGAGTCCCATCCAGTTCATTTTATTCTAAATTAAGTCCTATCCAGTTCAGTTTATTTTAATGTGAGTCGTGCAGTAAGTTCATGAGCTTACAAGAGGAGACATCAGTATTGGAGCAGAAGACAAGGCCATCACAGTCAGACAGAGCAGCTGCTAAATTTAAATTAGTGCCACACCTACTTCAAGCAGCCCACATGCCACCTAGCAGAGCAAGTAACCTTCCCGATCTGGATGATCATTTTTCTCATCTGGCCGATGCCGATTTCATGCCAAATTAAGCTATCGTTGATTGTATCTCAATTATATCTAGAAGATCACCTGCCTCATCTGGACGCCACAGATTTCAAGCCGAATCCAGCTGCCACTGATTGCATCTAGAAGATCACCTTCCTCATCTGGACGCTGCAGATTTCATGCCAAATTTGATTATGGCGCCTTTTTTTCTTTTCTCTCTTTTCATATCTGTATTTTCTTGGGCCCCAAGTCTCTTGCTCTATAAAAGAGACCCTCTTGTATGAATGATGTATCTTTTATTATTAATCAATCAATCCAAGTTTTGAGTTATTGTGATTTTTGTTAATTGGTTCTCTGGTGCTCTTGTTTCCCTCCTCTTGCGCATGCCAACATCCCAAGTCTCGAGGAGAAACCCTGGCCGCCACCTTTGTCTTCCAATAGTGGACGCCCAAGAGCCCTTGGCCGGCCTCCCCTTTGCTCTACTCCTTCCTTGTCTCTTTGCCTCTATTCTAAATTTTCTCTATTATTCTTTAACCCTTGTATAGTGATCTTGCATATCCCTCAGTAGCCACGAATCCAGGATTCAAGGTGATCATCATCCAGGGCAGCGGATATTTGGCCGCAGATCCGTGGGCTCAAGGCTTGGTCATCTAGGACTTATCCACCAGGTAGAGAAACCCCTTCAACACTTTGATCTTTCCCCTCTTGCCAGGTACACCCTCTAATCTACTAGTAACTTTATTGTATGAGAGCAAGCCCTACCGGGGCTTCTTAGCCTCAGCGGTCCTTCTTCCTTATTTTTTAGGAACCGTTTCGCGTGCGGATTTACTGTGAATTTTTCTGAATCCCTCTTAGGCTATTACTTTATGGTGCGGGCACCAGGATCAAGCAGAGGATTCTTAACCCTCTGTGGATATCTGATTAGTTATGATTCAAGTCTTGAGTTGGGAAATAAAGTTTAGTTTATTTTGAGTCCCGTCTAGTTCATTTTATTCTAAATTGAGTCCTATCCAATTTAGTTTATTTTAATGTGAGTCCTGTAGTAAGTTCATCAGCTTACAAGAGGAGACATCAGTATTGAAGCAGAAGACAAGGCCATTACAGTCAGACAGAACATCTGCTAAATTCAAGTTGGTGCCATACCTACTTCAAGCAGCCCACATGCCACCTAGCAAAGTAAGCAACCTTCCCGATCTGGATGATCTTCCTCATCTGGACGCTGCATATTTCATGCCAAATTAAGCTGCTGCTGATTGCATCTCAATCATATCTAGAAGATCACCTGCCTCATCTGGACGCCATAGATTTCATGCCGAATCCAGCTGCCGCTGATTGCATCTAGAAGATCACCTTCCTCATCTGGACACTACAGATTTCATATCAAATTTGATTAGGACACCTTTTTTTCTTTTCTCTCTTTTCATATCTGTATTTTCTTGAGCCCCAAGTCTCTTGCTCTATAAAAGAGACCCTCTTGTAAGAATGATATATCTTTTATTATTAATCAATCAATCCAAGTTTTGAGTTATTATGATTTTTGTTAATTGGTTCTCTAGTGCTCTTATTTCCCTCCTCCTACGCGTGCCAACATCCCAAGTCTCCAGGAGAAACCCTGGCCACCACCTTTATCTTCCAATAGTAGACGCCCAAGAGCTCTTGGCCGGCCTCTCCTTTTCTCTACTCCTTCCTTATCTCTTTGCCTCTATTCTAAATTTTCTTTAACCCTTGTATGATGATCTTGCAGATCCCTCAGTAGCCATGAATCCAGGATTCAAGGTGATCGTCATCCAGGTCAGTGGATACTTGGCCGCAGATCCGTGGGCTCAAGGCTTGGTCATCTAGGGCGCATCCGCCAGGCAGAGCAACCCCTTCAATACTTTGATCTTCTCCTCTTGCCAGGTACACCCCTCTAATCTACTAGTAACTTTATTGTAGGAGAGCAAGCCCTACCAAGGTTTCTTAGCCTCGGCGGTCCTTCTTCCTTATTTTTTAGGAACTGTTTCGCGTGCGTATTTACTGTGAATTTTTCTGAATCCCTTTTAGGCTATTACTTTGGAAGAATAATCAACTGCAATTATTAATCATTAAAAAAAAAGAAAAAAAAATTTACTTGCATGCGAATCAGTCCTGCATCAGTTTGGTATCAGAGCATAGTTAGGGCTTAATCTTAATTCACATTATTATCAGTATATCATCTGTTAATTAAATTGTTTCTGCCTGCATACACATCAGAAAATTATAAAATTTATTTCTATAGATTCGTTATAATTTAAAGTATTTTTTATTATTTTTTAAGAATTTAATTCGATCTGTGAAAAAAATAAATTCTGAGATTTATTGCTATTTACAGATTTCTGGATTAGGGTTTGTGTTTTACATGTCATTCATCTGCATTAAATTACTCTTAAGGGATTTCATTGATGTCAGATAAGGGAGGGATTGAGACCCCTTCCTTGGCCCAAAATAACCACCCGTGCATTCCGATCCAAGCCTCTAATGTAAAACTGAGTAGCAACTTAATTGACATTTGCCCTAGAGGGCTAGGGACGTACCAACAGTCGGTTTAGTGTACTGGAGGAGACTAGTACAAATCAATCTGGCGTGTGCTCTGAAATTGGTGTCTAGAAGGGATGTCAAATGTCAAACGACTTAAGCGGAGTGTTGGGGTTATTCTAATTAGGCACCTGCAATTTGCGGGATGAGCCTCCCCCTTCCACCTGTCTCAACTGGCCAATTGAAGAGTTACTGTTAGATTGGTTTGCATTAAGCCAAATCCTTTACTCTGAATGACTAGGTCTAGCATACCATAGTCCGAGTAGTCTGAGTCTTGTATGCTTGATTGTGCTTGCATGTGCACTAGATCAGAAGCATCTTTTCGCCCGTCACCACCTCCTTTACAGGCTGAACCCATGGCTAATCAAAGCATTGATGATCACTTAAGGATCATCACTAAACAACTAGCCCAAATAAACCAACACATTAAGCAATCTGAGGCTAGATTAGGGTCCAGGTTCGATCAAGTCGAAACTAGGTTGGGCATCCTATAAGAAGCCCATGAGCTTCACACTGAGTTTGATCATGAGACCCACCTCATCCTAGGAGAGCCCAATAGCCTGACCTCTACATAAGGCCAAACCCTAGGAGACCACTTCGATCTGATCCAGTCCTAGATGTCCCCCCTAGAAGACCCAATCATGAGGCAGTAGACCAAGAAGAAAAAGCCCTTAGAAGTGTCAGACTTGAAGCACCTACTTTCGATGGCTCTATGGACCCTAAGGACTACCTAGATTGGGAGGAAGGGATGGACCAGTACTTTAACTGGTACGATATGTCTGAAGAGCGTAAGTTTAAGCTTGCCAAGCTCAAGTTAGTACGACGGCTAGGTTATACTGGGCCACTTTAGAGCGAAGGCAATTATTAGAGGGAAGAGACCCCATAGTCACCTGGCATGCCATGAAGGCTAGACTTAGGTCCAATTATGTCCCCACATCGTATGAACAGAGCCTATTGGACCAGTGGCAAGGATTAATTCAGGGTAGTAAAACTATAAATGAATACATTGCTACATTCCAAGAGTATACCATGAGGTGTAATATCGTTCAGTCTGAGGAAATCATCCTATCCAAGTTTAGGTATGGCCTGAGAGCAGATTTTCAAAGAGAACTCTACCTAAGAAGGATACATGATTTAGAAGAAGCTTACCAAGTTGCTAGGGATTATGAACATTTTCAGAGAGGGCCATCCTATCGTAGATCAGAGGCTACCAAGAGACCTAACCCATATCCAGGATCTAGCCAGGCCTATCCTAGTTGTCTCAGACATACCCAGTACTCAGACCCCCGCCAGACTTTCCAAGTCAACCCAACACTAGCCGACCCAGTACAAGCTGAACTGAGTTGAATCGACCCCAGAATAGTACCCCTATACCCCAGAGAGAGGATAAGGGCAAATCTGTAGATGTCCAAAGAAATTCCAACCCCCAGATCAAATGCTTTAGATGCAACAAACCGGGACATATGATCAGCCAGTGCCCAGTCAGATCCCTTCATATAGATAAGTTACCTAAGACTGAATCCGAGTCCCTAGTTGAGCCTGAGGGAGAGGTCTATGAGGCTGATACCCATCTGATAGATGAGTACGATGGAGAGGAGGAAACATTTGAGTCTGAAGACCTACTAGGAGTGGTTAGATGTATCTTGACTCAAACTAAGAACCAGGAAGAATGGCGTAGGACTAACATCCTACAGACTTTTGTTAAGATAGGGGATAAGGTGCTCAAGATCATAGTGGATAGCGGGAGTTGTATCAATGTCGTCTCTACCAATACAGTTAAGTCATTAGGATTGACCACAGTTCCCCATCCTAGTCCCTATAAGGTCTCGTGGGTAGATTCCACCTCTATCCCAATCAAGTCCAGATGCCAAATACTAATCAAATTGCAAAATTATGAGGAAAAGGTCTGGTGCGATGTAATTCATATGGGTGTTAGTAGTATTATATTAGGTCGACCTTGGCTTTACGATCATGATGCCACCGTGTTTGGTCGATCCAACATCTGCTCTTTTAAACACAATGGGAACAAGTATGTGATACATCCAACTCCACCTAGGGACCCAATCAAGAAAGGATCTAGCAACCTTAAGGATAGCAAGCCAAGAGTTAATATGATTAAAGCTAAGAAATTAGAAAATGACATTACTGAGGGTAATCCTGTTTGATTTTGACCACTAAAGAGATCTATGAATCAGTCCAAAAGGAACAACCCCCAGAAGTAATTGAGATCCTAGAGGAGTTTAAGGATGTCTTCCTTGAAGAATTGTTTGATCAGTTACCACCCCTGAGAAACATCTAACATGCCATTGACCTAATCCCAGGATCCACCCTTCCAAACCTTCCCCATTATAGGATGAACCCCACTGAGCATTAAGGACTACAAAAATAAGTAGGAGAATTACTTAGGAAAGATTTCATTAGGGAGAGCTTAAGTCCTTATACAGTTCCTGCACTATTAACCCCTAAGAAGGATGGTACCTGGAGAATGTGCATGGACAGTAGGGCCATCAACAAAATCACTATCAAGTATAGGTTCCCTATCCCCAGACTAGATGATATGTTGGACATGATGGCGGGTGCCACTATCTTTTCCAAAATAGACCTTAAGAGTGGCTACCATCAAGTTAGAATTAGACCAGGGGATGAGTGGAAGACTGCATTTAAGACTAGAGATGGTCTGTTTGAGTGGGCCGTGATGCCTTTTGGGCTGTCAAACGCACCTAGCACATTCATGAGAATCATGACCCAGGTCCTGAAAGAGTACACGGGAAAATTCTTAGTGGTATATTTGATGATATATTAATTTATAGCAAGACCAAAGAGGACCATCTTAACCATCTCAGATTAATCTGTCAGACCCTTAGAGAGAATAGCCTATATGCAAACCTTAAGAAGTGTGATTTCATGACGCATAGGGTTATCTTTCTAGGTTTTGTGGTAACCCCAAAAGGTGTTTTAGTGGATCCTGAAAGGGTTAGGTCGATCGTAGAGTGGCCGGTACCCATGAACGTCTGCGATGTCCACAGCTTCCATGGCCTAGCAATCTTTTACAAGAGATTTATTAGGGAATTTAGCACCATCGTTGCACCCATCACTGATTATATTAGGAAGGATAATTCTGAGTGGACTAAGTCAGCTAATAATGCCTTCCTAGAGCTTAAGGATAGGATGACTCATGCACCCATACTTAGACTTCCAGACTTTTCTAAGGTGTTTGAGGTTGCATGCGATGCGTCGGGAGTAGGCATAGGTGGAGTGTTAAGCCAAGAAAATTGCCCCATAGCTTTCTTTAGTGAAAAACTAAATGAAGCTAAACTTAAATATTCACCTATGATAAGGAATTCTATGTGGTAGTACAAGCCCTTAAGTATTGGAGACATTACTTACTACCGCAGGAGTTTGTCTTATTTTCTGATCATGAGGCACTCCGATTTCTGAACTCCCAAAAGAAGCTAAATTCTAGGCACGACAAATGGGTTGAATACATTCAGGCATACACTTTTGTCCTGAAACACCGTGCTGGTATAGAAAATAAGGTAGCAGACGCCCTAAGCTGTAAGTCTTTGTTGTTTAGTACTATTAGCACCGAAGTTATAGAATTCGACCGGATAAAAGATGAGTATGAGACCTATCATGACTTTGGTGAAATTTATAAGATCCTTCAGCTAGGGCCATCCAGTACTAGTGGAGATTATACATCCAGATGGTTACCTTTTTAGGGGCAATAGACTTTGTATCCCTAGGACGTCACTTAGAGAATTCTTAGTCTGGGAAACGCATGCTGGGGGATTAGCTAGTCATTTTGGATAATTGCCCGATGTCAAACTTGTGCCATTGCAAAATAGCAGAAGCAGAACACCAGTCTATATACTCCTTTGCCAGTGCCTGATTGTCCTTGGCAAGACCTCAGTATGGACTTCATTCTAGGATTACCTAAAACCCAAAAGAAGCACGACCCATATTTGTAGTGGTCGATAGGTTCTCTAAGATGGCTCATTTCATCCCTTGTTTGCAAACCTTTGACGCGTCTAGGGTAGCCTGACTTTTCTTAGACAGCGTGGTCAAGCTCCATGGCCTATCTAAGACCATTATTTCTGATAGGGATGTTAGGTTCACCAGCTACTTTTGGAAAATGCTATGGCATCTATTAGGGACCAAACTTAATTTTTTCATAGCCTTTCATCCCAAACGGATGTGCAAACTGAAGTGGTGAACCATAGTCTAGGAAACCTTCTTAGGTGCCTTATAGGCGAACACCTAGGGACGTGGGATTTATTACTGCCTCATACAGAGTTTGCCTACAATAGCTCAATGAACAGGTCCACAGGCAAGAGTCCATTTGAGATAGTCCGTGGGTACAAGCCTAATTGTCCACTTGATCTAATTCCTTTACCCCTCCACACACGAGTCTCAAAGTCCGCACAAGCATTTGCGCAGCATATCAAAGACTTACATAAGGACATTAGCCAGAAAATAAATCTAAGTAATGAAACTTATAAAAGACTGGCTAACTCCCGAAGAAGAGCCAAAGAGTTCGGTGTAGGGAATTATGTCATGGTTAGGCTTAGGCCTGAACGGTTCCCACAGGTACCATTAAGAAACTTCATGCTCGCAGAGCTGGTCCCTTTAAAATAATAGAGAATGTAGGACCCAATGCCTATGTGCTAGATCTGCCCTCGGATTGGGGTATTAGCTCTACCTTCAATATTGCAGACCTAGTAGACTATAGGGAACCGGCAGCGATTCCTAGTGAGTACTTCGGACCTAACCCTCCTTTCATGAGCAAACCTACCCAAGAGTGTCCACCACCAATTTTACCTGAGCGAGGAGAGCGGATGAGCATATCCTAGATGATCAAGCCATTACGATATGGAACCGCGGTTATCAACGCTACCTGGTCCGATGGCAGGGTCGCCCCGAATCTAACGATTCATGAATTACTCGAGAGGATTTGCAACACCTTGACCTAGACCTATTAGAGAGATACCAGAGCCAGAATGACCCATACTCGACGGGGTCAGTTCTTCCCACCCCGAGAGAATTGGTGCGGGCACCAGGATCAAGCAGAGGATTCTTAACCCTCTGTGGATATCTGATTAGTTATGATTCAAGTCTTGAGTTGGAAAATAAAGTTTAGTTTATTTTGAGTCTCGTCCAGTTCATTTTATTCTAAATTGAGTCCTATCCAGTTCCGTTTATTTTAATGTGAGTCCTGTAGTAAGTTCATCAGCTTACAAGAGGAGACATCAGTATTGGAGCAGAAGACAAGGCCATCACAGCCAGACAGAGCAGCTACTAAATTTAAGTTGGTGCCACACCTACTTCAAGCAGCCCACATGCCACCTAGCAGAGCAAGCAACCTTTCCGATCTGGATGATCATTTTCCTCATCTGGCCGATGCCGATTTCATGCCAAATTAAGTTGTCACTGATTGCATTCAATCATATCTAGAAGATCACCTGCCTCATCTGGATGCCACAGATTTCATGCCGAATCCAGCTGCCACTGATTGCATTTAGAAGATCACCTTCCTCATCTGGACGCTGAAGATTTCATGCCAAATTTGATTAGGGCACCTTTTTTTTCTTTTCTCTCTTTCCATATCTATATTTTCTTGGGCCCCAAGTCTCTTGCTCTATAAAAGAGACCCTCTTGTATGAATGATGTATCTTTTATTATTAATCAATCAATCCAAGTTTTGAGTTATTGTGATTTTTTTAATTGGTTCTCTGGTGCTCTTGTTTCCCTCCTCCTGCGCATGCTAACATCCCAAGTCTTGAGGAGAAACCCTGGCCGCCGCCTTTGTCTTCCAATAGTGGACGCCCAAAAGCCCTTGGCCGGCCTCCCCTTTTCTCTACTCCTTCTTTGTCTCTTGCCTCTATTCTAAATTTTTTCTATTATTCTTTAACCTTGTATGGTGATCTTGCAGATCCCTCAGTAGCTATGAATCTAGGATTCAAAGTGATCGTCATCCAGGTCAGCGGATACTTGGCCGCAGATCCGTGGGTTCAAGGCTTGGTCATCTAGGATGCATCCGTCAGGTAGAGCAACCCCTTCAACACTTTGATCTTTCCCCTCTTGCCAAGTACACCCCTCTAATCTACTAGTAACTTTATCGTAGGAGAGCAAGCCCTATCGGGGCTTCTTAGCCTCGGTGGTCCTTCTTCCTTATTTTTTAGGAACTGTTTCACGTGCGGATTTACTATGAATTTTTCTGAATCTCTCTTAGGCTATTACTTTGGGAGAATAATCAACTGCAATTATTAATCATTAAAAAAAATTTACTTGCATGCGAATCGGTCCTGCATCATAGAGGCTGGACGTTGAACGGCTTTAAAGTGCAACAAATTAACCTATTGTTCTTAAGGTAAGTGATATGATCCTTAGATCTAAAAGCAGGATTCAAGACAAGCAGCATGACTTTTTATCTTGATGATCAAGATATGATCTTAATGATTTTTTTTACATGCATAATTTAGATCAAACGATCCTATAGTAAAAGGCAAAGATATGATCTTAATGCATGTTGGATAGATTAATATTTAATTTTTAAGCCTTGGAGGTCATTCCTCCCTTAAAATGGCATCAAAGCAAGGTTCCATCTTGATCTAATTTATTGCATGTAAATTAGTGTTCTTATTAATTTTGTAATCATAGTTAAATTGGATCACAAGGCCGTTCGATCATAGATGGATTGAAAATCCTTATTACCCATTCAACGAGGTATTCTATGACGTGTTAAGGTGCCACTGTGGTTCATTTATCTTTGATGCTTAGTCAAAAGATAATTTATATTGATCTTTGGCACCAAACACAAATTACAAGCACTCTCAAAAGAAGTTTTACATTTGATACATATTAGTGTTATATAAGATATATAAGCATGATAATTGCATGCTTAGAATAAAAACATAGATATGAAAGTTTGTTGTCTTTGTTATGAAACATATAAATCTTATTTGAGTGTCAAATATTTATTCATAATTATTTTGGATATAATCTAAATAAAGAAATTATGAATAGTTATATATTGCATGTGATGAATAATTCAAAATGTATGACACAGAAGTTATGGAAATATGAAATATATTAGTCTTTTGGGTTAGCTAAATTAGGTCCATAAAGGGTTAGACCCTAAGGTTTAAACCAAATGAACTATAAGAGTATTTGATCAAATCTAAATTAATTAGATTAGGTTAAGGATGCTCTAAATCAAATAATAGTTGTAGTTGATCAAGTTCATCTCTTTGATTAGACCAAATGGACGTTGATTAGGCTTCGTGGTTGAGCATGAATCTCTTAGATGGTCAAGTCAAAATTGGTTAGCCATATGATGTCAAGGTAAGTTGGCAAGTTGCTCTAGGATTAATGATCGAATGGTTTTTAATTGGAGCTGCTCGCACTGATGTGCCTTTAACGAGTTAATAGCATATCCCTCCCATCGGTCTTACTTACTGGTCAACATGGTGAACTATTTATGATTGAGATCATTTACCTGATTCGAGTTGACCCATGCTTGTAAGGTAATTAGTTTGACTGATCTAGATGCCACTTAACCTGACTTAATCTTGTCTCCTTCTACTGTCTTCATAGATTCAGTGGGAGAACTTGATTAGTCAATTCATCTTTAGATTATTAAATCCTCTAAAATTATTAGGTCCTTAAAATAAAATAGTTATATGATAATTAGGTCATAGCCTCCCATTAAGATGAGTGATAATGAGTCCAATGTCTTGATAATCATTGAAGGCACTTTATGTCTGGTGCTTGTCAACCATCGAAATTATCATTAATTATATGATAAATTAGGACAATTATTAAATAGACAGTCAGGTGTACCGAGCTTCACTTAGGCTTAATTGTCTATAAATAGGCTGCACTTATTATATTATTTAATGGTTGGACCTAACCAGAACTTTCAGTGGAGACACTCTATGCCTGCTGAAGAGGAACCTGGGGCAAAACTTAACACTAAGAATTGTTTAGAAAAACAATTGGTTTTGAACCTACTCTTAGATGCATATAGGTTGGCCAAGCTCCACTTGAGCCTGTATATATGCAGTCTATGTGGATCTTAGTGCCCACTAAAGAATTAAGAATAATTCTTCGAATTGGGGTGTAGAGGCTGTCAATTTGAATAAAATAGTGAAAGAATCTTTAGACTAAAGTCTTAGTCTTTAGACTGAATCAATTTATATACTAATAAGATTTAGTTTTTTCTTATACAAAAAATGGTCACTAATTTATCATTAAGATCCCTATTGGATAGTGACAAGTTGAATGGTTCAAATTTCAATAGCTGGTTTAGAAAATTCAAGATCGTCCTTGAGCATAATAGGATATTGTATATTCTGAATAATCCTACACCAGAGATACCTAATGCAAACACCCATAGTTCTGAGAGAGACACTTATCAAAAGTGGCTCAGTGAGAGAACAAGTACACTTATCAAAAGTGGCTCAGTGAGAGAACAAGTATGTGTTGCATTATGCTAACAGCAATGAACGATAAATTGGTCGCCAGTTCGAGAATGCTCAGCCAAAATAAATCATTCAAGTGTTGAGTGAATCTTTTGGCACATCGATGACGTTGAAAGGCACAAGACTAGTTGTGCTATTTTTATTGCTCGAATGAAGGATGGATCTCTTGTCACTGATATCGAGAAGATAGAACTCCTAAGCAAGCTCGGCTTTCTGCTACATAAGCAGTTGAAAAAGATGCGATCCTGAATTCCTTGCCTCAATTCTTCCGACCTTTCCTTATTCATTATCGGATGACAAAGCCTACAGTCAACTACCATGGTTTGTTAGGATTGTTACAGAACTTTGAGAAAGATAACCAGCTCTCTAAGGTTTGGTTAATGTGGTTGAAGGATCTAAGACAGGGCATCACCCCTTTGGGAAAGAAAAGAAAAAAAATAAGAAAAAGGTACAACATGCTGGGACATCTATAAGGGATCAGATGCAGAAGAAGAAAGTTGATAAAATTCAGATTGAATGCCTTCATTGCAAGAAGCAAGGGCATTGAAGTATTATCCTTTTTACATTGCCACACTTGATCCAAACAGACCAAAGAAGAAAAAGGGACAATATGTTGCTCAACAAGGTATTTATATGATAATACCTTATAATTTTTCTGTATATGAAAATCAGATCTGGGTATTGGATACCGAAAGTCCTTTTAACATTTGCAATTCATTATAGGGACTACATGTCACTAGAAGATTTGAAGACAACAAAAGATTCCTCAATGTCGGGGATGGAAGATTAGTTTTAGTTCTGGCATTAGAAGTTCTTGAAATAGTTTTCAATAGAAATGTCATCGTACTAAATGATTATCATTTTTGCCCAAGTTCTTATTGAACATAATTTCGGTAGGCCTTCTAGCCAAAAGTCATTATAAAATTTCAATAAAGAATGTTACTTTGAATATCATTATGAATGAAGTCACTGTAATGTCTGGATATTTATCTAATGGTATTTACATATTATCATAGCCTATGAATATAGTGTACAAATCAAGTAAGCGCCCTAGAATAACTGATATCATAGATGTTTATCTTTGGCACCATCGGCTGGGTCATATCAAAAAGAACAGATTAAACAAGTTAACCCAGGAGGGCATTATTCAAGTTAATGATTATGAATCATTAATTACTTGTGAATTTTGTCTTCTTAGTAAAATGATCAAGTCATCTTTTACTGAAAAAGATGAAAGAGGCAAAGAGCTATTGGGTCTAGTACATACTGATGCATGTGGACCAATGAGCACTTGTGCTAATAGAGGATATTACTACTTCATTACTTTTACAGACGATCTTTCTAAATTTGGTTATGTCTATCTTATGAGACATAAATCTGAGTCATTTAAAATGTTTAAACTATATCATAAAGAAGTAGAAAAACGAATAGGAAAGTGTATTAAGATCTTTTGATCAGATCGAGGAGGAGAATACCTTTCAAATTAATTTGTAACATATCTAGGGGAGAATGGGATTCTCTCCCAATAGACTCCTCCAGAAACACCGCAGCATAACGATGTATCAGAAAGAAGGAATCGAACCTTATTAGACATGGTTTGATCCATGATGAGTTTTGCAAGCTTGCCAATATCATTTTAGGGATATGCATTAGAATCAACTTGTCATATTCTCAATAAGGTTCCAAGTAAGTCTATTCTTAAAACTCTACATGAGATGTAGTATGGACGTAAACTGGTTATCACCTATCTGAGAGTCTATGGGTGTCCGGCTTATGTGAAACTTATAAAATCAGACAAACTTGAACCCAAATCTGACAAATATTTTTTTATCGGCTATCCAAAAGAAATCAAAGGATATTACTTCTACAATACTGAAGAAAAAAAGTTGTTCGTCAGTAATAGAGCAGTTTTTCTTGAGAAGGAGTTCCTTAGGGAAGGAACAAATAGCTCTAATGTTGAACTTGAAGAAGTTTATCAAGTAGAAGAAACAACACAAACTTTTGAACCCTTATAATCTGAGTTGATTGGATCAAACTTAAAACTTATTTTAGATGCACCATTAAGGTGATCATGTAGAGTACCACATCAACTGGATAGATACTTAGGTTTCTTGGTCCAAAACGATGATCCTATTTAGCTCGATAAGAACAACAATGATCGATCACCTATATGGATGCTATGCAAAGGACTGACTCCGACAAATGGCTTGACGTCATGAAATCCGAACTTGATTCCATGAAGAACAATAATGTATGGACATTAGTTGACCCACCCGAAGGGATAAAACCCATAGGATATACGTGGGTTTTCAAGAGAGAAAAAAGCGCAGCGAAAAGGTAGAGACTATAAAGCACATCTGGTTGCCAAAGGGTATCGTCAACATTATGGTATTGACTATGATGAGATATTTTCTCCTATGGCAATGCTAAAATCTATTCAGATTATGCTAGCCATAGCAGCACACCTAGATTATAAATTTGGTAGATGAACGTTAAAACTGCTTTTCTAAATGGTAATTTAGAAGAAAGTGTATATGATACAGCCTGAAGGTTTTATATCTAAAGACGAGTCTAAAGTGTGCAGGCTACATAAGTCCATTTATGGACTTAAGCAAGCATCTAGGAGTTAAAACATATGATTTGATAATGTGATCAAATCTTATGGCTTTGTTAAGAATAAAGAAGAATCTTGCATCTATAAATGGGCTAACGGTTCAGTTATTTTATTTTTTGTATTATATATGGATGACATTCTCTTAATCGGGAATAATATCCCTGCATTACAAGGAATAAAGATATGGTTATCATCATAATTCTTTATGAAAGATCTGGAAGAAGCATTCTACATCTTAGGGATGAAAATTTATAGAAATAGATCTAAGAGGAGGTTTATCCCAATCTATGTACATTGATACCATACTAAAGAGGTTTAACATGAAGAATTTCAAGAAAGGCTATCTTCCAATAGGCCATGGAATTAATCTTTCCAAGAAGGATTATCCAACAACTCCTTAGAAAAGAGAGCGTATGAGTCAAATTCCGTATGCTTCGGTAGTGGGATCGATTATGTATACCATGACATGTACAAGACTAGACGTGGCATATTCACTAGGAGTAGTGAGTAGATATCAGTCTGATCCAAAAAAAACACTGGCAAGTTGTTAAGATAATCCTTAAGTATTTATGAAATACTAAGGATCAGTAGTTAGTCTATGGAGAGTCTGATTTAAAACTTATGGGATATACTGATTTCAGTTTTCAATCAGATCGTGATGATAGTAAAAGTGTGTCAGGTTTTGTATGTATCTTGAATGATGGAGGAGCTGTCTGCTGAAAAAGTTCCAAGCAACATACAGTGGCAGATTCAGTGTGTGAGGTAGAGTACATCGCTGCATCAGATGCCACGAAAGAAGCTGTTTGGCTGTAAAAGTTTATCTCTGAGCTTGGAGTGGCACCTTCCATAGATGGATCAGTCCTGTTGTGCCGTGACAGCACTGGTGCCATAACACAAGCGAAGGAACCATGAGCATATCAGCACACCATGCACATACTACATCGGTTTCATCTTATTCGAGAGATTGTAGAATGATGTGACCTAAATCTTCAGAAGATTAACAGAAAGGAAAACCTGGGTGACCCTTTTACTAAAGCACTCAGCATCAAGGAGTGCATTAAGGAGTTTGACGATTATAAGTTTAAGATGGGTATTAGATACTGTAATGAGTGGCTTTAGACTAAATGGGAGTTTGTTAGGAATTATATTCTAAAGCCAATCATTTGATGATTTTACTGATGTAAATTGCATATAAATTGATATATTAATAAAAGTTATTTAGCAGTTTATTCATTACAAGAACATCTTCTTAAAACTTCTAATGGTAATGAAACCCTTAGGATCTTTTTTACGATAAAGAATGATTTATCTTTGAAGGTCCTTAAAAGTGTTCACGACCAAATATATACTATGATAGAGCCATGTACTATCAATTATAGGACATTGTATATCATATTTTTGATTATCCTCTTAACCAAGGAGTGTAGAGACACTGGTATAACATACGAATGAAAGTGTAGAAGTACATTTCATCGAACAAGACTCATTTTCGGACACTCTGCTGTCAAGAGTTGATCCAAGAAGATATGGATATAAGTATCCTTAAGACCTGAAGATCACAACTGGTTTGCAAGCAATTCACTATATTTAGATGCCGAACCACCTAGATTTTTAATCCAGCTACGGAAGGTTACTGAGTGCAGTCAAGTACTTATGATAGTTAGTTGTGGATTAAGATGGAATTTGACCTATCCTGTAAAAAGAAGAAATGCTTATGTTTCAACTTAGCAAACCTTGGCCAGGGCACTTTATGTGAAGGTCGCATGATCACTAAAGTTGAAATCACTTTATGGATTTGCTATTTAGAGTTGACAGGCTCTTAAGCCATCCTTAGCATTTATGGTCAAAAGGATGAATTATACGGTAACTATTTTTTAGGGTTCTTGGAGTTTGCTCGGTAACTCTTCGACCTATCCGAACGTCGGGTTTCATTGCTAGATGGGCACATCGATTAGTATAAAAATTGTTCTATGCTATCGGCTTAGGTTCGAACCTAGAGAGTCACACGCATTGAAGTTTCCTAAGATGATCTATTTACTGATCAACGATTGAGAATTGTATCTAATTTAATTAATCAATTTTATTAATTAAATTATCTCAATTGGGTTAAGTACAAGTGAATAAGATTCAATTAGGTTTAAGTCTATTATAAGGACTAATTAATTTTTAAATATTGATTTAAAATTAGACTTAATTTAGATTTAAATGATTCAGGATTAGCCAAATTTAATTTGGGCTAGGACCATGATTTATGTGGGTTTAATCCAATAAATTCAAATTAGCTTAAATCAAAACCCAAACTCAAACTCCGTATGTGAAAAAGGTTTTCTTGCATGAGAATCTCATATGATGAGATAACTAAAATCTCTTCTCATGCAGAATTTAATGTATAACTTTTAGTCTTCTCCAAATGGTTCCCAAGTTCAAGAAAGAGAATAAATTTTGCTAATTCCTAAAAGGTTCATCTTTGAAAGAGTAATCCACATAACTCTCTGTGCATTGACAAGTGTGTGAATTAATGTGCCTCTTTGGAAGAGCACTCCACACAACTCTCTGTACATTATGAATTAATGTGCCTCTTTAGAAGAGCACTCCTCATAACTCCTCATGCATTGACAAGTGTATGAATTTAATATGCCTCTTTGGTTTTTACCAAATGTTGAAATTCTAAGTGTTAGAATTCAATATGCTAAAGGCTGAATTTTGCCTATAAATAGAGAACATTCTTCATCAGAAAAGATATATCAAAATTCTAAACAGTTAGAACTAAGTGTTATAGTTCTAAGAGTTAGAACAGAAAATTTTGGTATGATTCTGGTATTAGCAAAAGCTTGGTGGATCTTGAAGGAAGATTCAAGTGGGAGGACTCAAGATCAGCAAAGTTATTTTTCGTGAGCTAGCACTCTCGAAAATTCAATCATTCAAGACATCGCTTGGATGATCCTAGAGGCCAGATGTTGAACGGCTGCAGAGCGCAATGAATTAACCTATTATTCTTAAGGTAAGTGATATGATCCCTATATCTTAAGACATGATTCAAGACAAGCAGTATAACTTATTATCTTAATGATCAAAATATGATCTTGATAATTTTATTTACATGCATAATTTAGATCAAATGATTATATAGTAAAAGGCAAAGATATGATCTTGATACATGTTGATAGATTAATATTTAATCTTTAATCTTCTGCCTTGGTAATTGTTACAAAATTTTAAAATATGCATGCCTTGGAGGTCATTCCTTTCTTTAATATGGGTATGCAAGTAAAATAAATATAATAATATATAATAATATAAAAATAATATATATCTGATAAAAAAGAAATTATGTGGCAACACAAGCCATAAAACTATATGGTAATCAACTGATAAAAAGCCTTTTGTGATATACCAAAATTTAGTCCTATATTGGATGAGAAAGAAATGAGTTATGTACTTATAATTCAAGTCCACTTGCTATTTATTCACTTCTACTTGAGTTTTTGAGCCACATGGTTTCGACCTGCTAATGGAGTTAATTAGGGCTGTACGTAGGTTTGGGGCATTATAAATTGTATTAGAGTTATCCGAATGTATGAAAGTTGGTGGGCATGAGAAAAGGGCTACCCATGACGATGATAGAGTTTCGTTATGGCATGGAGCCACCCTTGAAGTACCAACAATTCAACTTGGAAGCTAATTGGCAAAACCAACGATCTATCTCAGAGGTAAATTCTCGCTAGCTTATGGCATGTGATAAGGACGTCATATTATAAGGAGAAAAGATTATAATACCTCAAATTTTGCCCTACATTGGATGAGAAAGAAAGTGTTATGTGCTTATAACTCAAGTCTACTTGCTATCCATTAACTTCCACTTAAGTTTTTAGGCCACATAATTTTGGCTCACTAACAGAATAATTAGCCTAGCAAGTGGGCTTAGGGCATTACACCTTTTATCCTCTTTTATTTTATCTTAGCATTGGACTACATTAGTTGATGTCAAAAATCTTAGAATCATGATAATAGCACAGGTGAATCAAGCCTTATCGACAGTACAATAGCATTTGCATCTACATATGGCATTTGCATCTACATATGGTTAACTCAAGCCTTACAAGTACATCATGTTTATAAGATATGCCTATAGTTTTATACTGACCATCAACCTATTACGATCCTCCTTTATTTGGGCTTAATACTAACTATGTATAAAAAACTCGGTATACATCAGCATACTAAAAATAGATAGTAGCATAACAAATTTCACTAGTACTTCACATCCAACAACCCAACTTAGCAATTTCCTAACGCATATGTTAATTCTTGCACTAGTATCACATGTCATAAACCTAGTCAATTTAGATTAGTTCTACATCGGACTTCATTCAATCCTAGGCCCTATCCTTAATGCCACATGACTAAGCTAGACTCGACCCACATTACGATTATAAATAACAAGTTATAATAGTTGTCTCTTCTGTAACTTTTCAGAAGCACATGTATCTCATGTTATTAGAAAACATGCCAAGAGATACAAGATGAATTCACAAGGATTAATTAAGCCATTAGCGCAACTCCAATATGAAAATGTCTAAAATGAACATTTTATTGAGGTTTTGGGGCTTAACTTACATCAAGGCTTGTATTCCCTTAAAACCTCTCCTGCAAGAGAGATGGTTACTAATCCTCTAAACTAACAAGCATTGACGTCACGTCCATATAACCACAACTGTTCAAATTTTTTTGCAAAAATTCAGAAATAATAATTGTTGCTGCAAAATTTCATTCTCTGACTTGAGGTGGTGCACGTCAGGATTCAGATAGCGCTCTTCCATTTGGATGGACCTACAAGGCAGTCCTCACGCAGGAATCACAAGGGATGATCCCTGCAGAAGACTCTCTGATGCCCAAGTCAGTGAAGATTCTGAGCAAACAAATGAGAGAAGAAGGCTTCAACAGAAGGATCTTCCTTCTGAAGATAATTTTTCAGGAGCAATGACCTTTGCTGGTATTATTTTTTGAGCTTAGATTGCCTTCGAGAGCATACCTGAAGGCTCTTGGGACTTGGTATTGTACGCTGCCGAGGTGAGCCGTTACCTAATTTTTCGGACACATTTTAGGAAGTTGGCATCTAATAACACCGAAATCCCAACAGTTACGGGGATCGGCAGTTGATGAAGCTGACGAACGTCTTATCGATAATTTGGAATCCCATTGATCATGGACGGAGTACTGTATTTGGATCCCATTTCTGTTTTAGAAGGCTAATTCTGTAATTCTTGCGATCAGGGTGGTTCATCCTCTGAGATATCTGGCGTGATTTAAGCAGCAATGGTGCTTACGTCAAAAGGATGAGGTTCGATCCTAACGAGGTACTAAGATAGCTCGGCCTTACTGAGGTTTGGATATAGCTCAGCCCTTCCAAAGCACTGAGATAGCTCAGCCAGAAAGTTCGGTTCTATAGCTCGGCCAAAAAGTTCGGTTCTGTAGCTCGGCCAAATAATTCGGCCTTAGTCATCGGGCATGTTTATTGATGCGGTGATAATTTTTTTTACATCATATGCCCCTCACTTCCTAGTCCGAAGCATAGGTTTGGACATAGGAAGTAGAGTCCATGATGGCTTAATCTCATTGGTGAGATTTGAACCAACAGAGGCACGTCATGATGGCCCCATAAATGCTAAGACATCATTCCATCATTTTCCTTTTCACTTAACAAGGAGAGTCTCTTCGAGTATTTATGAAGGGCGTATAGTTGGGTGAAACATAGCCAAATCGAAGGTCAAGAAATATGGCCAATGAATCTTGATTCTGCAATGTTTTTACTTGCCCTACCAAGGTACAAAGAATGTTGCTTGGCTCTGTCGAGGTACAAAGAAATTTTACTTGGCCCTACCAAGGTATGGAGAATGTTGCTCGGTCCTGTCGAGGTACAGAGAAATTTTTACTTGGCTCTGCCAAGGTTCGGAGAATGTTGCTCGGCCATGCCGAGTTACGGAGAAATTTTTACTTGGTCCTGTCAAGGTACGAAGAATATTGCTTGGCCCTACCAAGGTATGAAGAAATTTTTACTTGGCGGTGCCAAGGTATGAAGAATGTTTCAGAGAAAAGTTACTCAGCCATGCTGAGGTTCGAAGAAATGTTGCTCGGCCGTGTCAAGGTATGAAGAAAAATTTTTTACTTGGCCCTGCCAAGATTTGGAGAATGTTGCTCAATCATGTCGAGGTACAAAAAAAAATTATTTAGCCTTGCTAAGGTTTAGAGAATGTTGCTCGGTCCTGCCGAGGTTCAAAGAAAAGTTTCTCGGCCATGCCGAGGTTCGAAGAAATGTTGCTCGGCTATGCCGAGATTCGGGAAAAGTTGCTCGGCCGTGCTGAGGTATGAAGAAATTTTTTTTACTTGGCCTTGCCAAGGTTCGGAGAATATTGCTCGGCGTTGCTAAGGTACGAAGAAATTATTACTTGGCCCTGCCAAAGTTTGGAGAATGTTGCTCGCCGTGCCAAGGTATGAAGAAATTTTTACTTGATCCTGCTAAGGTACGGAGAATGTTGCTCGGCTGTACTGAAGTACGGAGAAAAGTTGCTCGACCATGCCAAGGTTTGGAGAAATGTTGCTTGGCCGTATTAAGGTTCAGAGAAAGTTGCTCGGCCATGCCAAGGAATGAAGAAAAGTTGCTCGACTGTGCCGAGGTTCGAAGAAATATTGCTCGACCATGCCGAGATATGGAGAAATTTTTACTTAGCCCTGCCAAGTTATGAGAATGTTGCTTGGCCCTACCAAGGTATGAAAAAAAAATTACTTGGTACTGCCAAGGTACGGAGAATGTTGCTCAGCCTACCGAGGTACGGAGAAATTTTTATTTGGCCCTGCTAAGGTTCGGAGAATGTTGCTCAACCCTGCTGAGGTACGAAGAAAATTTTTTTATTTGGCCCTGCCAAGGTTTGAAGAGTGTTGCTCGGCCGTGCCGAGGTACGAAGAAATTTTTATTTGGCCCTACCAAGGTTCAAAGAATGTTGCTCGGCCATGCCGAGGTTCGGAGAAAAGTTGCTTGGCCGTGCCGAGGTATGGAGAAATTTTTTTTTTTACTTGGCCCTATCAAGGTTCGAAGAATGTTGCTCGGCCTTGCCAAGTTTCGAAGACAGTTGCTCAGCCGTAACGAGGTATGGAGAAAAAATTTTTTACTTAGCCCTGCCAAGGTTCGAAGAATATTGCTCGGCCATGATAAGGTACGAAAAAATGGACCCATAGGTCATTGATTGGGCGATACCTGCCTTTCATCCATAACTCAAGAAAAATTTTTATGTAATAAGAAATATTTGAATCAAAAAGTGAAGTTTTATTACAATGAGCAAAATGGCTCAGTTCAGGCATACTTCACTAGTAATATACTTGGGGTTTAATCTATTTTCATGTCTTAAGGGTACTGTATCCCTTAAAGGTCTTTAATACTTGGAGATGATTCGAGTTCCATATCCTGGGGATATTGTATCCCTTGAAGGTCTTCATTGCTTAGAAGTGATCCAAGTTCCATATCCTCGAGGCACGCTATCTCTTTGATGTCCTCATCTGAAGAGGTGAGCCCCTCGCACTAGACCCTTTAAAACTGGTTCTCCTCTTCACTTGGCCGTACATAGGGATCGTGGTTAATAGCGTCAGTCGCCGCCAGTAGGTTTGGCGTGCATAGTTGTCGCTGCAGCCCGTCACCCGAGCAGTTGGAGAAATGGGACGAGGGGATCACGGCTGCGGCATTGAATTATCGCGAGAGAATACTGAAAGTAAGGAGCAAGCCCGACAGGATTTGAGCAGGCTCCTATCTCCTTCTCTCTGCGGTGTCGGTTCACTTCTCTATGGCCGGGCTATCGCGGGAGGTCGGTGGCTTCCAGGGGGTTGGGCGGAGGGAGCACTTATAGGATCGGGATGACTGTTCCACCAGGAAGCTGCTGAGAGGTTGCAGCGGAAAGAAGGCCCCCAAGAAGCCTCTGCACCAGTTGTAGCATGGCTTAAACTAGTTGGATCAGCATGACAAACTGGTCCTGTATGACCGGGGTTGCTGGCGATGGAGGAATCTCGGTCGGCGACAGCTGCGAAGGCGTCGTGTTGTTGGAGGGATCAGGCCTTTGAGAGGTGGCCTGATCAGGAGCATCTGTGACTACTCTCTTACAGTTGGCCATAGAGGAATTGTCCTTCTTGTATAGAACTTTATCTCCTTAGTTTCAAGTTTTCAGAGGGACTTGGGGCCCTTCCTCTAGCACCAATATGTTGCTGCAAAAATTTATTCTCCGGCTTGAGGGAGGTGCACGTCAGGATCCAGATAATGCTCTTCCATCCGAATGGATCTACAAGGCAGTCCTCACGCAGGAATCATAGGGGGTGGTCCCTGCGGAAGACTCTTCGATGCCCAAGTCAGTGAAAATTCTGAGCAAACAGATTAGAGAAGAAGGCTCCAGCATAAGGATCTTCCTCCTTGAGATGATTTTTTAGGAGCAATGACCTTTGCTAGAGTTATTTTTTGGGCTTAAATTACCTTCTAGAGCGTACTTGGGGGGTCCTGGGACTTGATATTGTACGCTTCCAAGGAGGTGAGCCATTATCTGATTTTTCGAGCATGTTTTAGGGAGTTGGCATCCGATAAAGCTGGAATCCCAACGGTTATAGGGATCGACAGTTGATGAAGCTGACGGGCGCTTTATCGAGAATTTGGAATCTCATTGATCATAGACAAGTGTTGTATTTGGCTCTCGTTTCCGTTTTGGAAGGCTTATTCCGCGATTCTTGCGATCAGGATGGTTCATCCTCCAAATATTTGGCGTAGTTTGAAGCAGCAATGGCGCTTACGTCGAAAGGATGAGGATCGATCCTTGCGAGGTACTAAGATAGCTCGGCCGTGCTGAGGTTCGGATATAGCTCGATCCTTCCGAGGCATGAGATAGCTCGGCCAGATAGTTTGACTATGTAGCTCGGTCAGAAAGTTTTGTTCTGTAGCTCGGCCAGATAGTTCGTCCTTAGTCATCGGGTATGTTTATTGATGCGGTAACAATTTTTTTTATATTAATAATATTTTGATAAATAAAAATAATAATCTTACTGAAAAAAAAAATCAATGGTTCTCTCGGTGGTAGATAAAATTATTCTAGTATACTATGCAAGATAAAACCAAGGGAAACTTGTTTGATCCTCCCACCAACAAGTGCAAGTCGGAATAATCAGTCCACACCCCTTTTAGAGCTAAAATATCCTCACCGGTACCTTCTAGGAACCATGGAACCAATTGTGCCAGCCAGTGGACTTGGTCCACCTCATTGCAAAATCAAAGAGTCATATGCTGTAGAAATTGTTTGTTTTCCATGGACCAAGATGAAGTGTTTTGGAAATCTTTTCCGCCCTTTACTTGCAAGGGCAATAATATATTTAACATTAATATTCGTATTAGTAAATAAGAATTCTTGTTTATCAGCCAATATTCACAGTTGTTCCTCTAGTTTTCCAAGTTTATTTCATTTTAGTCATCGAGGCAATTATAATAGTCAGGATGATTAATTATTTTCAAGCCCATTGTCCCAAGCTCGTCCTCGGAAAAAGGAGTGCTGGCCCATCTAAACTAGCAGTGACCGTCGTTAAACTGGGCGGCACTTTGCGTCGACAACTGGCTCTGTTACAGCATGCACAGAATTATTTAAAGAAATTTCTTTGAATCATTTTTATCACTAATAAAAAAAACACTCTCCAGATAAACATGAGAGCGTGGACCCAGGTAAACGCGAATGCTACCTACCAACCAAATAGCAATGAAAGATCAAGGCAACTGCTGCACAGTTTCCACAAGAGTTCAATATAATATTTCGCCGTAGAGGACCAGATGGAATGCTTCAATGGCACCCAAAAGTCTAAAAATATTCCACACTAGCACCAATGGCCATTAAATACGGCATTAAAATATGCCCACCGGATAAGGATCGCCTAATGTTTTGAACGAAAGGTAGCTCAGTCTGGCTTTTGTATCTGAAGAGGAGCATAAAAAACAGTAGGAAATACGCGGAGTCCATTAACCATAAGATGGGGAAAGAGAAAGAGACTGTATGGAAATTGCCAAGAAGAACGAACCCAGTTTACCAATTAACGCGCTGACGAAGTTGGCTCTCTATCTGGGGGAAATTTCACAGAGACGGCAAAAGCGACAAGGCTAGCGGAGGTTCTGTTCAACGAAAACGTTCTGCGAGGACATTGTAAAGCGTTGCTGTACTGTGGTGGACGCGCAGTGGGAAACCCATCATTGGTAATTGGGTGGTGGGGGTTCGCTGTGACACGTGGCTTCTTGCTGATGGGAAGCCATTCTTTCGCGGGGCCAATTGAGGCGTGTTGTTGAAAATATCGAAAATTATCTTCCACGTCTCCTGTTCAAAAAAAAATATCTTCGGGATCTTATCCTCGGTGGAGGCGGAAAGTCGCGGTTTGAAGGATTAATGGTTTGCAACGAGGGTTAGATTGTGGATTCGGAATGGATTATCTGGATTGTCTGGATTGGAATGGACTGCGGTTTACTCAGAAGTTAGAAGAAGTTTTAGCAAAACAATAGAAATGCAAAGAACGGACAAAGCATGTCCCTAATTCGATTTTTATGTGGAAGCTTGCATGAAATTGTCTTTCTATTTGTTTTTTGTTTTTCAAAAGGGATTGTTCATCTAGCCTACTTGCTCAGTGTATGAACAGGAGGAGAAGACTACTGATCACGTCATTTTTATCTGCTCCAGAGTTAGACGAATTTGACAGATTATTGACTATCACCTTGGAGAGGATTATACTCTCCTTTGTGACATTCGGAGGGAATACCCAGCTGCATGTTGCCACCTAGGCCTACACAGCATATCAGGTCTGGATATCGCGGAACTTGCTTGTTTTCACTGGTGATATCATATCTCCGCACAGGATTGTAAGGAAAGCTATCTGCTTATCCACGGAATACACACTCCATCGCTCTGCTACTAATTTTAACAGTCTTGGTCACTGGGACTCCTTTGCTGCTTCGGCGGCGAATCGATATACTATTTTCATCTCTTGGGAGCCCCCACTCTCAGGATTTGTTAAAATCAACTTCAATGGTAGTGTTCGGAACAGACTTGTTGGCTCAGCATTTATAATCCATGGGATAGATGGTGCTATGCTGGCAGCTGGTGGCCTCGGCTTTTTGGACTGTTTTATTTCGCTGGCCGAGCTTTATGTTGTTGGATTTTTAATCCAATATTGGGCTTATATGTAAAATAATTATGTGTTGCGGACTGTCAAATAAGGTTAAGCCCAATTAAAAGTGATCAGTTGAGGTTTCAATGATTTAGGCTTTAATGTATATGATTAGGTGTGACCCTTTAATGTATAGAGACCTAAAGGGTTATTTCTATTTTTATGATGGGCTAAAATAGAAATACCAAAAGATAATGATAAAATTATCTATATATAGCGGTTATGGTCCCTGGATTGCACGCACGATAACCTAGAAAAAATTCTAAAGGACTCTCTAAGAGTACGTGTTGATCTGGAAGGCCAACCTAGGATTCTGGAGAGCAATCAAGCAATATGGATTCAGGTACACTTTCGTTTATCGATTATGGTTCTTGATGATTTAACATGAATGATTCTTGGGCTTCATGGTGATGGTCTTCACCAAAAGGTTCGGATTTAATTTCCAACAATTGGTATCATAGCCCTATTCATGTTGAATCATTGAGAAAATTTTTGGTTATATGCATTGATATTCGTATTTGTGCATATAAATTCTTTGGTTTTATTCAGCAACCGTGAGATAAACATTCATTAGTTTTTTATTTTATGCCAATGATATTTTTAATATCTGTAGATCCAGATTTTTAAATAAAAGTCATAGAGCATCAAAACAATTATGAATTTTGATCTTAAAAGTGAAAGATATTCGCTGCATCGTAAGTCTCACGTGGTCCTCTTTTTTTAAGAGACAATAAGATAACTTTTATCTGGTAAAATAAAGTTAAAATTTTTGATGAAATTAAATTTATATTTAATTTTAAATAAAAGAATTTATGAGCAATGTGTTCAATTCATTGAATTTTTTTTTCTACTAATTTTTTTTTCGAACACATTGCCTTTTCTGAACATGTTGCCTTCGTTGGGAATCAGGTTGCCTCTTTTCTATTATGCAATTAAAAAAAAAGTTTTCCTTTGAGTTACATGATTTTTGTGGAAGGAGAAAAGGGGCGCATGGAATTGCAATTTTGGAATTCCGTTGATGGTCGTTTGGCCATTTTTTTGTGAACCGAATCCGGGATATTGCCAGAGTGAAGTTTTCCAAAAAAGACCGTCGAGATAATGCCGAGTTCCATTTTTCCGTTGAAGGGGAATCTTCATTGGGATTCAAAAGGATTCCATCAAGACATTAATGGTGGCATTGCGTAGAATTCGGGAATTCGATGGGGGCGTTGGGATATGGACCGTCCTGAATTCGATGGGGCGATGCAGACCATTTGAGTTCCGTGTGAATAAAACTGATATGCTAATCTATCTCCACTTTTGTTGGAAAGAATCGGATGGAAATCTGATGAAAATCTAAAAAATCTTTTCAAAAATCTGGTGGTTGAATATCTCAAATTATGAGATAAAGGAAAGGTATGGCACCAAAAGGGAGCATTTAATGCATAGAATCTTATTTAATGCATGGAAGGGGATAACATTTATGAATAATTAATGCATGAATTTTGGACTGGTTCATGCCTTTGAAATATTTTTGGGCTTTCATTAAAATTATTATTTTTAATTTTATAAGCATGAGCAACCTCCTTCAGTATGGTTTAATTGGTTCTATAAAGTAAAGCGATAAATTATTTTTTTGTTATAAAGATTGAGTTAATCACAAAATAACGTATCGTTATTTTTTAAAGAGGTTCAATCAAATTCAAATTAATGGTATTTTTATGCCTAATAAATTTGTCCATCGTTCGAAATGAACTAATTGAAACAAGATATCATCAAAGTGACCTTGTGTAGATGTTCATGAAAGATGTTGGATGTTGTGTATGTGTATGTTTCATGTGGGTACGTGATGGTAAACACGTAATGATTATAAGGATTTAAATAAGTCGATCCAAAGATAGATTTATTATTTGACATGCATTATTGTTAGTGTTTGATCATTAAAATAAGAGTACCACTAGCAGTTAATATTACCGTCCAAAGACTTGATATTAATGTTGCACTGGATATCTTGAGATGGGATTTACCATTAATTTGAATTTATTGATATTTGGTGTTAATTATTTGCATGAGCATGTTATTTATGTATTGCTTTTATTTTACAGCTAATGTTGCTAATATTTCTTCTAATCACAATTCATTGCCGGTCCTTAATGGTAATAACTTCAAGGGCAAGGATAAAGGCAAGAAAATAAATAATAAGGCTGTTAAGGGTCCAGCAAAGAAGAAACAAAATCAGGATAAAGATAGTTGTTTCTTTTGCAATAAGTCTATACACATTAAAAAGGAATGTTCCAAATTTCATGCATGGCATGAAAAGAAAGGTACATTTCTTAATATGGTATGTTCTGAAGTGAATATAGCTTTAGTACCTAGAAACACTTGGTGGTTAGATTCCGATGCTACTACTAATATCAGTGTTTCAATGGAGGGTTACCTAAGCTACCGAAAGCCAACTGATGCTGAAAGATGCATTTATACGAAGATGGCAAGTCGGTAGATGTGGAGACAATTGGGCATTTTAGATTGTTATTAAGTTCTGGTTATTATTTGGATTTGAAAGACACTTTTGTAGTACCGTCATTTAGACGGAATTTGGTTTCTATTTCAGCTTTGGACAAATTAGGATATTGTTGTTCATTTGGAAATAGTCAGTTTAGTCTTTCGTTAAATTCAAATATTATTGGAACTGGTTCTCTTGTGGTGTATGACAATCTATATTTGCTTGATACTGTTGCTTCTTATAATGAAACCCTGAATATGGAATCAAGAGGTACTAAGCGTAAAATTTGCAATGAAAATTCAGGAACATTATGGCATAAGCGATTATGTCACATCTCTAGAAATAGAGTTGAACGACTTATGTCGGATAGAATTTTGGATTCTCTTGATTTTACAGATTTTAATGTCTGTGTTGATTGCATTA
Source organism: Calamus simplicifolius (assembly GCA_900491605.1). Taxonomy (NCBI): domain Eukaryota; kingdom Viridiplantae; phylum Streptophyta; class Magnoliopsida; order Arecales; family Arecaceae; genus Calamus; species Calamus simplicifolius. Next base: position 203,564 of record UESW01004142.1, read on the forward strand.
AGGGAAAACAGACCAAAACAAAGAAATTGGGTGCATATAGAACTATGGAAGTCTTAGAGTTGATACATACGGATATTTATGGACCATTTCCTACATCTTCTTGGAATGGTCAGCAATATTTTGTATCATTTATAGATAATTATTTAAGATATGCATACCTATTTCTTATTCATGAAAAGTCTCAAGTTTTGGACGTGTTCAAATCATTTAAAGCTAAAGTTGAGCTTCAACTTAGCAAAAGGATTAAAGGAGTCAGATCTGACTGTGGTGGTGAATATTACGGTAGATATGACGGATCAAGTGAACAACATCCAGGACCATTGCCAGATACCTAGAGAAGTGTGGAATCGTTCCATAGTATACCATGCCAGGGTCACCTAGCATGAATGGTGCAGCTGAAAGACGAAACAGGACTCTTAAGGATATGGTAAGGAGTATGATTTGTCATTCTACCTTACCAGAGTCACTCTGGGGAGAGGCACTAAAGACAGCAGCCTACATTCTGAATAGAGTGCTAACTAAAGTAGCTGTCAAAACACCTTATGAGCTTTGGATAGGACGGAAGCCTAGTCTAAAGCATTTTCATGTTTGGGGATGTCCAACTGAGGCAAGGCCTTATAGGCCATATGAAAAGAAATTAGACTCCAGGACGGTGAGCAGCTACTTTGTTGGGTATTCTGAGCGATTCAGGGGTTTCAAGTTTTATGATCCTAAATTAAGGATAATTTTTGAGACAAAATTGCAAAGTTTTTTGAGGATATTGAGTTTGGGAGGAGAAATAAAGTTAGAAACTTTGTCTTTAAGGAGGAATTGGAACCTACTACTCTTGTTGAAGAGCAGCTAGTTCCTATTCTTATAATTGCTTTTGATAATGATCAAGTTGCAATTCCAGAACAACAAGAAATTGTTGTTCAACCCTCAGAGGTACAAACTCAACAACCTCAAGAACAAGTGTATCAAGAACAAGTGCCTTTGCGGCGATCCACTAGAGAAAGGAAGAATGCTATTCCAAATGATTATATAGTGTTTCTTCAGGAACATGAGGAAAATAATGGCATGATGGAAGATGATCCGGTCAACTTCCTTCAAGCCATACAAGGTTCCAATTCAGAAAAGTGGATTAAAGCAATGAAAGAAGAGTATAAGTCTATGCAAGATAATAAAGTTTGGGAACTTGTCCCATTACCAGAAGGTATGAAACCCATTGGTTGCAAATGGATTTTTAAGACCAAACGGGATTCAAAGGGTAATGTAGAAAGGTATAAAGCTTGTCTTGTGGCTAAAGGCTATACTCAAAAGGAAGGGATTGACTTTAAAGAGACCTCTCCAGTTTCATCGAAGGACTCTTTTAGGACAATTATGGCTCTTGTTGCACAGTATGATATGGAACTCCATCAAATGGATGTCAAGATGGCGTTTCTCAATGGAGACATTGATGAGACAATTTATATTGTGCAACCAGAAAACTTTGTGTCAGGAGACTCAAAGAAAATGGTTTGCAAATTGACAAAATCCATTTATGGGTTAAAGCAAGCTTCTCCTCAATGGTACCACAAATTTCATCAAGTAATTCTCTCATTTAATTTTGAAGTGAATGCAGTTGACGATTGTGTGTATCATAACTTCAGTGGAGTAAATATATTTTTCTGGTTTTGTATGTGGATGACATTTTGCTTGCCACAAATGATATAGGAATGTTGCATGAAACCAGAGATTTCTATCAAGCAATTTTCAAATGAAAGATCTTGGTGATGCCTCCTTTGTATTGGAATCCAGATACATCGAGATCGTTCTTAGGGTATCCTTGGATTATCACAAATGAGCTATATCGATAAAGTACTTAAGAGATTTGACATGCAAAATTGCAAACTAAGTGATACCCCTGTCGCTAAAGGAGATAAATTCAGTATTAATCAGTGCCCAAAAGAAACCTTGAAGTTAAAGAGATGCAAAAGATTCCTTATGCTTCGGTTGTAGGGAGTCTAATGTATGCTCAAGTTTGTACACATCCGGATATTGCGTATATTGTTGGAGTGTTAGGCAGATATTTAAGCAACTAGGTATGGATCATTGGAAAGCAGCCAAAAGGGTTATGAGATATCTGAAAAGAACAAAAGATTACATGCTCACATATAGGAGATCAGATCATTTTGAGATCATTGGGTATTCTGACTCCGACTTTGCGGGATGCCAAGATAGTAAAAGATCCACTTCGGGCTATGTATATCTGTTAGGTGGTGGGGCTATTTCTTGAAAAAGTGCAAAACAGACACTTATAGCTTCTTCTACCATGGCAACAGAATTTATAGCATGTTATGAAGCATCCAATCATGGGATATGGCTAAAAAATTTGTCACTGGGCTGCGCATATTGGAAGGAATTGAAAGACCACTAAAATTATTTTGTGACAACAAGTCAGCCGTATTATATTCCAACAACAATAGGAGCTCGATCAAGTCAAAGCATATTGACATCAAGTTCCTGGTTGTAAAGGAAAGAGTACAGAGTGGTCAGATTTCTATAGAGCATATAGGGACAAACTCCATGGTTGCAGATCCCCTTACAAAGGGTGTGCCACCCAAGGTCTTTCATGAGCATATTGCTCACATGGGCGTTATAGAGCATGACGATGCTTAGATTCAGTGGGAGTTTGTATTGCTTCTATTTTATGATTTATGTTTGGTTTGAACACACTTATGTGTTTGGATATTTTTTGATCATAAATAAAGTATTTCATTCAGTTCAATACACTCTGTACAATTATGCTAAAGTTTTGATCTCACTCAAGTTTAAGAAAGACCAGTTGAAAATAGGCATGTTAAGATCACATTACATGTAATTTCCATGCTACACATCCACATCATGATCATGTCATTCAGTTGTATCAACATATGTGACCATTGATGGGTCGAGTTATGATAGATATAACAAAGGCCGCTTTGATCCTATGTTGGTATGGTTGATGGACCGGATTGGTTATAGATACATTTCAGTAATGACAGTAAAATTGAGCTCATTTGGTTATTTTTGCAACATAATTATAAGGTTACACATATAGCCCAGTGGGAGATTGTTGGATTTTTAATCCAATATTGGGCTTATATGTGAAATAATTATGTGTTGCGGACTGTCAAATAAGATTAAGCCAAGTTAAAAGTGGTCAGCTGATGTTTCAGTAATTTAGGCTTTAATGTATCTGATTAGGTGTGGCCCTTTAATGTGTAGAGACCTAAAAGGTTATTTCTATTTTTATGATGGGCTAAAATAGAAATACCAAAAGATAATGATGAAATTATCTATATATAGCGGTTATGATCCCTGAATCGCATGCACGACCTTCTTCTCTGAATCCCATTATCAGAAAAAGAGCCTAGAGAAAATTCTAAAGGGCTCTCTGGAAGTACGTGTTGATCTGGAAGGCCAACCGCAGGATTCTGAAGAACAATCAAGCAATATGGATTCAAGTATGCTTCCGTTTATCGATTATGAATTCTTGATGATTTAATATGAATGATTCTTGGGCTTCATGGTGATGGTCTTTACCAAAAGGTTCGGATTTAATTTTCAACATATGCAGCTTCGGCAGACATCTCCTATGCCACTCGGATCCTTCGTGCTCACTGTCTCCTTATTGAGAGGATTCTCTTACTGTTATTTAATGGCTTTGATAGAACTGCAACGATCATATTCTAATTAATCCATTACTTCACGATATCTGATCCATCCTTTGAAAAGCTCATACAGCTCAAAACCATTATGTCCACCAAAAAGTCAACTCAGCCACCATGCAGCCGTGTCGAAGAATCATTCTCGGTGGCCCCGCTGGGTTCCTCCTAGGCAATTTCTCGGTGGGTTCCGGGAAAAAATTTCGATTGCAGCGTTTGATGGAGAATTGTTCCGTGTCCTGTAGAACAACCTTCGCTCCACGTACGTACTCCACGACTGGTTCAACTCCAGGTAGTTTACTCAGAAGTTAGCAGAAGTTTTAACAAAACAATAGAAATGCAAAGAACGGACGAAGCATGTCCCTCATTTTTCCAAGCATGAACCTAGAAGAAGCGAAGTCCCCATTAATATTGGCCATCAGTTTCTTCTAGTTATAGACTGTACGGTGCTTTTCTTGTTACATATATATAAATTAAGCATGCAGTCGTTAGTAAAAGTGTAAATAATAAATCAAAGACATACTTTAAAAACCTGGTATAACCTATTAATTTCCACGATTGTTTGGGTGTAGTTGGGTTGAAAGATCGAGCTACGACATTGTGCCACCGATACAAAATTTTAGAACTTTTCGTGGGACACCACAGAGCGCGGTTAATATATAATAAAACGAAACCTCAGCAAAGACCAGAGAAGTGGAACGAAAGCTCTATCCATTTTGCAACTAAAATGAAATAAATGATGCTCACTCTATAGTCTCTTGTTCATACAGGCACTGCGCCCGTTCTAAGCAAATGGGCCGTGACTTCCTGAAGATTTCCGACCATGACTTCCCCGTCAAGCAACTGGGTTTATAAATTAGCCGTAGGAATTACCACTGGAAGAAAGCTAAGACAGAAGCTTGGACGTCTGTTTGGTTTCTTTTACCTCCTTGAAACTTTCAGCAGCCCGGCCAGAATTTAAGGTATGCGATATCCTTAGCCAGCGTTTAGTTGTGTGATCTTAATTGAACAACATATATCGCAAATTGGATTGTTGGTTGCAGAGGAAATATGCCAGTCATATACTTGATTACTGTGATGATATCAGTCGTGGTAAAAAAAAGAAATTCTCTTGATCGAGGTGTTATACACTTCAGCTTTAGTAGCTGAAGTACACTTTAGCCTTTTAGAATAGAATAATGTCAGGTTCACGCAAAAAGTTGTGCATGTAAGTGGCGCAGTGGATTTGGACTCGCATGAACTGTTGCCATGCGCACAGTGGGATTGAGAAACTTTCCATGTGCGCTTAAACAGGCACCTCAAAGCTTTTTCCCTCTCTTATATCCTCTTCATGGGAATTCATTTTCTTCTCTATAGTTTTTTTTTTTTGCTTTATAAACATTGATATGTTCACTTCTGATCGTCATGGTACCCATCTCCAAATGTTCGGTCCCTCTTTGATTGCAGCAAACTCATGCATGTTTCTGTTCAACTCCAAAATTATATGAAAGTAATAAAAGAAAGTCTTTATTTCTTTATATCTTAAAGGTTGGTTCTAAACTCGCCAGAATGGAATAGACAAAGGATTTTTGTAGCAAAACCATACTAGCTTGGATTGAGGCTTTGTTTCTAATCAAAGCTGATATACAAGAACATTTGACAACTCATGGCTCTCATATGTGACTGTTTCCATCAGCGTGCTATATATCCCATTTGTTTCTTCTTCTACAAGGGGCCGGGAAGATGCACAGCTAGCAACAGTGTAACCTTATGTGAGATTATAATTTTCTATGCTAGCAAAGAAATTCTTTGGTACATAATATTTACGTTTTGTTGAGAGGGTTGAACTCAGGTGCATCTTTTTCTTATTTCTTTTTCTTTCTTTTTTTTTTCTTGCTAGTTCTGGATATGATGCATCCAAATACTTTGACACCCAGAGACATCATAACATGTGATACTTCTTCGACAGCTAGGTAGTGTTTGAAATAGAAAATAAGAGGAGATATCCTCTGGGATAGGGAATATCCCTTCTTATTAATTTCCAAAAGCCATAACTATAAAGGATAGCTGGGAATAAAGTTAACCAGATGGATAATTTATGGTTAACCATGGTTAATCATGGGTTATCCCCTCGATTTATTCCCTAGAAAATGCAAGAATAGCTGGTTATCCCTCTAAATAAGAGTAAAAAAGAAGTTATCCTATGGATTTATCTTTTTGCATTTGATATGATCAATAAAATAGCCAAGAGATATTCTTAGGAATAGCCAGGGGATAAACTCTATCCCGTACACTTATTCATAAATAATATTTTTTCTATCAAATACTACCTTAATGAAAAAAATATAACACTTGCACACAAATCAGCCGCGTATCATTATAAAAATCAGGGCAGTTGACCAGAGTCAACCAAGTCAAAGTCTTGAACCATATCTTTGCACCCAAGAAAGCAATGATAATGGGACCACTTCTTGAGTTCAGATTGGCAAGTTTTTGTCTATCTATCATCGATCGTTTGACTGATTCCCAAGCTTGTGTTGATATATATGAATTTTTTTGCATTTTTTTTTTCTAAATTTTTCAAAAGGAAGTTGTTTAATCGATATTGGGATCATCGATCACTCAGCTTGATCAACCACCGGCCAGCTGGAGACGCCGATCAACTGATGACGATCTACGGGAATACAACTCACCCCCTTCACCACCATGGGCTCAAGCTAGAGCGAGAGGAGACGCCTTACGTTTGTAATGGTTGTGGGGAAGTGGGATTTTACACTCGATATGCATGCAAAGAAGGTTGCAACTTTCATCTCCACAAGGACTGTGCCAGCCCTAAAGATGTTATCACCCATCCTTTCTTCCCAAGATGCCGATTTCGTTTCCTCCAATCGCCGCCGAGTGGCCGGGGACGAAACTGTGATGCATGTGGAAGAGACATCAAAGGCTTTGTTTACCACTGCTTTGAGAAAGGATGGGATTTGCATCCATGCTGCGAAGCCCTAGCGCGTGAGACGGTGGTAGGGCCGGAGGAGGCCAAAGCAATGTTAGTCCACCGGGTGCCATCATCAAAATGCGTCTGGTGTGGAAAGAAAGAGCTCGAAAATGGAGCCAATACCTGGACCTACGTATTCGCACGCAAGGAGTTCTCTCATCTCCATGTGGCCTGTTCAAAGGAGATGCTGCTTGAGAAGTGGGAGATGGAACACCTTGGTCATGGCAAGGTGGCTGTCAAAGCCGAGAAGAAGGACACCCTGGCGGTCAAAGCCAGGAGAACAAACAGTCTGGCGCTGGAGATCTCCGAGCCTTCGTCCCAAATCGTTCCTCAAAAGAAAAAGAGCAAGCGGGGAAAGTTTGCCAAGTTTAAAAAAATAGTCCAGATTGCAATTGCTTTCATCATGGCTGCGGTAGTTGGAGATCCCACAGCTCTGGTTGCAGGTCTGATGGCGTCCCTCGTCGCTCATTGATATGGTAATATGAAAATATATAACGGTTGTGAAAAAAATATTTGTAATGACTCATGAAAGCTAGCTGTTTGGCAGTCATATGGCACGTAGTAATTACCTTTTTTTTTATCCCTATAAATTCTACTTCTTTCCTCCTTGTACATAATGTTCATTTGTAAAGCTGAGGAAGCTTAATATATAGCTGTCATATCACCTTTTGCCAAGGAAAAAAAAGTCATCAATTTTCCCCACAACATGATCGTACGTTGTCTCCGACCAAAATAGTTATTCATCATTTGATTATGGTATAATGGCTATTGTTGTCATATCGGTCTAACACTGCAGCTGATAATGATAGAAAATAATGATGTTATATATCATCCAAATCATTTCATTTGAAAAAAAAAATTTTTTCTTTAATTTAGATGGTACTTCTTGAGGAAATTTTGATGAAAAAATTGGTTCATGAAAATATCATTAGATTATTTTAAAGAAACAGCTTAAAATTTCATTAATAACATTTATTTCATTATATAATAATGTGTCTTACAAGGATAAAATAATTAAATAATAATTTATATTTAAGTTTTAGTAATCAACTAATTATTAGATTATTATGCATTAGCTATTAGCAATATTTTGTGAATTTACAAATCATTCCGGCAAGATATTTTGAAGAATAAAAATATGTATGTAGACAATTAATTCATATATAAAGACACATGTATGCATACATACGTACATGTGTATCATTTGGTATATAATGTTTCATCCTAAATCTTAAATCACAGGTAATAAACAATAAATAGTTCTCAGACACCACCTCATGGTTCCTCTTCTCCTGCTAAGTTCTCCCACTGCTCCAACCTCTGGCCGCCATTGCCACCCCACCCCAAGCAAATCAAGCCTTCGTGTAGAGAGGGAGGAGGTGGTCTTGATCAATGGCTGTGGGAGATGGATATGAGAGAGAGCAGCTCATCGTGGGACCAGAATGGGTTCCGGATCATCAATAATTCATGTTAATTTTAGGTTGCTCCTTTTTGTGTTTGGTCTTGCATTGATTGGAATCAATGGAAACTTAGTGGTTTTATCACGCCCCAGACCCAAAGTAGGATCCAGGGGTGGCAACCCGCCGCATGTCTATCATGCAAGGCGTCCTGCAACAGTCCAATTTATTCAAGGAATGATGAAACCACTATGTCATTCAGAGTCAAATATTTTAGTACAAGCCATAATTATGAGTTTTTAGCTATAAGCCCATCATACATAAATCAATGGGGTTACAACAAAATGTTGGATCTTAATTTCCTCTGACAGAAGCTCCAACTACCCCAAATCTCATTCTTCAGTCCTGTGGCTCTGAAAAACATTGTAAGATTTATATGAGCTTACACTCAATAAGTAAGCGTACTATCATATAATATAATCATTTCGTCAAGATATTATCAAACCACATTTTCATGTATAAAACTTCCAATTTCAAATACATTCATCATGTTATCAAAACATGTATGCCATCAGCTCAAATAATTTTGAAAGCTTAATTACACAATAAATGATGAAATATGCAATGTAAACAAACCCACTGTATTCATATTATTATCCTTATGTGTCCCACGGCCCTACAACACCCATATGGTGTATCACTCTTTAATGTCCCCTAAGAGGAAGGGTTCTAGTACCAGCGTTATGCCACTATCATAATCAATCACAACACATCCTCTAGATGTGTGTGCATTATGCCATATATCAATCACATTACATCCTCTAGATGTGTGTCCTCAACATATCTCCCCCTGTGGAGGTGGGTCCCGTATCTCTCGGCATTTCACATTGTTTCACATCATATGAGAACCGCGGCGACACATATCATCATCATATTTACATATAGCATATCATGCATCATCATGAGCATAAGCTCCTCATATCACATATACAGTGGTTTGTACATTCATAGCATAAAAAAATACATCGATAATACCAGTATATTTTGTAAAGCAAAAATAATCACATCATTCAATTTTTACACATTTATAATCTATTACTTTGTAAAATATTAGTAATCACATATAATTATAACAGATACCCAATTGTATAACAAAATTCCATTTTGTCTTATTTTTTTCCAAATAATGCAATATATATCAATATAGCATTTAAATACATAATTTTTATATTCTAATAAATTATAAAAATTATAATAAATGGCTTACTTACCTCAGTACGCTAATCCCAAACTAAAAATCAGTTATGTGGACATCTGGTTACCTACAGCATTAATTTTCATAATTAAATCTTTAAAAATTGGAATAATAAAGCATCCCTAAGGTCTACCCAGTCTAATCCTGGGCCCAACTTTGGGCTCAAATATCTCCCAATATATAAACCCGAATGGGGAAATAAAAATATTTCGAGAAACTAGAATCAACGCCGAATCTGGTCATCTTTTTATTTCTTCATTCCCGGCCCAATATGGGGCCCAAAATGTAGCCCCAAAACAGCTTGTGAGCTAGCCCAATAGGGCCCAACGTGGGACGGCCCAAGCCGGCCCACGCCTCCTTCTTCCCCACGCGCCTCCCCTGTTTCACCCGAAACAGTGAGGAGAGCCGTGCCGGCGGCTAGGGCCGCCGCCGGCGACCGGGCCAAAGCCGGCCGCCGCCGCGGCTGCCTCCCTCTCCCTCTCTTTCTCCCTCAATTTCTCTCTTTCTCTCTCTCATTCGTCCGCGGCTTAGCATTGTGCCGGTGGCACGGCCGGCCACCACAGCCGGTCGGACCCTCACTGGACGGTCGCCCACCGCCGGTGAGGGCCACAAGCCACCGCCCAGGCCCGACGAGGTGACGGGCACTCTGCTGGGCCCGAACCAAGCCATGAACCGGTTTGGTTTCAGCTCCCTTTCTCTCTTGATTCTCTCTCTCTCCCTCTTACCTGTGGCCGGCACCGGGGGGAAGGATGATGGAGAAGGAGGGGTGCTCCTCCCCTCCTTAAATCGTGGCGAGGGGAGGGTTATCCCCTCCCCTGTGTCCATGTGACAGGGGCGCATCGGCGCCCCCTTTCTTGACTGGTTGCGGCGCCCCTCTACCCAACCGTCAACTATGGCGGAGGAAGGGGGTGGTACCCCCTTCGCCGCCCCCTTCCTCTGCCAACAATGGCGGATCCTCACCATGTGAGGATCCGTAGCAAGAACAAGGGCTCACATTCTTCCCTCCTTATAAAAATTTCGGCCTCGAAATTGGTGTACTTCATATAATATTTAGAATCCAAAGCTTTGATCATATGATTAATCTTCTTTCCATTTACATATGCTATGTTACAAACAATTGAGGATATTTTTCTTTAATTTCCTCCTCAACCTCACAAGTTGCTTTCCTCTAAGAATGGTTACTCCATTGAACCTTAACATAAGGAATGCTACACCGTCTTAAAACTTGATCCTTGCGGTCCACAATGCGCACAGGATGCTCCTCATATGTTAGATCCTTCCTTAACTGCATGGGCTCAAATTCTATCACATGGTTGGGGTCAGAAATGTACCTCCTCAATATGGATACATGAAATACATTGTGTACCCCAGAGAGTGCCGGAGGCAATGCCAGGCTATAAGCCACCTTCCCTACTTTGCTCAGAATCTTAAATGGCCCAATGTATCGTGGACTCAGTTTACCTCTAATCCCAAATCTTATCATATTTTTGGTTGGTGATATCTTCAGGAAGACATGATCTCCAACCTGAAATTCTAGCTCCCTTCTTCTTACATCAGCATAGCTCTTCTGTCGGCTCTGAGCTGTGCAAAGCCGTTCCTTGATCAGTTGCACCTTCTCTACTGTCTGCCGAATCAGCTCAGGGCCCAACAATTTTCTCTCTCCCACATCATCCCAACATAAGGGAGATATGCACTTCCTACCATACAAAGCCTCAAACGGAGCCATCTGGATACTGGCTTGGTAGCTGTTATTGTAAGCAAATTCCACTAAAGATAAATGGTTGTCCCAAGCATCACTCAAGTCCATCATACAGGCTCGCAGCATGTCCTCTAGGGTCTGTATGGTTCTCTCAGACTGCCCATCTGTATGGGGATGGAAGGCTGTGTTAAAGTTCAATTTGGCCCCCAGAGCTCTATGAAGACTCTTCCAGAATTGGGACACAAACCTAGTATCTCGATCTGATACAATAGATACGGAAATACCATGAAGCCTCACAATTTGCTCAGTATACATGTTGGCCAATCTCTCACTGGAGATCCCAACTCTGAATGGCAGGAAATGGGCTGACTTTGTCAATCTGTCCATAATGACCCATACCGCATCATTTCTCCTGGGGGTCTTAGGCAGACCAGTCACAAAGTCCATAGTGATCTTCTCCCATTTCCATTGTGGAATCATCAGATGTTGAAGGGGTCCCACAGGCCTTTGATGCTCTGCCTTCACTTGCTGATATATTAAACATTTGGCCACATACTGAGCAATCTCTCTCTTCATTCCCTTCCACCAAAAGTTTTCTTTTAGTCTTTGTACATCTTGGTACCTCCTGGGTGCACCGTATAGGAAGAATAGTGGGCCTCCTTCAGAATCTTTACTCTTAGTTCATCCACATTTGGCACACAGAGCCTATCATCAAATCTCAGGGATCCATCCTCCATTATAGTAAATTCATTTTGAACCCTGACTTCACAGCTTCTTTAATCTTTTGCAGGTCCAAGTCTTCTTTCTGGGAGGACTTGATCCGGTCTAACAGAGTTGGTTGAAGTACAAGTGCTGCTACAAGCCCATCGGACCGTTGTACTCGCAATCCAACCTCCAGCTTCTCAAGATCCCTCTGGATGCGAGGTTGAGAAGTGATCATAGAAGCTAACTCCGAGGAGGACTTCCTACTCAAGGCATCAGCTACCACATTGGCCTTCCCTGGGTGATAGTGCAGGTTCAGGTCATAATCTTTTAGTAGCTCCATCCACCTCCTTTGCCTTAAATTTTTCTCCTTCTAAGTGAAGATGTACTTCAGACTTTTGTGGTCTGTGTACACATCACATGCCTCTCCATATAAATAATGCCGCTAGATCTTCAAGGCAAAAATCACAGCGGCCAACTCTAGGTCATGAGTTGGATAATTTTGCTCGTATGGCTTTAGCTGTCTGGAGGCATAAGCTATCACCTTCTCGTTTTGCATCAGAACACATCCCAATCCCTTCCGAGAGGCATCCGTGTATAGAGTGAATCCTTCAGATCCTGACGGAAGGGTAAGGACGGGGGCTGACACTAAGCGTTGTTTCAGCTCCTGGAAACTTCTCTCACACTCCTCGGTCCAGTCAAACTTCGCTTGATTTTGGGTCAAGCGAGTCAGGGGTAGAGCAATGCAAGAAAAGCCCTCCATGAATCTGCGATAATATCCAGCCAGCCCCACGAAGCTTCTGACTTTAGATACATTGGAAGGTTGACTCCAGTTTACAACTGCCTCAATCTTCTTTGGGTCCATAGTTATGCCATTTTTAGATATTACATGACCCAAGAATGATACTTTGCTCAACCAGAAGTCACACTTCTGCAACTTGGCATAAAGCTTTTTCTCCCGAAGAGTTTGCAGAACAATCTTCAGGTGGTCCATATGCTCCTCCTGGCTTTTAGAATACACCAGGATGTCATCAATGAACACCACCACAAACTGGTCCAAGTATGGCTTAAAGATTCTGTTCATCAAGTCCATGAATGCTGTCGGGGCATTAGTTAACCCAAACGGCATCACCAAGAACTCGTAGTGGCCATACCTAGTCCTGAATGCTGTCTTAGGCACATCTCCAGCTTGGACCTTGAGTTGATGGTATCCTGACCGAAGATCAATCTTCAAGAATACCCGAGCTCCTTGGAGTTGATCAAACAGATCATCGATCCTCGGCAAGGGATACTTGTTCTATACTGTTACCTTATTGATTTCTCGGTAATCAATGCAGAACCGAAGACTTCCATCTTTCTTTTTAACAAATAATACTGGAGCACCTCAAGGAGAGACACTCGGTCTGATAAATCCCCGATCTAGGAGCTCCTGCAATTGGCTCTTCAACTCTTTTAGCTCAACTGGGGCCATACAATAAGGGGCCTTGGATATAGGTCCAGTACCAGGGACCAAATCAATGGTGAACTCAACTTCCCGGTCTGGAGGCAATTCGGTCAAATCATCTAGAAAGACGTCAGGAAACTCCATAGCCACTAGAATATCCTCCAACTTGACCTCTTTCTGCTGAAGGTCCTTGACCACAGCAAGAAACCCTTGGCCACCTTTCTTCAAATATTTGGCGGCCTATAGTGCTGATACAAACACTGAGGCCAAGTGTTCCTGGCTTCCAGTAAAACTGAATTCATGCTGATTAGGGATTTTGAAGATCACCATTTTCCTAAAACAGTCTACCGAAGCATGATAGGAGGCCAACCAGTCCATCCCAAGGATAACATCAAAGGATTTCAGTGGAAGGACGATTAGATCAGCCCTCAACTTTTTATCCTTCAAATTAATCAGGCAAAATTTGCATACTGAGTCCATCCTCATAACATCTCTGTTTGGGAATGCAATGTGCAACTCCTGTTCTAGGGGAACAGGTGTCAACGATGCATTGCTGGCAAGATAAGCCTCAGATATAAACGAATGCATGGCATCCGGATCTACTAAAGTCTAAGCATAAGTGTTGCCTACTTTAATTGTCCCTGATCACCAAGTTTAGTTGTCTTAGATGTCATATAGCTGATCCTACTTATCCTTCATGATCAATGCATTATATTGCATATGAACAAAATAATCTTAAAGGAGTACTTAGGTAACAGGTATACCTGCCACAACGGAGTTAGAAGCGGCAGCATCCTGTTGGGTAGGGTGAAGACCCTTCCCTGGGTCCTTGGCTACTGCTGCTGGCTCATCCCCAGATTTGGAGAAGGCAGTTGATCTCTCCGAAGGGGACAAGTGGCCATCTTGTGATCCACTTTCCCACATATGAAGCAGGCACCTCTCGGCCCATGGCACTGCCTACCCGGGTGGAAGTTCCTGCATTGAGGGCAACGGGTCTCCTTACCCTTCGGTCCTGAGGGGGCTGATTTGTATCTTTCTTCTTGGCCTGCCCCGAAGACTGGCCCGAAGGAGACCCCTTCCTCTTCCTCTGTAGCTCCCACTCCTTCTGGTTCCTATTCATGTCTCTTTTGATCACCAGGGCTTTGCTCACTACAGCACAATATGTGGAGAGTTCAAATGCATTGACTGCTTGCCTCAGCTTGGGTCGCAGTCCTTCAGTGAACCTGGTGATCTTGGCTCTCTCAGTGGTTACTATTTATGGAGCAAACCGGGCTAGCCTAGTGAACTCGGCTTCGTACTAAGTCACAGAGAGATTCTTCTGTTCTAGCTCCAGAAACTTAGACTCCATCTGTCTTTGCACACTACTGGGGAAGTATTTGTTGAAAAAGGCCTCCTTAAACTCCCTTCAGGAAATAGCCTGTCCACCCAATCGCTGCTCCATATGCAACCACCAATCATATGCCTCTCCTTGAAGGAGGTAGGTGGCAAATCTAATCCGCTCCTCCTCCTGGCTACCATGGGCCCTGAAGGCCTTCTCCATCTCCCTCATCCATCCCTCAGCATCAGTGAGGTTGGTGGATCCAGAGAAGGGAGTAGGAGCTAAGCTCTTAAACTCAGCAAAGCTCTGACCTCCTCCTTGCCAGGGTTGCGACGGAGCAGGCTGGACTGGTGGTTCAGGTTTGACTCGCAGGTTTTACGGAGTAGGAGGGATGGGCTGAGCATGCACCACTTGTTGGATCTGCTGCTGCATAGCCTGCACCATTTTCACAAGGACCTGAAGTATCTTAGTCTGGCGTTGTTGCTGGCCATTGCCAGTCACATTGATGGAACCAGAACCTCCAAAAGTTTGCTGGCCTTCCTGCTGGCCGGAGTTGCCAGCCTGGAAACCTTCAACTTGTCGCATACTTCTGGTGTGACGAGGCATGTTTATTCCCTGCCAAGTTTAGTTCCAATCAATATCTTTACAAACCCCTAAGTTTTCAAAACATATTCATTTAATATATATATATATATATATATATATATATATATTCTTAGAGTTGTTATCCTCCCAGTGTCATCCTACTGTTTTGCCTAGTGTCATCTTATGTTTGTCTCTAAGGTCAAACCTAGGCTCTGATACCACAAAAGCTATCACGCCCCAGACCCAAGTGGGATCAAGGGGTAGTAACCCGCCGCATGCCTATCATGCAAGGCGTCCTGCAACAGTCCAATTTATTCAAGGGAGGATAATACCACTATATCATTCAGAGTCAAATATTTTAGTACAAGCCATAATTATGAGTTTTTGGCTATAAGCCCATCATACATAAATCAATGGGGTTACAAAAAAATGTTGGATCTTAATTTCCTCTGACAGAAGCTCCAACTACCCCAAATCCCATTCTTCAGTCCTGTGGCTCTGAAAACATTGTAAGATTTATATGAGCTTACACTCAATAAGTAAGCCTGCTATCATATAATATAATCATTTCGTCAAGATATTATCAAACCACATTTTCATGTATAAAACTTCCAATTTCAAATACATTCATCATGTTATCAAAACATGTATGCCATCAGCTCAAATAATTTTGAAAGCTTAATTACACAATAAATGCTGAAATATGCAATGTAAACAAACTCACTGTATTCATATTATTATTTCCTTATGTGTCCCACGGCCCTACAACACCCATATATTGTATCACTCTTTAATGTTCCCTAAGAGGAAGGGTCCTGATACCAGCGTTATGCCATATATCATAATCAATCACAACGCATCCTCTAGATGTGTGTGCGTTATGCCATATATCAATTACATTACATCCTCTAGATGTGTGTCCTTCATATATCTTCCCCTGTGGAGGTAGGTTCCGTATCTCTCGGCATTTCACATTGTTTCACATCATATGAGAACCGCGGCGACACATATCATCATCATATTTACATGTAGCACATCATGCATCATCATGAGCATAAGCTCCTCATATGAGCTTACACTCAATAAGTAAGCCTGCTATCATATAATATAATTATTTCGTCAAGATATTATCAAACCACATTTTCATGTATAAAACTTTCAATTTCAAATACATTCATCATGTTATCAAAACATGTATGCCATCAGCTCAAATAATTTTGAAAGCTTAATTACACAATAAATGCTGAAATATGCAATGTAAACAAACCCACTGTATTCATATTATTATTTTCTTATGTGTCTCACGGCCTTACAACACCCATATGGTGTATCACTCTTTAATGTTCCCTAAGAGGAAGGGTCCTGATACCAGCGTTATGCCATATATCATAATCAATCACAATGCATCCTCTAGATGTGTGTGCGTTATGTCATATATCAATTACATCACATCCTCTAGATGTGTGTCCTCCATATATCTCCCCCTGTGGAGGTAGGTTCCGTATCTCTCGGCATTTCACATTGTTTCACATCATATGAGAACCACGGTGACACATATCATCATCATATTTACATGTAGCACATCATGCATCATCATGAGCATAAGCTCCTCATATCACATATACAGTGGTTTGTACATTCATAGCATAAAAAATACATCAATAATACCAGTATATTTTGCAAAGCCAAAATAATCACATCATTTAATTTTTGCACATTTATAATTCATTACTTTGTAAAATATTAGTAATCACATATAATTATAACAGATACCCAATTATATAACAAAATTCCATTTTATCTTATTTTTTTCCAAATAATGCAATATATATCAATACAGCATTTAAATACATAATTTTTATATTCTAATAAATTATAAAATTATAATAAATGGCTTACTTATCTCAGTACGCTAATCCCAAACTGGAAATCAGCTATATGGACATCTAGTTACCTACAGCATTAATTTCCACAATTAAATCTTTAAAAATTAGAATAATAAAGCATCCCCTAAGGTCTACCCAATCTAATCCTAGGCCCAACTTTGGGCTCGAATATCTCCCAATATATAAGCCCGAATGGAAAATAAAAATATTCCGAGAAACTAGAATCAATGTCGAATCTGGCCATATATTTATTTCTCCATTCTCGATCCAATATGGTGCCCAAAACGTAGCCCCAAAATAGCTCGTGAGCTGGCCGAATAGGGCCCAACGTGGGACGGCCCAAGCCGACCCACGCCTCCTTCTTCCCCACGCGCCTCCCCTTGTTTCACCCGAAATAGGGGGGAGAGTCGTGCCAACGGCCAGGGCCGCGCCGGCCAATTCCCGGGCAGCCCGGCCGCCGGCGACCGAGCCAAAGCTGGCCGCCGCCGCGGCCGCCTCCCTCTCCCTCTCTTTCTCCCTCAATTTCTCTCTCGTTCGTCCGCGGCTTGGCATCGTGCCGGTGGCACGGCCGGCCACAACGACCGGCCGGACCCTCACCGGACGGTCGCCCGCCATCGGTGAGGGCCACAGGCTATCGCCCAGGCTCGGCGAGGCGACGGGCGCTCCACCGGGCCCGAACCAAGCCGTGAACCGGCTTGGTTTCGGCTCCCTTTCTCTCTCTAACTCTCTCTCTCCCTCTTACCTGTGACCGGCACCAAGGGGAAGGATGATGGAGAAGGAGGGGTGCTCCCCCCTTCTTAAATCGTGACGAGGAAAGGGTTATGGGAGGGTTATCCCCTCCCCTGTATCCATGTGAATGGGGCGCATCGATGCCCCTTTTTGACTGGTTGTGGCGCCCCTCTGCCCAACCGTCAACGATGGCGAAGGAAGAGGGCGGCGCCTCTCTTCCTTCATCAATAATAGCGGATCCTCACCATATGAGAATCTGTAGCAGGAATAGGAGCTCACAGGTTTTCAGTAGGGATTATTGCTAAAAATTCCTCCTTTCAATGTATTTGCCTTACTTTTCTTCTTGTCTTATTTCAGAGGTAATGGCCAAAAACTTTTCCTCTTCTAGCTCTTTATTCCTATACTTTCAAAGAAAAACATAGTAAGTGTAGATGTCCCCTTACCTTATTAAATAAAGAATAACTACAGAAGAAGAAAAAAACTGGTGGAGGAAAAAGGAGGAGGGACGCAGAGGAAAGTAATTATAAAGTTGGGCAGCAGACTATTCAAAGGCAGATTGTGGCCTGTCCCTAAGCAGAGATTATTTCATCGTTGAAAAAGGAAGAGAGCTTTGTACAAAGCAGTGGTCAGTGAAAGATGGATTTTTTAGAAAGACTCACAAGTTCTTTTCATGCGATATATCTGCCAACATAGGGCTATGATCAATTAATCTCATGCTTTCTTAGTTGGTGCTTGATTTTCTTGCACCACTAGTTTTCTAACTGAGTCGTATGAACAGTATATTTAAACCTTTGAATCTCCCATCCAAACTTAGATACATGTTAGATTATGCAATCGGTCATTGAAATGCAATTATTCGGTCACGGTTATTACTCGTTTAGCCACCAGTGTTACCAGAGTTTGGGATACCTACCAGTGCTTCTGGTTTTTACCAAATCAGTGACTGATGGACCCTTGTTTACCTACCTATACTTTGGAACTTCGCAATCCAAAGTCTGATATGCAAGAAGATATGCGGAATCTATATGTATATGTATATGTATATGTGTATATATGTGTATACTTTTAATCCTACTCAGGAGTTCAATCACGTTCTTTAGCTCATTATAGTGAGCAAGAAGTTGAAGTGCAATTATCATAAAAATATTTGATGAAATCGTGCAGTGGCTCATCCTTGCATTGAAGTCTTTTGCCATGATTTTCTTCACAATAATAAAGTGGTTCCCTATGATGAAATGGTTCCCTTATGATTTTCCTACGAACAAAGAATAAATTTTTAAATCCAAGTTATTCAGAAGGCTAGATCTCCCTCTTACGGTATTAGGATGCTCGCTAATGGTTATATATGTGTGTGTTTATACAAACACATATATATTAAAATTAAATTAACAATTAAAAAATAATTCAATATTATTATATATATATAATATGATATGTGATAATATAATGATATTACTATTTATATAATTATATAGTAATAATAATAATAATAATAATAATAAATGAAATAAGAGAAATTGGATTAGAATAAATTTGAATTTAATCAATTTAATATAAAATATAATATCAATTTATAAATAAATTCTTTTTAAAATTTAATATCTAATACAATATTTTATTTTTTAATTTTATTTAATATAGTTAAATGTCTAGTCTAATAGTAGAATATCTAACAAATTATTTTTTTATGTAATGTTATGTATCTTGTGATCATAACAAATTATTCTATAAATTTGATTAATTGATATGAGTTGATTTTCTATTACAATAGGTTGGTGAAACAATAGCCAGCCCAATAGCTACCTCAGTGGCCGCAATAGCTATATTAAAGATTGAAAAAATCTGAATTAAAGTGGCAGATTGCTAGTTCGCTTCATGAGTGATTAATATCGAGGGTTTGAATCCCTCTCTCCACTTCTTCTGATCACTTGAAACTTTTAAATTTGAAAGAATTTAAATCCCTTGGTTTTATCATAGATAAATGTAGGGAGTAAAATCATAAAAATATTAGAAAAAAGAAAAAACTAAAAATATCTTTTTTTCCTTTATTCCTCACGTTCAGGATTACAACGTGGATTATTAGATAAAAGTTTAAAGATGAAAAAAAAAAAAAATACTACTGTATAAACGAATAGTTTGAGAGTAAGCATTACACAAACTTCAAGGTTTTTTTATTTTTTTATTTGAAAAAGGAAACGCGCACACAAATAAGCAAACATGCATGCGGATAAGTCGTCCAATGACGCTGCAAAGTCGCCACGGTCCTATTAATCAATAGGAAGGACACAATGCGGAATAGAGCTAAACCACGGCTTTCCGCTATGTTTGGAGGGGAAGAAGAGTAAAAGAAAAGAAAGGAATAGAAGAGGAAGAAAATGAATTGAAAGGTTATTATTCTTCTCTTGTTTGGATAGAAGGTGTTGATCCCATATTAATTTTGATGAAATGCAAAATAATTAAGTATTATGCTAAATAATTAAGTATTACGTAAAATAATTAAATATTATGCTAATCAATTTAGTTACATGCATATCAATTTAATATTGTGCTAATGATCTATCTGTCAAATCAATTTTAGATTATTTATTATGGAACAGTACACTTTGTCTATCATAGGTACACTGCAATTCATGATATAATGCTATTTTATCTGATAAAATGACTTTCAAGATTAATTATATTTGCATTGTCTTGAATTGGATTCAATTATCCTACAAGCTCCCATTTACAACTCTATTATCATCGGATTATATTTATTCTCTATTGCCTTCGAATTGGATGCATATTGCTTGAATATCGGGTTACCAATCTTTGATTTGGAATACCAGATTCGTTGCCTTTAATTTAAATTTGGGTTGCCTTCGGTTTAAATTCGGGTTGCCTTCGGTTACATTCGGGTTGCCTTCAGTTGCATTCGGTTGCCTTCGATTGCCTTCGAATTTCTGGCTTATTCAATTTGGATGAATTCTTGACTAGTCCCTTGTATTTGGAGATTGACACTTTTCCCTGGCATTTTGGTATACCAATTGATAATGTTGGCATACTAATTCTAAGAAGCCCTCTGCCATTTCCCAGGCTCCCTATTCTGGAATGCCAACTTTTGAAAATTGGAATGCCGATTTTGTCTTTGGTTCGGCTGGCCCCTTGCTACAAAATTCTGGAATGCCAACTTTTGAAAATTGGAATGCCGATTTTGTCTTTGGTTTGGCTGGCCCTTTTCTACAAAATTCTGGAATGCCAACTTTTGAAAGTTGAAATGCCGATTTTGTCTTTGGTTCAGCTGGACCCTTGCTACAAAATTCTGGAATGCCAACTTTTAAAAGTTGGAATGCCGCTTTTGTTGGTGTTTCGGCTGGCCCCTTATTACAAATTTTGGAATACCAACTTTTAAAGTTTGGAATGTCGTTTTTATTGGTGTTTCGGCTGGCTCTCTGTCTGAACTTTTTGAAATGCCGGTTTTAACAAATTGGGATGCTATCTTTTGAAAACACTCGGCTGGTTTTTGTCTCACATCGTTGGAATTCCGTTTTTCAACTTTTGGAATGCTGGTTCCTTAAATTTTCTTGGCTGGACTCCTTCCTCTCACAACGGCTCTATTTTCTGATGTTCTGGTTATAGATAGTGACCTTGAACAGTGTTTTAAAGAGGAGTGAATCAGAAAAGAAAAAGAGAAAAACAAGAGAAGGAAGATAAAAAAAAAAAGAAAAAGATAGATTGAAAATATTGAAAGAAAAATCATTTGAAAGAGAGATTTGCTTGAGGTTTGTTAAAGCTTTGCTTTGATTATTTTTCAACCACCGGAGCTCATTTATTGCTGGTTCTTCAAGTGGTCTTCAAGCTTCATCTACCTTCATTGAAGAGCATTCAAAGCCACCTTGAAAGCTTCCTTGTGCTGCTGCGTTCATTAAAGAAAGAAGCTACTTCCGAATTAGCTCTTCAAGTTGATAAGTACATTTATTGCTTTAAATCTGCTCATATCTAGGAGCATTTGTTGTACTAAATATTCTATTGCTTGTGCCTTGGTTTGTTTCACGGTTGTGAAACGTGGTTGGGTAGAGGTCTACCCAGTTTGATTTGTAAGGTCCCCTTGTACCCGTAAACAAGAAGACTAGCTTGGAGGGCTAGTGTGTAAGGCTTGATAGTTTGTGCCCGTAAACAAGTTTGCTAGCCAGTTAGGCTAGCGGTGACTAGTGGAATACCCAAGGTATTCTTGGGGAGTGGATGTAGGTGCAAGGTTGGTACCGAACCACTATAAACTTTGTGTGTTTGATTGTGTTTCTTTTTCTGTGATTGATTGTGTATTAGACGCACCTCACAACACGATAATCAATTTGAAAGAATATAAGTGCACATACTTGATAGCCAATTAATTTTTAAGAAACCCAATTCACCCCCCCTCTTGGGTTGCTAAATATGGGCAACAAGTGGTATCAGAGCAGGTGCTCTTGTTGTTAAGCCCTAAAAAGCTTGGAGCTAAAGATTATGGCAACCTTGTTGAGTGAGGGACAATCCACTAATAGGCCACCGTTATTTAATAGCACAAATTATGGATATTGGAAAGCTAGAATGAAAATTTTCATTCAAGCACTTGACTATGACCTATGGAGTATCATAGTAAATGGTCCTCACACACCCACAACTAGAATAGATAACATGGTGATTCCTAAACCGGAAATGGAATGGGATGAACATGATAAAAAGTTGGCTCAGCTTAATGCTAAAGCCGTGAATATTTTATATTACTCATTGGATGCTAATGAATTTAATCGCATATCTACTTGTTTATCTGCTAAAGAAATTTGGGATAGATTAGAAGTTACCCATGAGGGTACTAATCAAGTGAAAGAATCTAAAATTAATATGCTTGTCCATAAATATGAATTATTTAAGATGGATGCTAGTGAATCAATTTCTGAAATGTTTACTAGATTTACTGACATTATAAATGAACTTAAAAGTCTTGGTAAATCATATACTAATGCTGATCTTATGAGGAATGTATTGCGATCTTTGCCTAGGTCTTGGGAGGCCAAAGTCACTGCTATTCAAGAGGCAAAGGACCTTAATGTTTTACCCCTAGAAGAATTGTTGGGATCCTTAATGACTCATGAGCTTTAAATCAAACAACACGCCGATGAGGACGAGTCTAAGAAAAGAAGGACTATGGCTCTTAAAATTTCTGAACTAAAGGAAGAGTCAATGAATCGGAGGATGATAGTGATGATGAGGACATGGCCCTCATTACTAGAAAATTTAAGAGATTCTGAAAAGAAGAAAGTTCGGAGGAAAAAGGAAACCATTTACAAAAGGAGATGGGAATAAAGAAAAGGAAAAAGAAATTATCTGTTATGAATGCAAGAAGTCGGGACACTTTAAATCGGAATGTCCACAACCAAAGAAAGGTCCCAAGAAATTTAAGAAAAAGGCAATGATGGCTACATGGAGTGATTCTAAAAGTTTCAGCTCCGAAGAAGAATAAAAGAATGAAGTGGCCAATCTTTGCTTCATGGCATACAATAAGGAGGTAAGTCCAAGTTTCCTTGATGATTTTTCATTTGAAGAATTGCATGGTGCATTCTATGAGTTAGTTGATGATTTTGCTAACCTTAGTTCCAAAAACAAAGATTTGAAAAATCAAATGCAAAACCTAGTTTTAGAAAATAATAGATACATTGAAGAAAATGAATTTTTAAAGAAAGAAAACAAGGATTTGAAAAATGAAGTTGATAGACTTAAACCTATAGTTGATAAATTCACATTAAGTTTTTTAAAATTAAATATAATTTTAGATAGCCAAAAAGTTGTTTTTGACAGAGCAGATTAGGATATAATCCTCTTAGAAAATAAAAATCCTTGAAAAATATTTTCATACATGTTGATCAATCATCTAATATTACTTGTTTTAAATGTGTTTTAAAGGGACACAAGTCCTATGCATGTGACAGTATTAAAAAGGTATGGATTCCAAAAGGAACCATTTTATCTAACCCCAAAGGATCCAAGAAAGCTTGGGTACCTAAGAGCAAGACGTGACATTATGTTTGCAGGTGTGTCTTGCAACCCATGGATCTAAACGAAAATGGTATCTTGATAGTGGGTGTTCAAGGCACATGACTGGTGATGAATCACAGTTCATCACTTTAGAAGCTAAAGATGGAGGGATAGTCACCTTTGGAGATAATGGCCAAGGTAAAATCATTAGCATTGGTAAAATTGGTGTCACCCCTCATGCATATATTGAAAATGTCTTGTTAGTTAAAGGTTTAAAGCATAACTTGTTAAGTATTAGTCAATTATGTGACAAAGGTTTCAAAGTGATTTTTGAATCATCTATTTGCATTGTTTCAAATCCTACTGATAATTGCATGAAATTTATTGGTCACAAGCATGGAAATATTTAGACTATTGATCTGAATGATGTAAATGACCATGACTTTGATTGTTTAGTTGCTATGAATGCTAAAATTGCTAAATCAAGTTGGTTATGGCATCGTAGACTTGCACATGTTAGTATGGACCTTCTTTCAAAACTACTTAAAAAGGATTTAGTCAAAGGTTTACCAAAATTGAATTTTGAAAAAGATAAGATTTGTGATGCATGTCAACTAGGAAAACAAACTAGAGTTTCATTTAAATCTAAAAATATGATTTCAACCAGTAGACCATTAGAATTACTGCATATGGATTTATTCGGACCAACTAGAACTACAAGTTTAGGAGGAAAATGGTATGCTTTTATAATTATCGATGATTTCTCTCGATTTACTTAGATTTTATTTTTAGCTAGAAAAAATGAAGCATTTGCTGCATTTCAAAACTTATTTAAAAAGATTACAAATGAAAAGGAAGTTTCAGTTTTATCGATTCGTGACCACGGAAAAGAATTTGAAAATCATCTCTTTGAAAGTTTTTGTAATGAGCATGACATTAATCATAATTTTTCCGCACCTAGAACACTTCAACAAAATGGAATTGTAGAAAGAAAAATTGAACCTTGGAAGAAATGGCCCGTACCATGTTGTGTGAGAGCAATCTTCCAAAGTACTTTTGGGCAAAGCAATCAACACCTCATATTACATTTTAAACCGAGCCTTGATCAGACCTATTTTGAAAAAGACCCCTTATGAGTTTTACAAAGATCAAAAACCCAATATTTCATATTTTCGTGTTTTATGTTTTATATTGAATAATAGAAAATCAAATCTTGACAAGTTTGATCCAAAATCTGATAAAGATATTTTTCTTGGTTACTCTTCTTCTAGTAGAGCCTACAGAGTTTTCAACAGAAATACTTTAGTAATAGAAGAGTCAATTCATGTTTCTTTTGATGAAACTAATGATCTTCCAATAAGGGAGAGAAAGGCTATTGATGATGCAGGAGAAATTGAAAATCAAGTGAAGAAAATTACTCTAGAGGAAAAAGAAGATACAAATGTTCAAACCAATCAAGAAGAGGTAAATCATGAAGAAACACAAGGTAATCATGACCTAGAAAAGGATTGGAGGTACGTACATAATCACCCTAAGGAATTTATTATTGGTGATATCTCGCATGGTATTAAAACTAGATCTTCATTTAAAGATACTTATAATAACTTAGCTTTTGTATCCCATATTGAACCTATATGTTTTGAAGATGCTAAAGATGACATAGAATGGATAAATGCTATGCATGAAGAATTAAATCAATTCGAAAGAAATAATGTATGGACGCTAGTTAATAGACCACATGATCATCCAATTATTGGAACTAAATGGGTATTTAGAAACAAGTTAGATGAGCATAGTAATGTAGTTAGAAACAAAGCCAGACTAGTAGCTAAAGGTTATTGTCAGGAAGAGGGAATTGATTTTGATGAAACTTATGCTCTTGTTGCTAGACTAGAAGCCATAAGATTATTGCTTGCTTTTGCATGCTTTATGAATTTCAAATTGTATCAAATGGATGTTAAAAGTGCTTTCCTAAATTTTTACAAAACCCCTTGATGAATCAAAATTTTGTGAAATTAGAAGAGAGCTTGGTATGCTTGACCCTTATATTTAATTGTGTCATCATGATTGTTTAATTTATATACTCACCTATACTCATCATGATTGCATGAATTTTATGTCATATGAATCGCAATTGTTTGATCTTCATACTTCTTATTTTTTAATATTTTATTAGATCAATTTCAAATTATTTCGGATGTTGAAATGAATGAACAGAATCTTTATTTGGCATTTTAATCGGTCTACTGATTTTCACACTTTGGCATTCCATCTTTTGTCAATCGGTCTCCTAACTTTCCCATATTGGAGTACCAACTTTGCAAAGTGGAATCCCAATATTGGTGATAGGAATCGGCTGCTACTTATTCCTTTTTGCTTCCAAAACCTTCTTTCTTCCCATGCCGTGCTTCACCGATTTCTTCAAGTCCAAGCCAACCGGTCATCTTCTTCTCTTCCATCTCTTCATTTTAACTTCAAATCTCATTGATTTCTTTGGATCTATGGCTCCGAAAGGTAAATCTGTGCGTGGATCATCATCCCGAGGCATTAGTGAGTGCTCTCCCTCTAATCCTTTAAGCTTTCATTCTATGATTAGAAGATCTGTAGCTTTTGAAAAATTATGGATTTTGAGTTTCTAGCTTCTGAAAATTTTTTCCATTAGAGAAAATCTAGCTTATCAAGGATGAAAACACTTACTTAAGATAAACCTACCCATTTACCCCGATCTTGTTAAAATTTTCTATCATAACATTAGTTTTGGGAATGATAGAGTATTTTCAACCGTTAAGGATGTCAGAATTGAATTTGATGAAACTTCTTTGAGTCAAATTTTGAATATTTCAAGTAATGATTCTGGTGATGATACTCTTGAAAATAGACTATTTAAATTAGAGGTTGTTCTGGATATTGATGATGCATCTAACATTGATCGTGTGTTTGCTAAAGATCTAAATGTGGAAATGAGATTACTTCATAGTATTGTTTCCTGTTGTCTTACTTCTAGGAGTGGTAGTTTTGATTACGCGAATGATCGTGATTTAACATTCATGTATCATGTTGTAACCCAAACTCATCTACACCTACCTAGAAAAATGATTTGTGTAATGAAAGAGGCTGTTAGTAGGCCTAGAGCTTCCCTACCCTATGGTCTGCTTCTTACCCATATATTTAATCATTTCAATGTTAATGTTAGGGGTGAGAATGCCTACCACCTTAGCGATAATGATGTTTACAATGAACGTGTCTTAACTCGTATGGGTTTTGCTAAGGTAGATGGCCTTTGGACTAGGAGTAAAGGAAAATTGCAAGAAAATCATACACTTGTCCAGGGGAGCAACCTACTGTGCCTCAGGAATTTTCACTGAACATCTGAATTACCCTTCTGTTCCTACTGAAAATCATAATTATCCTTCTGATTCTAATGCACCTCAAAATTTTACTTCTATGTTTACTGATCAACCTACAAACTACACTTACATGTTTGCCGAGCAAAATTTTATGCCTTTGGACCCCAATCATTCCATTAATGTTAATCCGTCTTTTGTTAACAATCCTACTGCTAATCCGAATCCACCCAATGTTCCACCACCTGCTTAGAATCCTTTCCAACCAAGTCATCCTATGGTTACCAAAATGGACCCTAATGACATGGAGACTTTGGTTCGTAAGATTTCTGATATTGTTTCTCTTGGTGGATCTGTCAACAGTTCATCTTCTTGTTCTTCTGATACTACCATGATTCCCCACATATCTTCAATGTTCTCTACCCTAAATGAAATCAAATTAAGCCTATATGATTTACAACGTGGTGTGACCATCATTAAAGGAAAACTTTCAATTATGGTACTATGATGGACATTTCTAATTTCTTTGCTGAGCTAGGCAAGCTAAGAAAGGATGTGAACTCTTTGTTGGATAGTGCTGGCATTGCAAGTAATGAGATGTCTTCCTTTAGATTGGAAACTGTCAAGGCCAAGCATGCTCTTGATAATCATTCTAAGCTCATTGATGAATGCCACAATATGCAACAAGAAATTTAATCTTTTATATCTCAGTTGTCTCCTAATGTTGAAGACCCCACTCGCCGTCCTGCCCCTCATTTGAGATCATCTCGCCCTTCCAGACATGCTTGTGGATCTTCTTCGTCATCTCATGTTGACATCATAGATTGACGTTGCTTCTGAACTTCTGCATTTGCTGCTCTTGCCCTTATTATTTCTATCATTTTGGAATCATGTTGTTTTGAAACTATCTTTCTTTTTTGTCTGTATGAATTGTATAACTGCTACTTACTATTGCAGACCAATTTGTGTATTAGCATGTAAGTTATAATTGACTAGTTTGTATGGTTTATAAGATTTGTTTAATTTCATCTGCACTTTACAATATCTGCTTAATATTGAAAATTTGTTAATTGCTATACCCAATTCATTCCATTGAAGAAAAGATATACAGTGATAGATGCAAACTCTTTCATCTTCTTTTTGATTAATGACAAAAAGGGGGAGGAATGGAAAGCATACATTCTGACATTATTGAAAGCATACATTTTGTTTTTTTTTAAAAAGCATTTTTGCACTTCATAATTATGGGGAAAATATAAAACACACATTCTAATTTTCAACGTCATATTTTTGAAAAATAGAATGAGAAAAATGGAAAGCGTACACTTACTAGTCAAATTGAACCTTTTTGAAAATTTCAGTGATTCAAAACCTAAGAGGGAGTTATGAAATGTAATTTTAAATATTATATTTTAAATATTCTTGAAATTTAAGATTTTGGCACGTTACATATACATTTTGGCACGCATTGTCTTATGCTTCAGAATTGCAAAGAATGCCTTGATTGAATTACTTATTTATTATCAAATTTTTAATAGTTTTGTCATCATAAAAAAGGGGAAGATTGTTGACCCCATATTGATGTTGATGAAACGCAAAACAATTAAGTATTATGCTAAACAATTAAGTATTATACAAAACAATTAAATATTATGCTAATCAATTTAGTTCTGTGCAAATCAATTTAATATTGTGCTAATGATCTATCTGTCAAATCAATTTTGGATTATTTATTATGGAACAGTACACTTTGTCTATCCTAGGTACACTGCAATTCATGATATAATGCTATTTATCTGACAAAATGACTTTCAGGATTAATTATATTTGCATTGTCTTGAATTGGATTCAATTATCCTACAAGCTCCTATTTACAACTCTATTATCACCGGATTATATTTATTCTCTATTGCCTTCGAATTGGATGCATATTGCTTGAATCTCGGGTTACCAATCTTTGATTTGGAATACCAGATTCCGTTGCCTTTAATTTAAATTTGGATTGCCTTCGATTGCCTTTTGTTGCCTTCGATTTAAATTTGGATTGCATTCGGTTGCATTCGGGTTGCCTTCGGTTGCATTCGGTTGCCTTTGGTTGCCTTCGGATTTCTAGCTTATTCAATTTGGATGAATCCTTGACTAGTCCCTTGTATTTGGAGATTGACGTTTTTCCCTGACTTCTCATCTTGGTATACCAATTGATAATGTTAGCATACTAATTCTAAGAAGCCCTCTGCCGTTTCCCAGGCTCCCTATTCTAGAATGCCAACTTTTAAAAATTGGAATGTCGATTTTGTCTTTGGTTCGGCTGGCCCCTTGCTACAAAATTCTAGAATGCCAATTTTTGAAAGTTGGAATGCTGATTTTGTCTTTGGTTCGGCTGGCCCCTTGCTACAAAATTCTAGAATGCCAACTTTTGAAAGTTGGAATGCCGCTTTTGTTGGTGTTTCGGCTGGCCCCTTATTACAAATTTTGGAATACCAACTTTTAAAGTTTGGAATGTCGTTTTTGTTAGTGTTTCGGCTGGCTCTCTGTAAACTTTTTGGAATGCCGGTTTTAACAAATTGGGATGCTATTTTTTAAAAACACTCGGCTAGTTTTTGTCTCACATCGTTGGAATTCCATTTTTCAACTTTTGGAATGCTGGTTCCTTAAATCTTCTTGGTTGGACTCCTTCCTCTCATAATGGCTCTATTTTCTGATGTTCTGGTTATAAATAGTGACCTTGAACAGTGTTTTAAAGAGGAGTGAATCAAAAAGAAAAAGAGAAAAATAAGAGAAGGAAGATTCAAAAAAAAAGAAAAAGATAGATTGAAAAATATTGAGAGAAAAATCATTTGAAAGAGAGATTTGCTTGAGGTTTGTTGAAGCTTTGCTTTGATTATTTTTCAACCACCGAAGCTCATTTATTGCTGGTTCTTCAAGTGGTCTTCAAGCTTCATTTACCTTCATTGAAGAGCATTCAAAGCCACCTCGAAAGCTTCCTTATGCTGCTGCCTTCATTAAAGAAAGAAGCTACTTCGGGATTAGCTCTTCAAGTTGATAAGTACATTTATTGCTTTAAATCTGCTCATATCTAGGAGCATTTGTTGTACTAAACATTCTATTGCTTGTGTCTTGGTTTGTTTCACGGTTGTGAAACGTGGTTGGGTAGAGGTCTACCCGGTTTGATTTGTAAGGTCCCCTTGTACCCGTAATAAGAAGACTAGCTTGGAGGGCTAGTGTGTAAGGTCCCCTTGTACCCGTAAATAAGAAGACTAGCTTGGAAGGCTAGTGTGTAAGGCTTGATAGCTTGTGCCCGTAAACAAATTTGCTAGCCAGTTAGGCTAACGGTGACTAGTGGAATACCCAAGGTATTCTTGGGGAGTGGATGTAGGTGCAAGGTTGGCACCGAACAATTATAAACTTTGTGTGTTTGATTGTGTTTCTTTTTCTGTGATTGATTGTGTATTAGACGCACCTTACAACACGATAATCAATTTGAAAGAATATAGGTGCACATACTTGATAGCCAATTAATTTTTAAGAAACCCAATTCACCCCCCTCTTGGGTTGCTAAATCTGGACAACAGGAGGGAAGGAAAAAGGAAGGTAATATGAATTATCTTGTTTGGATAGGAGGGGAGAGGAAGGAAGGAAAAAAATATGTGACAATTATACCCCATTCATTCAGAACCTTAGATCAAACGATGAAACTTTCATCAATCAGATAAGACCAAGGACTGTGATTGTCTTACTTGTTTTAGGTAGTCGGAATAGTGCACAGAAATGGACGACGTCAGATCAGGCAATGCGAGAAGCAAATGCTTCCTCCAGTCGATATATTGGACATACATCGTTGTACATTAGCAAATTGTAAATGTAACAGAACTAGTTCGTTCAAATCTCTTTACACAGCAAATAAGTTGGAAGAAAATAAAATAAAGTAAAACTAAAAAGAAGATTAGGAGAGGATAACAAAGGTAGCGATGGCAGAGGACGAAAAGGGTTGAACAGAGGATAAAGGATGCCTTGTAACGATCTGTTTCAAAGCGGTGCTTGGTGACAAAGAGAAAGGCAACAGAAGGCAGCAGTGAGTTAAAAGAGAAGAAAGGTGATGAAGAGAAAGGCAACATTTGAAGAAGAAGAAGAAAAACTCTAAACTAGAGAATGAACCATCAAAATAATATAAATAGAGAAGGATATTTTGGTCTTCCAAGAAAGTATGACTTAAACTTTTTTCTCTCTCTCATCTTACCCCTCGATTTGGGGTTAACAAATTTACGCTAATTGAAAAAAAAAGAACCTTTCTTTCATTCCCTTTCATCCAAACAGACCCTAAAAATGGATGAGTCTCAATGATAAAGTGAACGTCATGTGGCCGAGATCATTCCCGTCCTACCTACTAGAACGGGGCGGGCGGTACGCTAACGCGGAAACAGTGCTTGAAACTCCTTGACATTTCATGCCTTTACCTTGAAGTAAATATTAATCTCTAGCTAGCTTGCAAAGTCCTAGAAGAATTATATATTGATAGTAAAATGAATACCATGCGGCCAAGGCGAGGCAACCGCGGACGTTCACGCGGACGCTACGCGGGACGCTACACGCTACATTTCCAAGGCCTCGACGCCAAGGCGAGGCAACCGCGAGGTAAGATCCTGCGGAGCTTCCTGCCTTCATCTTGAAGGAACTAATCTCCAGAGGTCGGTGTTAATTAAGAGCTGGGTTAAATGAGCACAGTCGCAGAATTTTTCAAAGGAAAAACCAGCACAAATCTAAGCTTTGGACATATATATATCTATTTGCTTTCTTCTTCCTGCAGAGATATTATTTCCAGCTTCGGTGACTACAAGCAGCCCAGGCGTCTTAAGGTATGTCATTTCTTAGCCAGCACTTGATCGGTTATATTGAAGAACATCAAAGATATCGGATATGTTCTTCTGCTTGAAATTGAAATATAGATATAAATGCCTTAATTCCATGTTAAACTATTCTGATGATGGAGCTTGGCTAACATACAGAGATGCTAGTTTGATTGACCCATCTGATCATATTTTTGAAATCATGATAATTTGGAGGCAGCTTTATGTGCTGTCAAGGGTCACCGTAACCTTTGCACCCACCTAAAATTTATGATTTATAATCCTTGTTTCTATTTCTAATCCGTTCCCTTTCAACAGGAGACAAAGGAACACATTGACTGTATCAGCCATGATCTACGGTGAGATGTTTCACCCCAGCCACCCTGATCACAAGCTCAAGCTAGAGTTCACGGAGAGACCTTACCATTGCGATGGGTGCAAGGAGCTGGGGTTTGGATCCTGCTATGCATGCGTGGAGTCATGCGATTTCCATCTCCACAAGGATTGCGCCCGCGCCTCCCCTGAGGACACCATCACCCATCCCTTCTTCCCACGATGCGTGTTCCATTTCCTCAGAACGGGCAAGCCAAATCGATTCTGCGACGCATGCGGTCGGGACATCAAAGGCTACGTCTATCACTGCTTCAGCAAAGTTGGGACCTCCACCCCAGCTGCGCGTCCCTCCCGCGCGAGATGGACGATGGTGAGATGAGGCTGCTTCTCCGTCGAGCGGTAACTTCCGAGTGCTACCGATGTGGGAAGGGGGAGTTGAGGACGAGCGCCAAAAGCTGGTCCTATGTGTCCACATGCAAGCAATGCCACCTCCATGTGGCTTGCGTGAAGCGGATTCTGCTCGAGAATTGGGAGAAGAAGCACTTGGCGATCATGGCAAGTCAGAGGGCATGGGCAGAGCCGAGACAGAGGACCGAGGTCTTGCATTAGAAAGCAGAGACTCCAAGCTTCAGATTGTTCTCCAAAACAAGAAAAAGAAGACCGGAAAGCTTGCAAAATTCGCAAAGCTGGTGAAGTTTGCAATCGCTGTCATCATGGCTGCACTAGTTGGAGATCCGACTGCCATGGTTGCAACTTTTGTGGCATCCCTTATCAACCAGGTTTAGACCATGTTTGGTTGCCAAGAAAGTGTGCTCCGAGATGAGTATGAATGGTAATTAAAAAGTTGCACCAAATACTAATCCTGGTCATTCAGGACAGTTGGTCTGCCTCTGTGTGCGCTGTTGCCATGGAAGCAGTCTGCAGTCTCAAAGCCTCTCTTGATTCGTTTTTGGCTTTAGGTTTTCTCCTTATAACTCCAAACTGTACAAAATAGAGAGAACTTTGTTGTTATTGTTTCTTTGTTCATTCGTTCGTTCGTTTGTTTGTTTATTGGTCTTTACTGGGAGTTGTATGGTCTGATAGGAAGATCCTGTTCTCACACATGTATCGTTATTTTTGTTTCATGCTGAGGTGTACATGTTCTTTTCTCATGTAAATGAACACGAACTGCAATTCTACCACGGGACATTTGATGTTTTCCATTGTTCATTACAACAAAAGTAATATCAAAATCCAAAAAAACAGACTGATTGTCTTAAAATGACAACTCACTGAACAAATTTGCCGGACAAAGTTGTTCATCCTCCCGCTTGGTTGGAAGAATCATTCTCAGCGGTCGTTGTTGGTTCCTTCTCCCTTCTTCTCCACTGGTGGCAAGGTCTGCATCATCGGTTCCAGAAAAATGTTAGTTGTGGCATTTCATCGAACAGGAGCTGGACGAGAACATATACATCGAGATCAGAGGCAATTTGCTATATATAGGAGGACGACCAGGTTGGGTTTATAGATATTGTGGACGACGGAAGCACCAGCGAGTAGGGAGACGACCACGACGACGCATGACCAGGCAAGGGACGGTGTGCCCGTCGGCTGCCTCCCGCCTCCGAACCTCTTCGCGGTATTATTATTCATCCCTCCTACGCTCTGTCGGCAGGATTAGCCTCGCCTCTCCGAGTAGAAGAAGACAAACCGATCCGGTCCGGGACCGGTAGGACCTAACCCTAA
This sequence comes from Calamus simplicifolius, assembly GCA_900491605.1. Classification (NCBI taxonomy): domain Eukaryota; kingdom Viridiplantae; phylum Streptophyta; class Magnoliopsida; order Arecales; family Arecaceae; genus Calamus; species Calamus simplicifolius. The sequence goes on from UESW01004142.1 coordinate 237,452, forward strand.
CCCGTTAATGTAGCGCTCCCTCCCCGCATCCACCGCCAACTACCCAACGCCAGGCGAAGATGTCGGATTCGGGTTTCGGATCACTTGGAATTGGACCCGAAGTCGTGTCCCTTCTATCTGGAACCGTCGGTCCCCGTCCCCTTGCCAACCCTTGTGCAAACCCACCTCCCGATCGCCACCCCCACCGTCATCTCCTCGGCTCCTTCATCGTCTCGACTCCCTCGATCCCAAACCCTAGAAAGTCCTAATCCCTCTGCCAGATTCCTCCGCCGCCTCCTGTGGTCTCCATCGATTCTTGGGCTGTCCGATCCGAGGGAAAAGGGATTGATCGTTCGGGATGGGGAAGAACGACTTCTTGACGCCGAAGGCGATCGCGAACCGGATAAAGGCGAAGGGTTTGCAGAAGCTGCGGTGGTACTGCCAGATGTGCCAGAAGCAGTGCCGGGACGAGAACGGATTCAAGTGCCACTGCATGAGCGAGTCCCACCAGCGCCAGATGCAGGTCTTCGGCCAGAACCCCAACCGTGTCGTCGATGGCTTTTCGGAAGAATTCGAGACGACCTTTCTCGACCTCATGCGCCGCTCCCACCGCTTCTCCCGCATCGCCGCCACCGTCGTCTACAACGAGTACATCTCCGACCGCCACCACGTCCACATGAACTCCACCCAGTGGGCTACCCTCACCGAGTTCGTCAAGTACCTCGGCCGCACCGGCAAGTGCAAGGTCGAGGATACCCCCAAGGGCTGGTTCATCACCTACATCGACCGCGACTCGGAGACTATCTTCAAAGACCGCCTCAAGAACAAACGCCTCCGTGCCGAACTAGCCGACGAGGAGCGCCAGGAGCGCGCCATCGCCCTGCAGATCGAGCGCGCCACCACCCTAGTTCTCTCGTCCTCTGAAGAGCCCTCATCATCAAATCCTCCTGAGAACCGCGATTTCAGCTTGAATCCCGATTCCAGTGTCAAACCCGACAATGGTTCCGGTGGCAAGATAGCATTTTCACTGCAATCGGCAGCTGCTGCTTCAAAATCCAATCTGGCGAATGAGACGACATCCAAGGCCCCAAGATTAGGTTTTGACGAGGGACGTGAGTCGGAGAAGAATGTTGCTGCTTCCAATAAGAGTAGAGCTGTTGGTGATCGAGGTGGCGTTGGGTCGTCGGTGTTGGATGAGTTGATGAAGGAGGAGGAGAAGGCAAAGGAGCGGAGCAATAGGAAGGACTATTGGCTCTGCGAGGGGATTGTGGTGAAGGTGATGAGCAAGACATTGGCGGACAAGGGGTATTATAAGCAGAAAGGGGTGGTGAAGAGGGTCATTGATAAGTATGTTGGGGAGATTGAGATGTTGGAGAGCAAGCATGTGCTGAGGATTGATCAGGAGGAACTGGAGACGGTGATCCCACAGATTGGTGGACTTCTGAGAATTGTCAATGGGGCATATCGAGGATCAAACGCCAGACTACTCTCGGTGGATACTGAGAAGTATTGTGCAAAGGTTCAGATTGAAAAGGGAATTTATGATGGGAGGGTGCTGAAGGCCATTGAATATGAAGACATTTGCAAGATCCTGCAGTGAGGGGCTTGAGTTCATGAAATATTCAGGGGAAAAGGTAAGTCCGACTCATTGCCAACACTTTTCATGCATGTGATGATTATTGTATATACTATTATTACATGTCCAGGTTGATCTTCCCCTTTTCAATTTTAAATATTGGTGGTGGTTGTTCTTACTTCAAGTTCTAATAAATTTTTATCTCAAGCAGCATGTGTGCGCGTGCGTGTGTGGCATCTTACTGATATGTGCATTTAGTAATTAATGCTATGCTTACAGTTTAGCAGCTTTAGCCAGAACTTATACAATCCATGCATGTACCATAGTTACACATATTGGAATAGATGTTATAATACATTGTACTATCGTGTTGCCTTCAATGTCAGCATGTCTATTTCTTGATTTCATTTCTTGATCATCATATTCATGTAGGATGATGCCTATTTGCTAGCATCAGATTTGTTAAATTTGTTGATCCAAACTTCAAACCCAGATTTGTGTTTCATACCATAGAGTGATGCAGGATGATGCTGAGGTGTCTTAGGATTCACATCTATAATTAGAAGGTGCCGCTTTTGTTCTTTCACTTTTGAAGAAGTCCAATCTTTGCTGTTGGAAGAAGCAAACGATTTTGGACAATGGGCTTCCCTTTTGCAACTGTTACATGAACTACACTTTGCCAAACTAAATTCCATCACATAATCTAAGACATACTTTAGTTTTCTACAGAGCATGATGAAGGTTAAAAAGACTCCCACCAAAGTTTGCTCTTTATAATGTCAAGCATAAATTTAATATGTAACTCTCAGAATATCTTACTGAACTCTGGCCCCACCTGCCCTTGATGTCATCTCATGTAAGATGAAAAAGGTTACAAGGGGAGTTCCTGGATGATCAGAAACCTCTTTGTTGCTCTCCATGATCACTCAAACTAGTTGTTCTTCAGTTGCGAGGCACACTTCTCTAGTAATGTGGAACCATACACATCAATTGATTCCTCTTGAAACTAGTTAAATCTTGCAGAAGAAGAAAACGAAGAAAGGAAGTAATTCCTATATTTTTAATGCACTGATATGTGGTTTCTCCCTGTTTCAGTGAAAGAAGCCATTTTGCTTGCATCTTCTCACACAACTTCCTCCTCCTCCCTCACAACCAAGATACAACATCTCCTTTATCAAAATTCCCAGATCATGTTGAGAAGTATATCTTAACATCTAATTGAATTCTTTATTCAATTCTGTCCTGTTTCGTAATTTCTGTAGGTCGTAATGCATAGCATATGAAATCAGTTGCCATTGTAATTCATATTCTAATGTAACATCTAGAATGCAAATTTTCTTATTTAGAAGTGAAACAAGACATAGTGCAGCAGTAAAGAATGATATGACTTTCACTGTTCTCTCTCTTTCTCTCTCATCAATTTGTCTCCAAGTGCAATTGATCATAGTTCTCTTTTGCATGCTCAATTTGATAATCAAGAGTTGCCATTCAAAATGAACCAGTGCAATGTTTTTAAATGAAACTAAGTGAATGGGTTAATAATTGGTATATTGGAGTTAGTATCAAAGCTAAAATAATCGAGGGTGAAGTGGTAAGGAAACAATTGAGATGGTATCATCATGGGCTACAAATATCAAAGGGCCTGCAAAAAAGACATTTAGATGAGAGGGGTAAGTTTAATGATATCGGTTTTCAAAAAAAAGAAGAAAATTTGCATTAATAGTCAACTAATTCTACTTATACTCCCTTTATCTTTTTCATTTTGCTGCCCTCATTTCTACTGACAAAGCCTTGTATTTAAGATGTATGGCCTGTATTTATTGCATAATTTCCGTGTTTATGAATCCCATTGTATATTGTTAGTAGAAAACATGTCAATTATTGATTTATGTTTTGCCATTGAAATGACTCTGTGATTAATTTCCAGTCTCTCTGAGTTATACTTTTCCTGCATTCTAATGAACATTACATATTATCAAGTGTATGGACACACAAGTGCTTGCAATGAAGTTCTGTGTGCTCTTTATCTTATTAATAGTCTTCTCTGCACTCATGGTACAGTTCACCAATAAGATCTATAACATATGGACTGGATTTGTTTTCATTCAAACTCTTAAGACATAAAATCAAAATAAAGAAGAAATATACTGAAATTCATTTTTTATCGACCAAGTATTCTCTGATCAAATCAGGTATTCAATTCCTGACTAACTCATTATAATTATAAAATCAGGCTTAGTAAGATGAAAATGTTTTTCTGTCAAACATCACTATCTATAAGTACTAAAGGAATCTATTTGAAGCAATGATTAAATTTTTATGTTGTCACAAATCTTGGCAATGGATTAAACCTTTGAAGGCCAATATTCTATTATGAAATAGCAATCTTTGGCTCATAGCCTATGGAAATGATACTTATGTGGCATTACAATGTTTACTTGAAAATTTTAATTTATGTATGCTTCTTCCTTGGCTGTAGGTTTTCTAATAAAACAAATATCCGTACCATTTTGATGAATGAACTCTTTCATCAACATTAGATGTTAGGGAAAAATATTAAATTTATAGTACTTTTTTTTTTTAGTGGACAGCCTTGTTGGTTGAGGTATCTGATATTAGGTAGATATATGTGTCTAAGAGCAGAATTTTCTTATCGCCATTCTTATGGGGACTCGGTTAAAAAGAATTCGAAAATTGGGCAACTACATGGAGATTTCTTGTACCTCCTGTTTTATGCATGGAAGCCATTCACTGTAATACTCCATCCATCATATACCTCTTCTTGTGCGAAAAAAAATGCTTTATGAAACAAGCAACTAATTTGAAAAGATTTGGTTAGCAACTATTTAAGTGATAATGGGCAACATGCCTTGTTGGTGGGCCTCCTATTTACGTTCATTTAGTTATGACACCTTACTTAAAACCCTCCCTGCACAGCTACGTCACTTATTTTCCTAGCAGCCCTCTTAAGTGCTTTAGTTTTCCTGTCCAATGTGGCCCTTGCACGTGAGGGACAAAATAGGCTGGGCATCAATAAAACCAACCAGAAATCATGAATCTCGCAGATCTCGTTCTTCATTTCTCCTTCTCAACCCTCAACACCTCCATATTTGTCACACATCTTTGCCCAACGCTAGTCTCATTTGCCCTATTCCCTTGGCCACCTACCACAATTGGTCGACATAACCCACCATTTGGCATCATATGGCCAGCCTAGCCTATCATTTGCCTCTTTACTTAAGTAGGTGCTCCATCTCCACCTTCCTTTGATCCTCTCTTTGACTAGGATTCCTTTCATTTTCATATCTCCTTCCCCCCTATATGTTCCCCCTTCTTTGGCTGTCATGTATCTTTAGTCTCCACAGCTCCCATGTCCAAGAGTTTTAGTGGTGGTTTCTTGAAGTCTCGTGCTATCAAATCTTTTATTGGTACCCATGCTATATCATTTCAACATTGCTTTTTCTGTCATGCTTCTGGCTACATGTGGGTGGTACCATAAATAATGGAAAGTCCAAGGGTATAAGGGCACTGGGTAAAGGCATGAAGGCTTTGAATGAAAGCCTTGAAAGGGTGGGATTGAAACCTGGTTTATGAGAAAAGCTCTAGAAGAGTGGTAGCTGAACTCTTTCAATATACATACCTGGGGTATAGGGTCAAGTTTATGTATCATAGGTTGCCAATGGCATGTGAGTTGAGGTTGGAGCGATTAGGCTAATATAAAAATAATTTGATATGAACCTGTAGTTATTTATTGCTTAGGCCATTCTCTTGTCCATGACTATAGCTACGACTAAGCTAGGTTAGGCTAAGCCACCGTAGAGCTTGGGTTCAATCATAACTGGAACCCTAAACTTAGTTTCAGCATTCGGGACCAAACCTAGCTTGCCTAGATTGACTAGGCATGAGACTGGCCTATTTTTAGGTCAATATTGAACAAAGGATATTGTGACACGGGGAACTTGACATTTAGTCCTTGTTATATTATATGTTTCCTTCCCCCTTAATGGAATATAATTTGTTCTTACTAGAAAAATATTACCTTTCTTCAACCTTGAGGACAATGCCTCAAATCCACACTCCATCTCAAAAACTGTTTTTGTTTTCACTAATTATGATGCTAAGGAACCAAAGGGACCTGTTTTAAAGTGGTTCACAAAGAGCTGAAGATCCAAATCAGGCTTGCATCTTGTTGGACCCAACCAGTAACTTGGAAAGAGGAGGCAAATTGGAGAATCATGAAATACTCCTAGGTTAGGCAGTCAAATTGCAACCATCTACTAATATTCCTACTTACTGATGTGACATTTTAGTATGTTAATAGTAGCAACTCATCAATTGCACCAACCCTCCCAAATCAATCACAGGTGCCCAATGTGTTCAAACCACTACTACTGCTACTATTACTACTACAACAACAATAAGCCTTAATTTCAAATTAGATAGGGTCAGCTACATGAATTCTTTTTCTTCATTCTATTTGGTTTAGATTGTCCAAACTAGTAGTGATCTATTTTCAAAATTTGTGCCCTTCTTGTATTCACCCTTCCTGTGTAAATCCTCACTTTACAATCAAACAAGTCTCCTAGCCCAACCCACTTCCTTCATCCTCCACCCCTTCCCTTTCTTCCCCCACCTAATCCCTCAACATTGGAGCTCCATTCAAACCCTCTTGCCCTTTCAGCAGTGCTTTCAATTTCTGTAGGGTTTAGTGGGAAAGAATGACTTCTTAGCATAGAAGGTGATCATGAATAAAATAGAATCTCAGGACTTGCAAAACAATGATACTACTAGATGTGCCAAAAGCAGTGCCAGGCAAGAATGAGTTCAAATGGCAGTACATGAGTGAGTCCAGCCAACTCCAAAAGCATCTCCCTGGCCAAAACCCTACTTGCACCATGGATGACTTATTTGATACTGATTACATCTTTAATTCATGCCTTCTTGATCTACCCATCATTGCTTCCACTTCCTCCTATTTCTACCCATCGTTGTCTGCCATGATTACATCTTTAATTGCCCCCCACATCTACATGAACAACCAACCTCACCAAGTTATCAGTTGTTGCACAGACAAGGAATGAATTTGAAAGGCTATTCTCCAACAAGATCACAATCAATAAGATGATATTTTTTGGTAGCATAGGATCATATGTTATCACCTTTGAGTATTGTATGGATCTATTTTGAGCAATGATAAAATTTTTATGTTAAGACAAATCTCAACAAATATATTGAACCTTCAAAGGCCAAAATTTAATTTCTATATAACAACATTTGGCCATCAACCTTTACAATCAGTGACTAATTTTACACAAGAGCTACTATGGTATTACCTATAAATTATTAATAGTGATGTTGATATAGTTGATGTAATAAGATAAACATGTGTCAAGCTTCTAAAGAATGATAAGCTTGAACATACATTATTAAATGAATCATGTACCTGTGAATCTTCCATGGTTTATCGCATGGAATGTGCCACTCCATACTAATTAGATTGTACTATAGTCATAGGGTATTGTTACAGTATTAAGGATGGATATGGTGCAAGGACCAAACAAGCCTATTTTGGATGGAATCAACCAATTCCACACAATTCATATCATACCCGTCCATTCCACCCTATTTTGGTTGATGCTATGGCTAGCCATGAGAAAAGATCTCCAAACCTTATGCCAGTATATGAGGTGTACCATACCATACTGAATGTATCATACCATATTACTATGCTGCCAGTACAAAAATTATTGAGTACAATGAACTTTGAGCTGAACCTTATTTTCATGTGCATGTGTGGAGGGAGGGCAATTGAGCTTGTAGGTGAATGCGGGCCACTACAAGTATACAGCATTCAAATCATTTGGGATAATTTGATCAACAACACTCTTTGATCCACCCTTCCCTTCATCTAGCAACTAATTGGTGAATGCATTCTTTTCCCTCTACACAAAGATCATAGCTCGCTTGTAGGAATGGCAACGGGGTGGGTTGGCTAGTTTTTGCCATCCCATCCATGTCATCAACTTCCCATACCCCATTCCATCCTTACCCGGTACTTCGTCGGGGTTATAAGTTTAGTTCTCATCCTCGACCCTGCAAAGAACAGCGATCCCCGACTCTGCAGGGAATGAGGATCCCCAACCCCGCTGCATTGCCCTGCCACTATTCTTTTTCTTTTTTTTGTTGGGTATGGAATTGCCACTTAAAAAATACGCTTTCACTACTCTTTTTATCAAAGATATAATTTAATCATGTGAAAAATATAAAAAATGTATTGTTCTCACTATTTAGAATTATATGGCAAACATCAAATCTCAGAGCTTGTTTGCCGTCTGTGTAAATCCAGCATGGCTTTGCTTCACAGGACATCCTTGACTCCTTCCATTATTGTGAAGTTTAAACCATATATTATCTCATGGTTTCCATTTGATGGTTTTATGGTTTTCTTTGGATTCTTTCCCAAGATAACTGTAGATAAGAATTCTTTGATTTGCATAGAAATTTCATGTACCATATATCTCTCTTTTTCCATGTCCTCTTGAGGTAATTCATTTCTCCTCCATTATCTGTAAACAGCTTCTGTCATTGCTAACCTTTTCTACTTGGTAATGTGAAGCTAGGACCAGTCAGGAACTTGATTGTCATAAAATCAAGAGCTGGTCCAATTCTTATTCCATATTCTCCAGCAGAGACTAGCTGTACCTGGCATTCAAGCATCTGAATTTTGGTCAGCAATTGGGATTTTTTTATTATTAAAAAAAAAAGAGAGTTGTGGTCTCCACATGTACTGACCCATCTAATTTCACTCTTGTTTTTGTTATTCTCCTTTTTTTGAGAGAACTTATAAGCTGCTTTAATACTCATCTCAGTTGTCCTTTGGGATGATGGGGGACTGTTAAACATCTTTTCACAGAGATTGAGAAGTCGGGGATTTTGTGCTCTGGTATCAAAATATGATATCTCTGCAAGTCTGTTAACCAAACATTAGGTTGTTCACATGCCATTTTCTCTGTCTGCAACTCGGTACCATGTCTTCTTCGGTGAAATTACTCAACAACTTGGGACTGCTAATCAATACCGCACTGTTTTGGTGGCTGACTCAGGGTACCCCATGTTCCTATCTGGTTGTTGCTACAGATTTTAAGGCCTGTCTGGATTAGGTATTGGCCAACGGCTACTTAAAAGGTTTTCCGACAGCCAATCCAAATAGGACCTAAGAAAGAATCATAAAGTTATAATTTCTTAAGAATTTGAAAGAATGATTTAAGAACTATTTTTTTAGATTTACATTAATCTTAATAGTTGGTTTTCAGTCGATAAATACCAAACAATTGTCGTGCTGGGTTGTCTGAAATTGTAACACAAAGATTCACTCCACTTGTGGTAGAAGACCAGTCAACAATCTACAAATCCAACTCCCTGTATTTATGTAGCATTTTATTTTTAAAAATAACAAAAGTTGGGCAAATTTGGAGAACAGGGGCCATGGGATTTGTAGATTGCTGAGTTGTTGGTAATCTATAAAAGGTAAAAGACTGAAACTGAACTTGAAATTGGATGTTGGAATATTCTTTAATAAGGGTTTCAATACTTAAAAGTGATTTGTGTGGTGTTCTTCTGCAGGTCACAACAGGTGTTTAAATTGATGGCCTGTAGCTCAGCAATTGGGACAGTGCAGGTGTTGTCATTGGCTCTGGAAGAGAACTTAAGTTTGAGATGCCTGATATTTTAGCAGCCAGGATTGATTTAATCCAATGTTATTGCTGACCTAATCACCTTGCTTCCACAAATAAAATGCAAGAGAAATGATAAGTGTTTGATCCTCAAAATACAATTTGAGCTAGAAAATAGACTTTTCTTCAATCACTTGCAGCATGTGAGTGATATTGTTAATGTTCTATCAATCTGACAATCTCTGAGATTCACATGTTATAGACAAAATGTGAATCTGTTTCATTTCCTTTGCTTGTGAGTGATATGATTAACGTTCTTATCATTAAGACAATTTTTGAAGATTTTCCTTTCTTGGGTGCTTCAGAAGTGTTGATCCGGCACTTTACAAGAAGCTTCTTGTCTTTGGGTGTGATCTTTTCTCGAGATTTTGACAGCACAGGCCATTCTGATGCCAATTTACTGAAATTCTGTTACATACATCAGAAAATAACTTCCACGTCAGTTGGCCTCGTGTTCAAATAATCACCTACCTTCCATGCTTAGGATTCTGGAGACCATTCCCGACTATCAGAATCATGCCAGTTAAGGACAAAGCTAGTAACTTCTAACGCATGCCCTAGGGTCGTTAGAATTGCATCTTACTTGAAAAGCTTCCTTCTCTGAGGTCACTGAAATACACCAGTCTTGCTGAGTCTTGAGTATACTGAGTGGAATCCACGTGCTTAAAATGGGAAAAGATCCTGTTTGTTCACCTGCAAACGTTTTATGCTGATTACTTTGGATGGCAGGTTCTTTTGGTGATTCAGAATTCCACAATGGAATCGGAAACTGTGCAAGCTCCAGCAATTATAGGATTACAATAACAAAATTAACAAGAGCAATTTTGGAGGATTTCTTGCATGATGCCACAAGCTATCACTTGCTATAGGGGGCATCCACCAAATTTGCAGGTAATTTGAAGACCTGAAGCAATTCGTATCTAATAAAAATGTTCACAGCAAAGGATATCACATTTGCCTTATCAAATAGACTGTTTTCTGAATTGCCACTGCCCAAAGCTGAAATTCTCAAAACAAATATCAGAAAAGAAGTTTCTCACAAAACCAAAGTTTAGGCAAGCTTTCAATCTTGATAGTCCTAACTTTCCTACAACTCTCAACTGGTTCTGGACTCAAATCTTGAGACGAGAGCGTACCATCGCTCCATTTCATTTCTTCTTATCAGCCACTCCAGCAGATCTGCACACGGTAAAGCCATGTAAACCAGACAAGCGTTGATGAGTTCATTGTGCTTAAATGAAACAACGTAGTTAAAAGAGTAACCCACCCCCCCCCCCCCCCCCACAAAAAAAAAAAAATAGATATAATATAATATATAATATATAAAGAGGGGCAAAGACGATAAAGTACATTATCATAGGTCTGATGCAAAGTTAAAGAAGGGAGTGATTCTTGGCATGAAATTAAGAAATGGAAGGTACCTGATACATTTATGAAATGCAGCAAATTAACTGATCAAACCATTTGACCAACGATACAAGAGTGGGTCCTCTCCAGCTCCGTATCCACTGAACTCAGTCACCCTCCATTGTTTCAGGTGGGCTAGACCCATCTGAACTCAATGGTGGGTAATAAAAGAACCGAACTTATGACCATGAAACGTATATATTTGTACCAGCCCATGAAAAAGAAACAAGCTATTCAAAATTCTAAAGTTGAGAAAGTCATGGCACCACTTTGTCCCCTCTTATCTCCACAAAAAATTGTTAGAAATATCATTATTCAAGAAGGCAGACTTGACTTGAGGCTCTCATTGCCTCAAGTCCTAAGTGAGACTCTGAAAATGCTTATGCTCGATCCAAGGCATTTTTTATAATGAATGTGCGGTGCACACCTTGCACGTCTAGTTACACCATGTAGGGAAGTGCACATGTTAACCTTTGATAATCTTCAAAATAAATACAGATGAACAAACAGATCCTATTTATATCTGCGCATGGCTTTGCAAATGTTATCTTCCAAACTAAGTAGGTAAGATGTTAGCATACACAAACTACAAAAATCAACCAAACTCAGCAATGCAAAAATCCATTATCCTTAACAATAATTGCGATCAGATTCAAACAAAATCTGCATCCTTAGTGTGCATTTGTCTTTACATAAACTTCCTTTGATTATAGGCCTCTAAGGAAAATCCACTTTGCTCATGTCTTAGTAATTGTAACGAACAATTAATATTTTGAAATCCTCTGCAATAATTGGCTGCATTTTCAGTGTTATAGTGCCTAAATCTCATCATCTATTATAAACGCAATTTGAGTAGCTTCCAAAGAAAGCAAACAGCTAAATATGTTTGCCACACGTTTTTTTGAAAAGAACTTTTAAAAAGCAATGAACTAGGCTGCCTACCTCATTTTTCTAAGAACATTAGCCATCTCCTCACGCTTCTTCTTTGCTCTCTTGTGAGTTCCAAGCTTTCTCTTCGCCACTTTAAGTGCTCGCTTGTCCTTTCCAACTTTCAGGAGCTCAGTGATCCTCTTCTCGTAGGGAGCAAATCCAGCAACTTCCCTGATCAAGTTTCTGATGAAATGCACCCTCTTGCTGGTTTTCTGAAACACAAAAGTTCCCACTCAAACATTCAGTTCAGACTTTGCAACTATCAGCTGATGAGAAAAAAAATTATAATACAAAATTCTTCATAGGGCAAGCACAAGTACAGATTTTCATCATTTGAGTAGAATCATGACAGCAGAACTTCAGGCAGGGGATCCATATGGTGTAATAAAACATGCTAAAAAAACTATATGCAGGGGCAACGTACAAGGGAAAAAACGAAAAAAAAAAAAATTGAAACATATCCTAGAGATTCCCAAAATATGAATTCTTATATACAGGCTTCAATAAATGAGGTTGGTGTACATATAACTGCTTTTGAATTTCATATACGCAAGAGGTGCTTATATCTCCAATAAATAAGGCAGGTCTATATGTAACTGCTTTTGAATTTCAAATATACAAGAAGTCAGTTAAAGTTAAAAAAAAAAAAAAGGAAAAAACTGGTCCTAAAAATTGCCTATTTAGGACTATCCACATTCTTTTGGAAAACTTCAGGATTCCATTTTTTCCCACAAGGATTGACACAAGTGCAGGCACTTCAGGAAAACACATGAATTCTGCAATAGGAACTCGCTGACTGAATATGAAAATACCATATTCCTTTATGCTCATTCCTTGCCTACATGCTGTGCTACATGATGCACAATGCATTTTATGTAACAGAAAAGTTCTTAATTCCAATCCAAATATTACAAGCATGGTTTCAGGTCCTGATAGGACATCCTATGGGATGTCAGGATGGAACCATTTCACCACCATTAGTGTCCCAATTGGTCCGTCTTGAGATATATGCTGTCCCAAGTGTTGTGACAAGATGGGATGACGATGTGTCCCATTTCATTAAAAAAAGGGGACAATATTGCCCCACAAGATTTAAAACCTTGATTACGAGTGTTATAGCAACATTTCAAGCAACCCTAGCATAAATAAGGTGCATGACACTAATTTATTACAGAAGAGGTCAAAAAATTGTATGGGTGAAAGACAACATATATCTTCAAAAAAAGATAATCTTGGTACAAGGTGAAGTGAAAGGTGTGATGAAGCAAGCCAATTTTTAATACAATTAAATTTTAAAAAATCAACTATTCTGTTACAATTTCTCCTAGCATAAGATCTGCAATATCATCTGTCCTGTACCTTTCTGAATTTCTCTGAAACAATATGCCTACACATGTTTTAGCATATCATGCATCAATGCACATCACACTATTACAATTGCAAGACTTCCATACAAAAGCAGAATTTGGCACCAAAACACAGATATAAAAGACAAGCCAAAGCATATAGCTCTACTGCTGGAACAAATTTATTTGGTGAGGACAAATCATGAACCTACAAATCCAAACTAACCAGGTATCCAGACAGTCAGAAAATAATGACTAGATCATGATTAAATAGTTCGTTAAATTGTTATTCCCTTGTCAACTGGCACACAGAAAACCATGTAATACTATGATTTCATCTAATATAACAAGTAAATTAAAATTTATACGAGCTGTTGTTTGTTAAGTTAATTCAGAAATATCCTAAGCCTTTTTCCTCTCTCTTTTTCCAAAATAAGTTTGTCTCGAGTATTTAAATGAAACAAACCATGACATTAGCACACCTTATACAAAAACATGGTATCAAGATGTCGACAATCAAGAAAAAGAATATCTCATTGTAACTCAACTGAACTATTTCAGTGGAAAGAGAAAATAAAGAAATTTTCATCCAACAAAAATTATACCTGGTCCAGACCACTTTATTTAAAGCATTATAGATGTACAATTAAGATTCCATTCTCCCCATCCTCTAGACAACACTTCAACATTGGAGAACAAAGGTGGTAAAAACCTGACTTGAACCCATTCGAAAAAATAAGGTTAGGGTTTTTTTTTTTGACCCAAACCAAAAATGATCCAAAAATGATATTTGCCACAAAATGCATGAGCTTTGATCACCACTGGTAATAGGTTTGTTTGGATATGAAGGTAAGATATATTTTAAATTTCATTTATAAATTTTAGAATTTTATCTAGATGACATTATATAATTTTATGAATCATCAATTAGATTGTCCACATGGTTAATGTTTTAATATGTTATATTTTTTCATATATAATATAATTGATGCTAATATGACTCAATAAATGATGCTAATATGACTCAATAAATGATGCTAATATGACTCAATAAATGATGGGTTAAAAGTATATTTTTCTAAATTGAGTATTATCGAAGGATCAACATCAACAACTTCAAACGCCCTTGTAAGAATGTTGAAAATCATGGACTAAGGTGAAAGTTCCACTAGATGCTAGTGTCATGAGGGGGCTGCTACACGAGCATGCATGTGTAGGTCAAGGCTGCCTGTATGCACCATGAACCACTCACAGCCAATTTACATGGGGCCTAGGATTTAGTTGGAGCCAGGCTGCGGTTCATGCAGCATGCAAGCTGTCTTTGCCTGCATGCACAGGTTATTTCATATAATCATTATTCTGATGGCCTGTTTATGGATAGGCTCCTTTCAGTTTTTCATTGGAATTCTTTTCATCTGGAAAGGCTCTGACTAAATTGTGTCAACATGCAAACATGGATCTTCCTCAATAGAGGTGGCAATCGGGTCGGTTTGGGTTTGGGTCACTTTCATGTTTGATTCATTAAAGCTAAATCCTAACCCTTAATGATTAGGTTAGAATCAATCCATGGGTCATTTTGGATTGGCTCAAATTTTTTTAAAAAATCAAGAATTCCATGCACACTTTTTTTTGGGTTCATGTTAAGTAATATAGTAATTTATCAATGACCAATTCAATCCTTTCTTTTTTTTCTTTTTTACCTATTTGTTACTCAATACTAAAGCAAATAGACATAAAAATATAGCATGATTAATCACGTATAGAAATAATAGTCATAAAACATTAAAATGATATAATTAAGCAATAGTTTGAAAAAGTGTATTTTTAAAATAAATATCAATATCAAATTGTTAATGAGATTACAAATAAAATGAGAAAATATTGAAAATGTGCTTGATCTCATAAGTAAAAAAAAAGAGCAAAGTCATGCCTAATTCTACTCTTCCATCTCCTTTTTCCATAATTTTCTGCTTCCTATAAAAGCTCCAAAAACTTGAAAGCAAGTAAAGTGAAAAACAATAGTTTATGATCACACATACGTGTGTTGTAATGTAAAGCCATGCAGACTGTGTAATTAACCTGGGAAAAAATGGCAGGGAACATAGCAAGGTATTGCTAAAATGTGCTGCTAAGAAACCAAGAAGCAATAATTACAAAACAGGACAAATAACAGGGAACTGATCTCATCAATTGAAATCTCATAAATCAAGAAATCTCAACAATATATAATCTAGGAAACAGAGAAGATATCAGGACCAAAAAATAATAAGAAATGCATATTATGAAATCAAATGAAGCAGGGGAAAAACTTTTCCTATTATTTACAACTGAGATCTCACCCCTTTTCTGCTAGAAGGGCGAGGAGGCAACTCCCGCTTGGTGACAATGTGCCCTTTGTTTATCCCAACAAAGAGGCCGGTGTTCGGCTGCGGCGGGGCCATCGGTCTTGGCCCTCTCTGAGGATTCCCGACTGATTTCCCTCTACACAAACAAGAAAACAGGTCACGATCGGCTCTCTAAATCACCGCACCATCATCAGAAACAAATAAACTGGAATCCAAGTGGCCCCCAGATCGACCGCCGAAAGTTTGCACATCACCAAAAACCTATCAAACTTCTTTCTTGAAAACTACACCGCACTAATTCATCGAACACTATCAGATATACGAAAGAAGATTCCAAAATGTATAGGATCTTTCTTTGTCCATAAAACCAGGCTTTTGACCACCGAAGGGAAACCGAACGGGAAGATCGAACGAATTAGTGTGGAAAACAAAGAAATCTGGATCGAAACGAGAAGGATTTCTTCCTTTCTCTTACCTCTGGATCGGAGACGAAAACCTTCGCAGCCGACAGACGACGACGACGACAAGAACCCGACCGCCCGATGGGCGAAACCCTAACAATGCGACCGCCTTTTGGAGCGCCCGATCCGTACAAAATGGCAAGAAACATCTTGGCTTATTTTAAAATGACGGATATGTCTTCACACGATCATCGCCATACGATTTCCTCAGGTGATCGCCTCGAGACCCACGCACGTGGATTTCTAATGGGCCGGCCCACGGGCCAATTTATATAAGGAAAACTCTTCCTGCACCGCTCCCGGTGCAGGAAGCGCATACCAGGGTGCGGCATTGGCCTTGCGCCCGTGCGTGCACCCCGGTGCGCGGCTTCGTGCACCGGGGGCGGTGCACAAAGTCGCCTCCTTTATATAATTATGGATGGAAAAAGTCTTTGTACACTGTTCTCGGTGCAGCAAGTTCTACGTGGGCTGCATCGTCTCTCCTGATTGATCCACATAAATCCTACGTGGCTGACGATGCGGAACAGTATAGCTCTGCTACGATGTTACGTTCTTATCGTGATGATCATTAAAAGTGCTTTGCCTTTATTTTAAAATTATTGTGCAGATGAAAATGCCCTTTTCCTCCAGCCTACTTCTACTGTTATTTTTTCTTGGATTTCATCTGTGCAAGAAAAACTCTTTCTTCCCCCTCACTCTGGCTTTCGGATGCTAAGGAATCAGTCCAAGGTTTGAGCAAGATCCTGAGCCCTCGCTCTGAGAGTCCGGTTGGAAGAAAACTTCTGGAGAAAATGTCATCCGCAGTAGAAGTAAAAAGTCCTAGTTCCCACTTCTTTGTAAAGCTCCTTTATTACACCAACAGTTTTTTGTCGTTAGAGGAAGTTAATGTGTGACCAAACCGTTTAATGCACAGGTAACGTTCTTAGACCAAACATTATGACATTCCGAAAGTCACAACTGTTTAGAGTTTACTGTTTTGTAGCACGAATGTCATACTATATAACTTATGAACTGGAGTGTCGTCAGAGTGTTTCGGCGGCCTATATTCCCCGTTATTTCCTTTCCATATAGCTCTAGTTACAAACCTATGACACCCGTGCTCTGATGTGTCGTCATAAAAGATACAACACCCCAGATTTATTGTTAAGAGACCGTAGTTACAAGCCTACAATACCTGTGCTTATAACTGACCATGGAGAGAGCATGGGAATGGATATAAAGAAGAGGAGAAGAGGGGGAGGGGCATTCTACGGAGGGCCAAGAGGAGAAGAGGAGGGAGCGACTCCCCAGTTTAACCTTAAGAGTCCCGGAACGGGTGTCGTCACCTTAAAGATAGGGTATCGTCAGATGAGGCTGGGGTATCGTAAGAGCCTAAATCGGGGATGTCGTCGGTCCCCGCCTTTTAACAGTCTTGGAACGGGTGTCGTCACCTTAAAGGTAGGGTGTCGTAACGCTAAAGCTGGGGTGTCGTAAGAGCCTAAGTCGGAGGTGTCGTCGCCTTAAATGAAGTGCTCATCTCATCTGCCAAGAGGATTTGATATTTTACGAATACGCTTGCACTATTACGACACCCCAGCTCTCGCCTAACGACACCCTCGCTTTAAAGCGACGACACCCCCTGTTCTCATGAAAGGACAACCAATGCTTTTAGCGCGACGACACCCCAACTCTGGGCTAACGGCACTCTAGCTTTAGCTCGATGACACTCGAAAGGCAAAAATTCTACGACACCCTTGTTCTCACGAAAGGATACCAATGCTTTTAGCATGATGACACCCCAGCTCTGGGCTAACGACATCCAAGCTTTAGCTCGACGACACCCAAAAGGCAAAAATCCTATGACACCCCTGTTCTCACGAAAGAACACCAATGCTTTTAGCGCAACGACACCCTAGCTCTGGGCTAACGACACCCTAGCTTTAGCTCGACGATACCCGAAAGGCAAAATCCTACGACACCCCTTTTCTCACGAAAGGACAACAATGCTTTTAGCTTGACGACACCCCAGCTCTGGCTAATGACACCCTAGATTTAGCTCGACGACACCCAAAAGGCAAAAATCCTACGATACCGCTGTTCTCATGAAAGGACACCAATGCTTTTAGCGCGACGACACCCCAGCTCTGGGCTAACGACACCCTAGCTTTAGCTCGACGATACCCGAAAGGCAAAAATCCTACGACACCCCTGTTCTCATGAAAGGACAACCAATGCTTTAGCGCGACGACACCCAGCTCTGGGCTAACGACACCCTAGCTTTAGCTCGACGACACCCTAAAGGCAAAAATCCTACGTCACCCCTGTTCTCACGAAAGGATACCAATGCTTTAGCACGACGACACCCCAGCTCTGGGCTAACGACACCCTAGCTTTAGCTCGACGACACCCGAAAGGCAAAAATCCTATGACACCCCTTTTCTCACGAAAGGACACCAATGCTTTTAGCGTTGCGACACCCCAGCTCTGGGCTAACGACACCCTAGCTTTAGCTCGACGACACCCGAAAGCAAAAATCCTACGACAGCCCTATTTTCACAAAGGACATCAATACTTTTAGCGCGACGACACTCCAGCTCTGGGCTAACGACACCCTAGCTTTAGCTCGCGATACCCAAAAGGCAAAAATCCTACGACACCCCTGTTCTCAATTTATGACATTCTAGTTTTCAATTTACGACATCATATATGAAAACTCAAGAAATTGTGAAGTAGAAAAGGCATAAATATGAATAAATCAAGGACAACCATGTTCTTAATAAAAATATTTGCATTTGCATTCAATATGAAATAGTATTAATATGAATAAATTATATTAAATTTTCAATGAAAGAAGAATGAAAAATTAAGAACAGTTTGCGACAAGGTCGTTGATCTTTTGGTTGAGGCCCTCTCTTAATATCATCGCAGCTAATTGTCGCTGGTATTCTCTTACTTCCTCCATCGTGAAATCCATCTTCATATCAGGATTGTCCCGTTGAGCAAGACATTCCATGTATCTCAGACAGTATAGGCCGCAATCCAGCGATCCGACCGGTTGACTTGGGCAATCCAAAATCTCTTCCATCGGCCAAGTCATCACCTCCTCCTTATCGCAGTAGATATGGAATATGTGGCCAAGAATTGTATGACATTTCTTTGCATTGGCCTTGTACCTAGCGTTGTGTTTTAATGAATTCAGGTGCATGAACACCTTTCTTTCCATGTCGACAGCAACAAGATGCCAGTGCGAGTTATCGGAGTTTATTATGGTGAATAGAAACCGAAATTAGGCCTTATATTCATCGGATACATCGTCAAATATCGAAGCCCCTGATGATGCAGCGAGTTCATGAGGAGTTAATGGAGAATTCAGACATATAGCGGCTACGAAAACTGATGCAAAGATGCACTTATGGCATTGGTCCGGATGCTTTGTCCAGTTGCACATCAAAAACTCCTAGCCGGCATCAATTATCTGCCAATGGAATGTAAACCGATTAATATAATTCTAAAATCAACAACTAGAAAAGGTTTCTTGAGATACTTACATCATCTATTATCATATCATTGTTAATAAGATCCCGAAGACCTTTCCTTGTTACAACGCCACCTAACTTATTGGTGTACACGGTCTCGTTGGTTAATCGTTCGCTCAAAAAATTTTATATAATAATTTGGTCATCTTCGACCGTTGTGCTGGGCTTTGATATGCCCACTGTCTTCGATGACTTTCTAGGACGGGTTTGTCTCATAAGAATCCCCTCTGACCTTGGATGCCTTTCGCTTCCTCGGCTCTTTTTTAACCCTCCTAACAAGAGAAGGCATTTCAACGATTTCTATGTCAACATCATCACCCTTTGGAGCAGGGGTGCCAAGTTTCTTATCGGATTTGGACTCCTCTTGGCCCTCCGTAGAATGCTCCTCTCCGCTCTTCTTCTCCTCTTTATTTTCAATCCCATGCTCTATTTTATCGTCCAAGGATTCCCCCTCCAATCTCTTCTCCTCTTGGTCCTCATCCATCTTATTCTCCTCCTCCATCTTATTCTCCTCAGTATTTCCTTTAACAGGCTTGAGAAGACAGTCCAGGGAATGCCCCTCCTCTGTCTTTCCGTCTCCCTTATCTCCTCATTTATTGCATTGCTTTCCTTTCTGAGCATGAAACTGAGGAGGCTCTCAGCAATGGATAGCCTGTGCCTGAGCTTGTCAAGTTGATCCTTAACGCAGGCCAATTCAATCCTCAACTCGGCACAGCTTTCGTAGTGCTCTGTTGGTTCAGGCGATTCTACTGTCTATTGACTGAGAAGCCAGCACTCCTCTAACAGTGGTACAGTAGCTCCTTCCAAATGCAAAGCAAGATGATAAACAAATTAATATTAAGTGAAAATATTAACACATTAAGTGGAAAAATATGGTCAGAGCAATGAAGCAATGTATTAGCTTACCAAGTCGTGAGGCTGCATGTTGGCAATCCGAACCGACTGGATCTTCATTTGGTTATCATACCACTTCAATAGTCGGGGCAGTTTATCTGGATATGCTGGTGCTCTCATTGATGTATGCTCGAGGAACCACGCCTGAACATGATAATTTTTGGATATAAAAAAAATGTAATATTAACAAAAAATTATACTAAGACACTATTCTGCATCTCAATAATCCTTACCACCAGCGCTGCCAAGCATCCGAACAGGGTAGGCTGCCTCCTAACCTTTTGTGCTCTCTTTGAGTGGACCGGCTCCTTGGAATGCAAGCAAGCAACTACTTCTGGGAGAGCCAGAATAATCAGCTCCTTGAATGCCGAAGCCCAGTCGATCCTATCCAGCTGACTTAAGTCATCCAAGTGCTGGATGAGATACCGTGGACATCTCTGATTAGACTTAAACCCTGGCCAATCGTCTGAACAACCTTCTATGAACAACTGGCTGGAGGTGTCGATCTTCTTCCCATGAGCTGGAAGGCCAAGAATAAGTGTGACTTCGTCGGCACTAAATATAACCGGCTTGCCATAGAAAATGAACTCGTCGCCTCCATTGTGACATCTTATGATGTCTGCTAGCAATCGCCCGTCGACTGTGAATGTCTGCATGTCGACGAAGGCACCAAATGGGGTCCTTCGAATAAGTTTTGTATGCTGTCTGGTAAACCCCATCTTCCAAACCTTCTGAACGTATACGGCATGCCTGCACTATTCTTAAACAGTTGGGAAGCCTTCACTCGGGGGACTGGAATAATTTTCATGTCATCTGAAACAGGGGGTAAAACATACTAGTCATCTGGGTGCCATTATGTATGAACTAGGGTGTCATGACATTTTAAGAGAGGATGTCGTAATATCTTAACAAAGGGATAAACATACCTAAAGGAGACGCATCCTCATTCGAATGAAGAACGATGTCCTTGCTCTGTTCCGCCATTTTCTCCTTCTGGTTCTTCTTTGTTCGCGGTCTTCGTCCACAAACGAAAGCACTCATATCCATGAATGAAGTAGATGGAAGAAAGAACTATGGAAAAAATTTAGAACACCGGTGGCTTCTCGAGCAACAAACGAAGGACCTTTAGGGTTCAAAAAAATTTTTATGCCGACCTCAGAGAAATATGAAAGGACACCAGGAGCGCCACAATCATATCACTGATACGCAAACCCATAGGAACCGGTCATGTTATGCAACTTTTCTTGAAAAGATGGCATAGCTGAGTTACTAGGGTGTCGTCGAATTACAACTAGGGTGACGTCAAAATTCTCGCCTAGTTCAAATTTATCGTAGTGGTGTCATAAGTTTATACCAAGAGTGTCGTAACATTTCAACTAGGGTGTCGCGAAGGATTTTCAGCCGAATCCTCCTGGGTGTCGCGGGGATTCTCTACGTGGTCAGTTATAAGCACGGGTGTCGTAGCATTGGTGCTAGGGTGTCGTGAAGTTTCAACTGGGGCATCGCAAAGGATTTTCAGCCGAATTCCTCTTGGGGTGTTGCGGGGATTCTCTTTGTGGTCAGTTATAAGCACGGGTATTATAGCGTTATCGCTAGGGTGTCGTGAGGTTTCAACTGAGGTATCGCGAAGGATTTTCAAATTCCTCTTGGGGTGTCGCGGGGATTCTCTCCATGGTCAGTTATAAGCACGGGTGTCGTAGCATTGGTGCTAGGGTGTCGTGAGGTTTCAACTGGGGTGTCGCAAAGGATTTCGGCCGAATTCCTTCTGGGGTGTCGCGGGGATTCTCTCCATTGTCAGATATAAGCAAGGTATTGTAGCGTTGTCGCTAGGGTATCGTGAGGTTTCAACTGGGGTGTCGCAAAGGATTTTCGATCGAATTCCTCCTGGGGTGTCGTGGGGATTCTCTCCGTGGTTAGTTATAAGCACGGGTGTCGTAGCATTTGTGCTAGGATGTCGTGAGGTTTCAACTGGGTGTCGCGAAGTATTTTCGGCCGAATTCCTCCTAGGGTGTCGCGGGGATTCTCTCCGTTGTCGGATATAAGCACGGGTGTCGTAGCATTGGTGCTAGGGTGTTGTGAGGTTTCAACTGGGGTGTCGCAAAAAATTTTCGGCCGAATTCCTCCTGGAGTGTCGCGAGGATTCTCTCTGTGGTCAGTTATAAGCACAGGTGTCGTAGCATTGGTGCTAGGGTGTCGTGAGGTTTCAACTGGGGTGTCGCGAAGGATTTTCGGCCGAATTCCTCCTGGGGTGTCGTGGGGATTCTCTCCGTGGTCAGTTATAAGCACAGGTGTTGTAGAATTGGTGCTAGGGTGTCGTAAGGTTTCAACTGGGATGTCGCAAAGGATTTCGGCCGAATTCCTTCTGAGGTATCGCGGGGATTCTCTCGTGGTTAGTTATAAGCATGGGTGTCGTAGCATTGGTGCTAGGGTGTTGTGAGGTTTCAACTGGGGTGTCGCAAAGGATTTTCGTCCAAATTCCTCCTGGTGTGTCGTGGGGATTCTCTCCATGGTCAGTTATAAGCACGGGTGTCATAGCATTGGTGTTAGGGTGTCGTGAGGTTTCAACTGGGGTGTTACGAAGGATTTTTGACCGAATTCCTCCTGGGGTGTCGCAGGGATTCTCTCCGTGGTCAGTTATAAGCACGGGCGTCGTAGCATTGGTGCTAGGGTATCATGAGGTTTCAACTGGGGTGTCACAAAGGATTTTCGGCGAATTCCTCCTGGGATGTCACAGGGATTCTCTCTGTGTCAGTTATAAGCATGGGTGTCATAGCATTGGTGCTAGGGTATCGTGAGGTTTCAACTGGGGTGTCGCGAAGGATTTTCGGCCGAATTCCTCCTAGGGTGTCGCGGGGATTCTCTCCGTGGTCAGTTATAATTATGGGTGTCGTAGCATTGGTGCTAGGGTGTCGTGAGGTTTCAACTGGGGTGTCACAAAGGATTTCGGCCAAATTCCTCCTGAGGTGTCGTGGGGATTCTCTCCGTGGTCAGTTATAATACGGGTGTCATAGCATTGGTGCTAGGGTGTCGTGAGGTTTCAACTGGGGTATCGCTAAGGATTTTCGGCCGAATTCCTCCTGGGGTGTCGCGGGGATTCTCTCCGTGGTCAGTTATAAGCACGGGTGTTGTAGCATTGGTGCTAGCGTCGTGAGGTTTCAACTAGGGTGTTGCGAAGGATTTTTGGCCAAATTCCTCCTGGGGTGTCGCGGGGATTCTTTCCGTGGTCAATTTTAAGCATGGGTGTCACAGCATTGGTACTAGGGTGTCGTGAGGTTTCAACTGCAGCGCCGTAGATCTTTTTTTGGGTGGACATAACTTGGGTGTCATAATACTTCCGGCCAGTTTCCTCTTGGGACATCGTAAAGCTTATCCGTCCAGCGTGTATTTGGTTTCCCGACACTCTTTTCAGTAATGGTTTCTGTTCCCCATCCCCCAAAACTCAAAGGGGGGCGCAACCCTTCATTTCCTGTGAGTGCCCACTGAGATGGTGGCACGTGGCGAGTTTCCACGATAGGGGCACCGGAGCTGATAGCTCGGGCAATCAAAACACCCGCCAGGAGTAGCTTAAATATGGATGGGGGAATGCCATCGTTAATTACCTTTTCAGTTGATCTTCCAAAATTTTTGGATACTGAGAGATGGCTTTTGGAGGCGAGGGGCGATCGACTGAAGCGCCAAGCAGCGGCGTCAGTGGCCATGGGGGGCCCATGGGAGCCGCACTACGGTAACCATCGATGGGGAGGTCTTGGCGCCGTAGCTCACAAACGCGAGCGACTCCACAGGGCGGCCAGCAATACCTGGCCGTTTCAATGAGAGAGATCGAGCTCCTACGTCGGGCCAACAGCCGGCTGGAGGGGCAAGTAGCATCCCTCCAACGACAGATCGCCGAGTTAGCCCCGCAGCGTGGGGGAGCTCGCAGCACTCGGAGAAGATGACAAGCCCCAGTGAGGGCTCCTGTACTTTTTTCTTTTCTTTTCTTCTTCTTTCTTTGTGTGATGAATAAAAAAAATGTTTAGTAACTTTGTGATGAATGCTTGGTATGGTCTTCGACCCCCTCAGTCACTACGAGCTCAGTGCAATGGGATGTGTCTATGACTCGAAATGGGAGCCTTAGAGTGTCCCAGGAAACGCCTGGACACATCCATCAGGCACACTGAAGAGCGCAGTACAACGGAGAGTTGTATGCTGCATTCGAGAAGGATGAATTGCTCCCGAAAAAGAATCTATTGATTCTCGCCCAATTGGTTGGATCATAGGTGCGATGATTTACTTCACGGGCGAGGTCTCTGGTTCAAGTCCAGGATGGCCCAGCTGCGCCAGGGAAAAGAATAGAAGAAGTGTCATTCGCTCTTATCATGTGAGCCTTACCAAATGGACCATCCTCCTGGAGGGTCTTTGGTGATCTTGACGAGGCTAAGGTGTAGCATCCCTAAGATAAGTGGAACTCATAAGTTCCAGCCGGAGTGCGGTATATTGCTCAGACTCGCCGAAGCATGAGGAGTGTCCCGTTAGCATCGGTTGAGACTGAAGGATAAGGGAGCTTGATGTCGTCATGTTTTTCGACCGATTTCATCCTGAGATGTGGTAAAGTTTTCTCCTAAGCGTGAACGGGTGTCTTAGGTTTGTAACTTGGGTTTCGTAATAATTCAACTGGGTGTCCTCACTGTTTTTTGGCCGAATTCATCGTGGGGTGTCGCAGGCCTTCTCTCGTGGTCAGTTATAAGCATGGGTGTCGTAGAATTGGTGCTAGGGTGTCGTAAGGTTTCAACTGGGGTATCGCAAATGACACCGCATGAAAAAACTTTCGACACCCCAGCTCTCATCTGACGATACCCTAGCTTTAAGGAGATGATACCCGTGCGAGGACTATTAGGGGGGGACCAACGACATCCCCGACTCAGGTTGTTAACGACACCCCAGTTCTCATCTGACGACACCCTAACTTTAAGGCGATGACACCCATGCGGGGACTGTTAGGGGGGACCGACGACATCCCCGACTCAGGCTGTTAACGATACCCCAGCTCGCATCTGACGACACCCTAGCTTTAAGGCGACGACACCCGTGCAGGGACTATTAAGACAGGGACCGACGATATCCCCGACTCAAGCTGTTACCGACACCCCAGCTCGCATTTGACGACACCCTAGCTTTAAGGCGATGACACCTATGAGGGGACTGTTAAAGCGGGTGTCGTCGCCTTAAAGCTATAAGCACGGGTATCGTAGCGTTGTCGCTAGGGTGTCGTAAGGTCTCAACTGGGGTGTCGCAAAGGATTTTCGGCCGAATTGCTCCTGGGGTGTTGCGGGGATTCTTCTCCATGGTCACTTATGAGCACGGGGTGTCGTTGCGTTGACGCTTGGGTGTCTTAATGTTTCAACTGCGGTGTCGTAGATCTTTTTTTGGGTGAACATAACTTGGGTGTCGCGGGCCTTCTCTCCAGCATCAATTATAAGCACGATACACCCTTTAGCAGTTAAAGACACCTCATAGAACAAGCTACGACACCCTGAAAAGCAACATATGAAGATCACAAAGGTTATAAGCATGGGTGTCGTAGCGTTGCCACTAGGGTTTCGTAACGTTTCAACTGCAGTATAACGAATGGTTTTTGACCGAATTCCTCCTCGAGTGTCGTAAGGTTATAAGCATGGGTGTCGTAGCATTGTCGCTAGGGTGTCGTGATGTTTGAACTGCGGTATCGCGAAGGATTTTTGGCCGAGCATAACAGGGGTGTTGTATTTGTTTAACAGAGGTGTCTTATATCTTTAACTTGGGTGTCGCAATACTCCCGATTTTTTTCTGCGATGTCGCGAGGCTTTTCTCCAGCATTCGTTTGGAGATAGAGGTAGTTAGCTTATAACTACTGTGTCTTAATAGTAAATCTCGGTGTCGTAGCTTTTATGACGACACTAGAGCTATATGGACAGGAAATAACGTGGAATATAGGCCAAAACACTCTGACGACACCCCAGTTCATAAGGTATAACATCCTAGTTAAAAGAGTATGACATTCGTGCTACAAAACACTAAACTCTAAACAGTTATGACTCCCAGAATGTGATAACTGTTTTGTTCTAAGGAAGTTACCCACGCATTAAACGGTTTGGTCACACATTAACTACCTCTAACGAGAAAAAACAGTGGCATAATAAAGGAGCTTTACAAAGAAGTGGGAACAAGGACTTTTTACTTCGTGCTGCGGATGACATTTCCTCCAGAAGTTTTTGTACAAAGACTTCAATAGCCAGGTATTCCAGCCTCGAAGTTGAAATATTTTCTTTCGACCGGACTCCTCAAAGCGAGGGCTCAGGATCTTGCTCAAACCTTGGACTGATTCCTTAGCATCCGAAAGCCAGAGCGAGGGGAAGAAAGAGTTTTTCTTGCACATATGAAATTCAAGAAAAAATGGCGGTAGAAGTAGGCTGGAGGAAAAGGGCATTTTCGTCTGCACAGCAATTTTAAAATAAAGGCGAAGCGCTTTTAATGGCCGTCACGATCAGAACGTAACATCGTAGCAGAGCCATACCATTCCGCATCGTCAGTTACGTAGGATCCATGTGGATCAATCAGGAGAGATGGTGCAGACCACGTAGGATTTGCTGCATCGAGAGGATGTACAAAAACTTTTCCATTGTGGATGAGACCGGATTGGGCCTTTATTCCACTTGAGCCTTTTCTATTCCAGCTAGGATATGTCAGCTCTTCGAGTTATGTTTTAAGGTCGAGTCCCACGAGCCAGAAAGCCAGTCCCCAACAAAGACGTACACATTTTGATCCTCTCACTATTGGTGATATCTTTATTCGGGACCCCTCTCTGTTGCTCAACAGGCACTAGCTAGCAGGTCACGTTTCTTTAAGTACAATTATGCCATGCTCGGCCAGTGGCATGAGCCAGGGGGAGCTGGGGGATTTTGTCTCCTTAATATCATTCATCGATTATAACCCTCCAACTCGATGCATCGCATCGTATCGTTGCCTCACGAATCAGACCAAATACCATAAACAAAACATCCCCCATCCATCCGTGTTGTTAAAATAATAGATCTAATCATTCAAATAGGTATAACCCAGTTACCTCAACTGTTGCTATCACCAATTATATCAAATGAGATCTTTCTCACACCTGCAAGCTTTTTTATTGGTTGAGGAGTGGGCACCTTAAAACCTAAAACCACTAGAATGGCCGCCTAGTCGAGTGGATTGTGTGCCATTTATTAAATTTTGAGGAGGGCGAGTCAAGATGTTGATTTGAATGAAATCAGTCAAAAAATTATAAATTATTGTACTTTGAACGTTTCGCATACTGATTACTTCGTCGATCAGCCAATGCATTCGACTCACCAACCACCTCATCATCGAGCGCTGAAAATATCTACATGCCTATGAATGTTAAAATAAGCTGTATGCATTCGATCAGCCAATGCATTCGGCTCATCAACCATCTGAGTGCCGCTAGCTGAGTTGTATGCTGCTTGAACTGATATTTTCTGTGTCATTCGCAGTCTGGATATTCAAACCTTATTATTGAGGGGATGCTATGACTGTGATTGTTGGCTCCGTTAGGACCACAACGATCATCTGCCCACCAATCTCTTGATGTACGACATTCGTTCTTTCTTCAGAATGCTTTCTGGTTCAGATTCGGTACATATATAGGAAAGCCAACTCAATGGCGGACTGAATCGCCGCAAGGGTGGCCCATCACTCAGGCTTTTGAAGCTGAAAAGTGGAAGATCCTTATCCTCTTATTTTAATCTAAATTTTGTACTCTGATATATCGAGTTTGACTCATTCTAGAATGATGTGATCATCCGCTTATAATATATATATATATATAGCTGAGAAATTTTATTTATATATATTTTATTTTTCCTCTAGTTGGAGGTATCTCTAATCTCGTATAAAGCAACATTAGCAAGTATTTATTTAACATTGCTTGACCAAAATTATTAGTGTTTTTTTTTTGGTATTTGGCAATCTAAATCAGCTTACCACTAACGACTTCAGATCACCAATAATCCTAATTCTAGAGTGATCTTAAATTAGATGATATAACATTATTATGTTTGATATGCTATATCCTAAAGATTAAAAATCCTAAATATACTTCATTAAATTCTTTGGTATTAATTATCATGAAAATATAAAATAACTAAGCATATAATATCAAAACTATTTATGATATGTTTTGCAACTACTATGATAATTTACTAGTATTATTATTATTATTTATTTTAATATTTATATTGTATTATAATATCATAGTATGATAATATATATTATAATAGTATATATCATAATATAATAATATTATATTATTGCAATATAATCTTATATAATTAAATTATACTATATTGATATAAAATAATGCTAATTTTTTTATGTCGATGGGTATTTTGATACCAAATTTTTAAGTTAAGATCACTGCTCAGCAGTGATATAGAAAACCTAACTGCTAAAATGGATATGGTATCATTAAGTTGGATGGTATTATAAGATAAAAGTGATCTCAAATCACCATCTTATATGATTGTCAAAGTGCAACCATGTTGATCCCATAACCTTTACTTGAATCATTATTGACCTCTCCCTACCTTTCATGGTATAAATTCAAGAATTTAAGATTACATTCGAATGAGGCATTTTAAAATTTCATAAAATTTTGAAATACAACATTTCAAAATGTAACATTTCAGAATTTTAGAATTTTACAAGTTTTCTATTTCGATAGCTATTCCTAAAAGTAAAATTATATCTAAGGATTATAATTTTTTATAAATATTTTTTCTATAATATTTATATAAATCTATTAATTGAATAAATATATTTATATTTTTATGCAAAATTTTTAATGTTTATGTAATAGATATTTAATTTTTATTTTAATAATACTCATCAATATTTTAATATTTATTTTATTAAATATTGATATATTGTTAATATTAAAGTGCATATTATAATAGTTATGTAATTATTAATAACGTATTCAATAAATGTTAATATTTATTGGTTTTAATTAGAAATATTTATGTAATAATAAATAAAATATTTATAAATTTATTATTGTAAAGTAAATAAATAAAACTTATTTACATAAATTATATATTAAATATTAATTTAATCTCAAATATTTTAATTTAGCAATATTTGCATTAATAATTAATATTATTAACTATATATTTAATAAATAAAGTATTATTTATAATATTAATTATTTTGATAAATACTATTTGGCAAATGCTATGGTGCTTCTGATTAAAATGATATATTAATTTTTTAGCAACCGGATTGTAAACCTATGGTTGGATTTTCATCATTTGGCAATCGATTGATACTACTATGTCCATGGGTGGTGTGATGTTTGAGTGGTCAGTGCATAAATATGATCAACTTCAAAGGTTATTTAAAGTCAATTTTAAAATGTAATTCATGTTTATTTTCTCCTCTCTCACATCCACTTCTTCCTCCATCTCTCTCTCTCCCAATAGTTGCCTTCCTTCGTGTGTCTCCCTCTTGGTTGTTCTTCTCTTAATTATGTCCTCCTTCCGTGCATCTCTCTCTTACCTATCCTTCTCTTGACCATGGCCTCCCTTCGTGCACCTCTCTTCATCTTCTTTGAGTTATCACTCTTCCTCCCTTCATGCTTATTTCTCTACTTATCTTTCAATCATTGCCTCCCTATGTACACCTCCTTCTATCTCCCTTCGATCATCTCTCTCCCTTGCTCTATGTATCTCCTTTATCTCACCGCAACCATCTAGAAGGGTAAGCCAACTTAGCCAATTAATCGGTTAGAACAGAATTCATCTATGATTATGTTTTAAGCTTTGTTTTCAAAAAAATATATCAAAGAAGCACTATAGCCACTACCATATTGTTCTATTTATATAATATTTTTTATTAACAAATAATATTTATATGGTATTAAATATTAATATTTTAAGTAAAAATAAAATATTTATGCACTAAATATTTAAATATAAATTTAATGAATATGTTAATAAATAAATAAATAATAATTCATAAATATAAAAAAATTACATGTAAAATAAAATAAATTTTTATGTAAATATATGTAAGAATTTTTTGTGATATTCATATAAATATTTTGGCATATAATAAATTAAGTATTTTGACATATAAATGAACATTTTAAGGAATTTATAAATTTCATAGAATTTTAGATATTCTTCTTTGGGAGTAATTAAATAAAAAATTTTAGTTTTAAGATTTTAGAATTTTTACTGTAAATGAAATCCCTTTCTCTTAAAAATGTTTCGTCTAAACACGATCTAAAGGAACTTTATCTCTTGCATGTGTTACCTCATCCTTAGATATTGTAAGGTGAGAGCATTGGATAATACGTGTATAGCATTATCAAGGTTTGTACATCTAATGGATATATGTGTGTGTGTGTGTGAAGGCTATGGCTATGCTAGAAAATATAAATCAAAATATAATCAAATTGTGATATAATGAATCAAACATATAGTATATTAGGATCAATACCGACCTTAATTAGTCTTGTTTTTATGCGATTTTGATGTTTGACTTTGATGTGGTACCAATAGGTAATAGGACAATAAGTCAATATCCCTCCTTAAGCCCAAGGTGGCATAGTGGATATCAACATGAGTTTAGAAAATGAAGCATGAAAACGTTCTGCATCATGAGATTCATGAAAACACCTACAAATTGATCAATTGAAGAGATGGATTGAGGTCGGAAAGCACCCCATTAAAGATGTATCGAACAAAATGATATATGTTTAGTTTGTTCATAAAAAAACCCATTATGAATAATTTGAATATAATTTAATTATCATAATAAAAAAAAGTAGTAGATTGAGGAACTTCCAAATATATGAGTAATCAGCCAAAGAAACTCAAGTGGTATCAGCACTGCCTCATGCTGAAACAAGTAACAACAATCTATTTCGTTCTATGCTAAAAAACAAGAGAATCATAAAATACAAAATAATAACCAGTATTAATAAAATCGTTTGCGCAATCAATATTATCAAAAAAAATGAGAGCAAATAAATATAAAAATGTGCGTATTATATTTTCAAGATTTATACATATAATGACTATATATATATATATATCCGAAGGCTATAGCTATATAAAAAAATACAAATCAAATGTGATATGATGAATCAAACATATGGTGCACCATTTTCAACATTAATCATATTTCAACCTAACTCAGTCCTTGATTTAATCTCAAGTCTGATATAATGTTGATGCAATACCAATTGATATATGCGGCATAATATATCAACAAATCTCAAGTCCTGGCATTCATGGATACCAAGTAGAATTTAAATCCATGCTACCATTCAAACCAAACATGAAGATGCGATGCATCAGTTAGCTTGTGCTATAAATGCCATTCTAATTCATGAGGGGACAAAGAAAAAAAAAAAGATTAAAGCCGTATTAATCTGCAGGGAATGCTCACCATCGACTGAACGATTGGTCGCTGTCGACCGAGCTAGTAGTATTATTGCATTTACGGTCTTTTTTTTTTTTTTTTCCTTCTTGAATCCATGAATGAAAGGCTTTTCTTGATCGAGTGGTCTTTATCCTGGCCCCCTTTCTTGGCAGGTATGTCGCAGTCTGGGGCTAAAAGCCTTGCTTTAACAAATGATAAGTCTGCCTCTGAATTGTGGCCGAGGACCATAAAAGAAACAGCAGGACCCGCCTCTGTACATGGGAAGAGAGCAGCATCATAAATAAATTTCAGCTTTCTTAAATAAATAAATAAATACTTTATATAAATATCTTTTCAGTTTATAGAATATTGATTTTAAAGTTTATTCAGCATACTTTTGTAAGATTATCTTAAAAAATTCAACTTTCATTCCACCATTCAAATCAAAGGCTTCTTCAAAGCCTTCACCATCCTCTGATATTCTTCATTTTTCTTTTATTTACTGCACCATTCACGTATAACCAAAAATATTATAACAAAAACATTGAATGGAACAGAATTATTGAAAAACTAAATGCACATTAATATAAGCTCTTGCAATGTAAAATGTAGGTTGAATCATTATAATTAGATTTCAAATTTTGTATGAATTAAGGATGATGTTTCGAAGCATTGCTTTATTATTTAGATTTTTTTTTTTTTGGTAACGAATGAGGATCAATGCAATGAATGGAGTGATAAGTTCTAATATTTTCTTGATTTTAGGTTTCATCAAGTATTTTTAAAAGATTTACTTTTGGCCCTCAACTATCACTCAATTTATTTTAGTTCTTAAAATTTTAATTATTATATTTTAATCTCTTATATTTTAAAAATATTATATTTATGATGTTTATGAAAGAATTGTGCCCTGTAAGCCAATTATAATTGTTATATCAGTGACAAATTCATAATTTTTCTCAACTTAAGAATGATAATAAGGATAATTTTATATTTCATCATATGTTGTGTCTTATATTTTTATGATGAACCCCATGGAATAGGGCAATATTTTTAGGATTACAGAAATAACAATGAGACTTAAATTGTATAAACCCTAATCTAGAATATTCCTAGTCATAGGATCATCGATTTGGGGATTGATGAATCCGGATAGACTAGCACATCTTATGTATGCTTGATTATGAGGATGGTTGATCTTACGATCACTTGTGTAGGGACACTAGTATAAGGATGTAGGTGCTTATTAGGTTATGAGTTCACTAATTGATCCGATAGAAGAACATCCAATGAAAGTTTTACTTACTTGTCATAATAGATTATTCTCTAAGTGAAAGTTATGCAAGTAATCCTTAAACCTGAAACCATCATAGTATCTTGTGCATATGAATCCATATTTTGGTTCATGAATTCATGATAAAAAGTCATGTATGGGATGATGCTGGATATGAAGAATTATGTATAAAGATAATGAGTAGGTCAACAAGGAATCAATAACTCCTAATAAGAAGAGTATTTATCCCAAGTATTCTCATCAAATATTGACTCATAAAATTTTGATCAAAGTATGATGAAATTAGAAAAGATTTTCTAATTTATCATCGGTTGAGTATTCATTAATGATTAGAAATTCAAATGGATTAAGTGTGAGGGTTTGACATTTATCCATGCCTATCACTTAATCGGGATACAGGAATATCGAAGGACTAAATTGCATGGTAACTTGCCACTAAACGGTATTTTGGTAATTTTAACCAAATTCTTTATCTTTCGGTAGGTATGACATATTGCTAGAAGTCAATCTTATTTTGTAGGCTTTTTATGAATCAATTAGATTGATTTCATAAGTCAATTTGAAGAATGATTTATATTAACAGTTTAAGCTAGCCCAATTTGACTTATTTCAGATAGTTGGATACATAATTGGACTAAACCAAAAACCTATTATTGGCTAGGTGAGGAATCCAAAGGGTCACACATAATAGGAAATTGATTGAAGAAATTAAAAATATTTTTATTAGGATTTTTGGATCCTAATTGGTTGGCCAGGATCATATACTAGCATATATGGGCTAACACGAGCTACTGACTTAATCTGTTTAAGTCTATTTGCATGATGATTGGCTAATAAATTTAATTTGAACTTAAATTAGCATTAGCCACGTGTTGAGCAGACTATCTAGAGTTTAATCTAAATTTATAAAAAAAAAATTAGATTTTTTACGATGATCGAATTCGAATTAGATTCAAATTTCAGTCTGATTTAGCTAGTTTGGGTTGACTTGGTTAGTCTGAATCGACCTAGGGCCATAGTCTCTTTTGAACCCTTGGAACCTTGGCGCTTGTCAAGCCCCTAAGCCCCCTTAAGTGGTTAATTAATTGTTTAAAACATGGGAGAGGAAATTTGAATTCCGTACAAGTGGAGAAAATTTGTCAAGAGGTGCCCCTTCGGAGCTCACGTAAAAAAACGTCTCCCCCCTCTCTACGTCTTTTGAATGGCGCCTCTTCTCTTCATCTGATACCTCTGGTTGTTGTCTCTTCGTTGTTATTTAAAGAAAGCGACACAAGGAATTTTGAGAAAGAAGAAAAAATAGAGAGCCCGAAAGCCCTCCTTCTCCCCTTTTCTACTCCTCTTATCTTAATATCACTATCATATTAAGATAAGACTTTAAGTTGAGATAGAGGAAGGCTATTAGAGTGTGTAGAGGCTTGTTGCAAAGCTTTTAAAATGTAAAAAGTTCAAAAGATATTAAAAGGCTGCATATGATCAAAGGTTGCCAGAAAGATTCTAGCAAGTAAATAAAAGTGCTTCTTCGAATCGATTCTTGTATGGATTACTTTTGGAGGGTATACACTTGTGTGCTTTTTAGAGATTATTGGAAATTAAAGTTTTTGGTAATTTTTATTTTCAAAATGATTAAATTTTTAAAAAGCATGCCTCCAATTATCCCAAATTTTTTATCAGTTTGGTTATATTAAATTAAGTAAAATTGATGAAATAACTAATATGTAACTCCAATGCGAACACTTGACTATTGCTTAAGTGATACTCCAATGCGAACACTTGGACTATTGCTTGAGTGACAATTCAAGTGCTTATATGAGAGGAAATTTGTTTAATCACGGTGATAACTTTTTTTTAGTGATAAAATCACTGATAGTAAAATTATTAATGATAGGATCACTAATAATTATTCAACTTCACTCTTTTAGTATACCATAACAATAAGAATAGAAGATTGCCCTGCATTCAAATACTAATAATACTTTTAAAAACTAATTTGCATAATATAAATATAATGTATATATTATATATAATAATATATATAATATTTATATACATTATAAGTTATATAATATCTTATGTCATAATAATAAAGTAAGAGGTTGTTAAATATAAAAATACAATTATTCATAAATTTTAATGCACATCATGGTGATCCAATAATTTTATTTTATAGGTTAAAATTATGATGATAATAAAAATATATTTTAATTAAAAAAGGAAAAAAAAAAACTTGTATGCATAAAGATTTCCGTGCATCAGATCCTGTCCTCGGAGGTTAACGGAAAGGACGCGAAGCGCAGGGATTCATTGAAACCATTACCCAATGTTTGCGCCTTGCAGGGCTCTGTACGCCAGCGGCACCGACATCTCTGACTACAATGCATCATTAACATTTTGAATAAAATCTCGGGAAAAAAATATTAAAAAAAGATAACACCGAAGCAAAAGTATTGACCTGCAGCTGAAAATCTTAAAAAGTGACGTGAAATTATGATGGACTAAAAAAAATTTTATCTCTGATCACGCTAGACTGATATGATCATCTGTTTTCTTAAAAAAAAAAAAAAAAAAACTTTTACTCATTGAGCATTGTTTGCAATAAAATAATTAACAATAATCACTTTCTTTCAATATTTGTTCCATTCATTTTAGCACAAGTGGCAAGGCAACGTTGAGTTTACGATAGCCACTGACTCCTGACGAGTATATTAAACACTGCTATGTCTCAAATTGTTTCAAGATGGTTGCTACATTGAGTTTGCAAGCCTTGAATTTAATTATTAATTGATGGAGATTATAAGAGCTTCGAGCTCATGTTGACTTAATTTTATATTTACAGATTAAATTTTTTAAAGTTTAATATGTATTTTCTTGTAGTTATCGTGAAAAATAGATAAAGAGTAACTAGGGATGGCAACGATCCGAGAATGGTTCAGGGCGATCTATACCGTTCCCTGTCCCCGTTAAAAAAAACATTCCCGTTCCCCGCCCCGTTAAGCCGTTATATAGTTAACGGATCCTTTGTCCGTTTATATAAAAATAAAATTTAAAAAATTAAATTAGTTAGGATAAGATAGAGTACAATCGAGAATAACGAAACGATGATATTGATACGAGATTCTTTGACTTTTGAAATGGTTTGATTTAGACCTATTAATAAATGCATATTAGCTTTAACAAAATAACAAACTAGATAGAAAATAATCAATCACATTCTAATTGCATTTCAAAATGAATAATCTAAAAAAAATTATAACTTGATAGCAATCAATAAGCAACAATCGTAAAAAAAGAATACATTCAAATTTTAAAATAGAGATATCTTTCTTTAAAAATAAATGATAAAGATGAGCGTACCAAAGAAAGATAAAGATGTTGGAGGGCGTCGATGGGGCAGCGATGGAGCTATTTGGTTAGATTAGAAAGAAGAGCAGGAGACGGTTGCGTTACTTGCGTGAAAGAAGAAAGAGCAAGAGACAGAAAAGAAAATGGATAAATATGGATGACGAATGGGGCATTTAATATAATATATATTTTTATTTTTTAATATAATATAATATAATATAATATATTTAAAATTTAAATATATTATATTAAGGGTTAATAAAAAAAAATCTCTGTTATCCGTTAACCAGTTTAAATTAAAAATTTTTTAATCCATTAAAATGATAGTAATAAAATAAATAATTAATAAAAAAAATTATCATCCCCTAGGAGCAATCAGCAGAAATGAATCCGGATTGGATTCTTCCATCGGATCTAGCGATCAGAATGAGAGCTCCGGTTTAGTCTTCGTCTTCCCCGCCTCAGCTACCCGCGCCGCCCGGATCCTTCGTTTATAATAATTTATTTATGAATGGGAGACAACGGCGGTGCGTTCTGCTCACCGTCGGTGGGAGCAGCTGCTGTCAGTGTCCCCTTGGAATCTGGCTTGAGTTATTGCACCAACCTGGATCAGCTCTGCTCATAAGTATATATTAATGTTTCTTTTATCTGACCATCAGAGATCCGTATGAATTCACCTTTTCACTTTATATATATATATATAATCTTTTTCATAAAATTGTGTTGTTATATTTGGAATTGGCATCATGCTTAAACTAATATTTCATTTCATGATCTTCTTTGGTTTTGGTTACATCATATGCAGTTCATGCAACGTCTACTAATGTTGATGCATCATCATCTCCCTCAATCATGTTTCTACGGTTGCATGCATAATTTTTTTTTAATTAAAAAAAAACTTGCTGCTTAAAATAAAAAGGATAGGGTTCAAATCTTTTGATGAATGAGGTGAATGTAGGATAGTAAGAATTATTCCTCTTAATATATATATATATATATATATATATATATATATCAAGTTCAGAGGCTAATCATCTATTTTATACTTATTTGAATTTATTTGAGAGTTATCTCAATTTTTTCATCTTTTGAGATATACGAATCATGCGTAGGTTTTTAATATACATTTGATGTATTCTCTCTCAATATACCAAAAATATATATTTTTTATCAAAAATAAATATTTAATATAATGAAAATGAGAAGGGATTTTAGTGTAAACCCAAGCAAGATAAACAACACAGGCTTTACTTCAGACAATTGGCATTGCTTCAAGGGCAGGAGGTATGAGCACCGATTCAGAGATGGAGCCCCGTTTCCACTGCTTTTCCCTAGAATGGTACGGTGGGCCTCTCGTGTTCACATAATTGCGAGCAGGCGGGTGAATGAAGCCGATCGCCAACCATAAAATTGAAATAAACCCCTTCGATCGCCATCTAAAACCCCTGGCTCCTCGCTCTCTCTCTCTCTCGCTGTGGTCCCACCCCGCTCCTCCTCCGCGGGCAGCGCACAATAAAGAGACGGTGCGCCATTCCGGGGGCGGAGGAGGGGAGCCTGCGGCGGAGATGGGCCAGGCCAGGAGCTGCGGCTGCTCGAGCCACGACCACGACTTCTTCAAGGCCGTGGAAGCCGGGGACTTGGCAATGGTGGAGTCCTCGCTGAGTATGGATCCCGGGATTCTCCACCAGACCACTCTCTACGATCGCCTCTCCCCGCTCCACCTCGCCGCGGCCAATGGGCGATTCGAGGTCGGCTCCTTGCCTCCTTCCTCGAAGGAATCCTTCCTTCTTCTCTTTTTCGGGTGTTCTCCGTCTATTTTCCGGTTTTTTTATGATAAAAATTTGACCTTTTTCTCTATAATTGTATTCGTTTTCAGGTCCTTTCGAGGATTCTAGATGGATCTGTTCATCCTGACCTCGTTAATCGGCATAAACAAGTAAGGATATTGCAAAAAGACGCCTTTTTGCGGATTTTTTTTTTTTTTTGGTTCTACTGGCATTGTTAGTGTGAAAGGTCTGAACTTTGTCGGATTATTGGTGAAAGGCTCCTCTGATGCTGGCTGCCATGCATGGGAAGATCGCCTGCTTGCAAAAGCTCCTCCAAGCTGGCGCAAATGTGAGCCAAGTTCATTCCTTTTCATCTCCCTCCGTATTTTTCTCGATCTTTATTGTGTTCCTGGACTAATTTGGAAATGCCGGGTTAGATTTTGATGTTTGATTCGTTGCACGGAAGAACTTGCCTGCATTATGCTGCATATTATGGCCATTTGGATTGCTTGCAAGCAATTCTGGCAGCTGCTAGGTCCACCTCGGTCGCTGATTCATGGTGGGTTCTATGAAATCCAATGACCTTTTGGTGGTTTCTGATCCATCAAGATATTGAGACATGAGGCTTTGTTTCTGAAATGTCTTTCTTATTTATAATTTGATATTGCCATTGAACTGCAGGGGATTTGCCCGTTTTGTGAACATTAGAGATGGCAATGGAGCAACACCGTTACACCTTGCTGCAAGGCGAGGGCAGCCTGATTGTCTCCACATTTTATTGGACAATGGGGCTCTGGTTAGTGCATCAACTGGTGGATACAGGTGAGATCAGATCCTTGTCACTTGTATCAT
Organism: Calamus simplicifolius; assembly: GCA_900491605.1. NCBI lineage: Eukaryota > Viridiplantae > Streptophyta > Magnoliopsida > Arecales > Arecaceae > Calamus > Calamus simplicifolius. The sequence goes on from UESW01004142.1 coordinate 276,328, forward strand.
GTTTGAGCATAAATGATGTTTCTTTTGCTATTGGGTTAATCACAGAATCCTGATTGCAGCTACCAAGGGAGTACCCCTCTTCACTTGGCAGCTCGTGGGGGATATCTTGACTGTGTTCGGGAATTGCTTGCATGGGGAGCTGATAGAAAACAAAGAGATTCATCTGGGTAAACGTTTATGGGTGGCATTTATAACATTTAGCCTGTCAAAATGGAGTCATTTTCTTAACTTGGTATGATGGTTACAGACATTGAAATTCGAATCAAACTATACTGAATTCGAAACTTGACATTTCCATTTGTCTATTGTTTCTGAGGTTACAAAGAACTCATCTGCTCCATGTCAGCACTTTCTTTCCTTGGCTTGTGCTTATGAGTTATGCTTGGTTGTGCAATAATGATACTTTACGCCTTTTTTGCGTGTGAAGGATGAGTCCTCCAGAGAAGTCCTCATATTGTTCATATATGATTATGATGGTGCTATCCAATTCCTATGTGAAATTTCTTATTAACTAGTTAACTCATTGCCAATAAAAGTGTTAATTCCAAATACAGATTAAGAATCTCTTTAGTATCAACATGATATAAATGGCATTATCTGCAGGAGGGTTCCTTATGTTGTTGCATTGAAGAGAAAGCATGGGGCTTGTGCGGCTCTACTGAACCCATCATCAGCAGAGCCTCTGGTTTGGCCTTCTCCACTAAAGTTTATCAGTAAACTCGATCCAGATGCAAAGGCACTGTTAGAGGCAGCTCTCAAGGATGCCAACAGAGAAAGGGAGAGGAACTTATTGGAAGGGACCACATATTCATTGCCATCCCCTCTTCATTCAGACGGCGAGATTGATGATGATGAAGCCTCTGAGGTAGTCCATTCCTCTTGCTTTAAGTTTAGTTTTTCAATAAAATAATAACCAAAACAAGTGTACTTTTTTAATTAGTGGTGCTGTAGCAATGCATGTGAGAGGATGGGAAGTTGGCAGGTTGCGGGTGATCATTTGTAATATCTGAAATTATGTATGGTTTACCTTAAAAAGTTTTGACCATCATGAGAAACTTTTATCTTTAGCTTTCAGGGAAACAGTTATGATGACAAAAATATGTATCCACATGCTTAGATTCTGTTGTTAGATTATATCCCCATCGATCTAATCATTTTTCAAGTTGAAAAAGAAATGCATTCATGATTCTGCTTTTAACCAAAGTTTATGAGAATGCTTTTAACAGCCTCAAGTATGCTTTGCTCAACAGTAACAATTCTGTATCAGCTTGCTTGATGCATGATCATTTGGCTATCCTAGCATGCCCAGTAACCCATTTAATCTTCAGTAAGAAGCATGATGCTGGTGTACTACAGATGGCTGATTCATGGTATGATCATAAAATCACATAATTTTGTTAAGTGTTAACAAACTACATCTTGGTTGCTTCCGATTAATGTGCACCTGGGTGTGTCTCCCAGAAGATATGTTTGTTTTTCAGAAGTTTGTTCATTGCTTTCCTCCTGGTCATGATAAGAAGGCAAAGAGTAAAAGGGAGATTATTTTATGTGTGGAGTGTGTCTGAGTTGATCAACAATGTTATCTTGTAGGCCAGTGACATGGAGCTTTGCTGCATCTGCTTCGACCAAGTCTGCACCATTGAGGTCCAAGACTGCGGTCACCAGATGTGTGCCCATTGCACGCTAGCTCTTTGCTGCCACAGCAAACCTAACCCTGCAACCTTGTGTTTACCTGCTCCTGTCTGCCCCTTCTGCCGCAGTAGCATAGCCCAATTGGTGGTCTCGAAAACCAAGATCAAGGAGGAGGGGGACACAGAAAATTCCTTGAAGTCTAGGAAGTCAAGGAGGTCTCAGAACTCGAGCAGTGAAGGAAGCAGCAGCTTCAAAGGCTTGTCTTCAACCATGGGCTCGCTTGGAAAGATGGGAAGCCGAGGGTCAGGAAGGATAGCTGGTAGTTGTGATATGATAGACAAGCCTTAGATTTTGGCACCCATCGAGTGGACAACAATGCCTGCCAGAATACGGCCCTAGCTAATAATAGAAGACTAGGCCATTGCTTCTGTAAATTTTGGCATTCTATGCGCAAGAGGGGAAATCAAATAAGCACAGTCTTCTTGCAGTTCTTGGGGTTGGTATCATGGTATGCTATTGAAGCTTGAAGCCTCAAATTCTTTTGAGTAGAAATATAAACAAACCTCTCCTGAAGAGGGGATTGTCGTGTATAATTTGTAAGAAAAGTTACCCTTCTTTAAGGGGGCTCAAATGGTGGCCTCAAAATTCTCACCAGATAGTGTCAAACGGTGTAGCAGTCTTGTTTGAACTGTACAAGAGAGTGTTATGGGTGTACCTTTTCCTAAATGATTTGAGCACGGTGATGGGCTCCATCTTTGAGCCATCCTTTGAATGGTTTCATGGTCCTTCTTTGATCTATGTGACGTCGTGCAGGAATTTCAGATATTTCTTTGATAAATGTTTGTGCTACGTGGCCAAACAACTGGAGAAAAACTAAGGCCGTCTCTGTAATCAAGAGAAGAGGACGACTGCATCCGAGTTTGTGTCCTAACTTAATTGACAATGTACCATTCAACCACCGAGTGACCAACTGGTCCTTCTCGCCCCACCCTAACTATTATCTTCACATAATGTATATATACATCATAAAACTCAGGTAGCTGGTGGAATAGGGATCGTTGTCTATATGAATCAAACTACATCTCTAATAGGACCTGGCTGCAGTAGTTGTCAGATTTGAGCAAAATGGTGGGAGTAACAATAAATAATCTAGGTTCATCCCCTTAAAATAAAAGAAGAATCTTCTTGTTCAAGATTTTGACTTATGTGCAAGGACCCAAATCAAAAGATTTTGGTCATGGTGGCATTGCATTCATCAGACATTTAGACTTGGTTCTTGCCCTCTAACTTTGAAATCAAGTCCTAATATAGTGCATGTTTAACCTAGGCTCTTTCCCTTGAAATCAAAAGTGGATCTTGTTCAACCTTTTGCGGTGCTTAATTCTCTCTCTTGGACCACTTCAAATTAACATTCATTTCTTCTTGGTGAACTATTACAATCAATCAGACTATATTGATTCTAGTTTTAACTTTAACTAAAAAGCAAAAATTGGGAACTATGTTCTGGAAATTAATCTATAAATTTCAAAAATGACACTAAATTTTCTATCCTTAAAAATAGTGTTGGTGTATATTCCTTTGCTATATGTTACTCTTTAATTTTGTTGGCTTAGTTATACTATTTACGTGAGCCCTTGGGCTTGTAACCATTCATGGTATAACTTAACTCTTTGAGTTGGTTGCCTTTCTTTCCACAAAGATCCTTTTTCACCATGTATGGTGCAAAATGCATGCAACACACGCGCTGATTGGCTGCACATGCATGCGATACGAAAAAGAATAAAAACATCGTGTCCATCCTGCATGCAATGAACAAAGAATTTTTCTTCATCACACGCAATGAACAAAGAGTTTTTCTTCTTTTCATTCCTAATTTTAGAGGAAAAAGACCCATGGAGATCAAATCGTCAAGACCCACTTTCATGATGCAGTCTTTTTTAATTATGGTGATGTGGATTAGAGTAAAGAAATATATATATATATATATATATATATATATATATATATATATGACCTAGTTGTTTAATTTTTAATTAGAGTACAACCTCAAAAAAGGCACCTTCAGAACAAATGAATTAGATGGCTAGATCATTTGGACGACCAAATATTCTTTTGAAAGGCATAGCAAAAGTATGTGCATAGCTTAGAGTAAGTTGGTACCAATTTATGTAGATTTTGGGTGTCTGTGAGGAGAATTTTTTTTTAAAAAATCGAATCTCATACCTTTAAAACTTTTAAAAATTTTAAAGAAATGTCAATTCTAGGCGTTGGTTAGCAATTATCTTGCATGGTTTAAAGCAAACAGCAACTAACAAAGGTCAATATATCTGCTGTGACATTTTAATAAAGCACAAATATTACATTTTAACCCTTAAACTCTTGGTTTGATGTAAAAAAGTTTCATTGCACAACTCTCATGACATGAACCCCCACAACTCTCATGGCTCAATCGCTTCATTCATCACTTGTAACACCCCAAACCCACATGCTGCTAGTAGGCCAAAACTGCATGCCCTTGAGTTAGATGCTATAATTACATGGCTTTAAGTTAGATACTGCAAGTTAAATAGAATTTATCTCAATTTATAACGTTAGTATTGTAACGTCCCATGGACCAATTTGATTTATGGCCTTGAATTAGATTCTATAAATTAGCTAAAATTTTATTTTAATTTGAATTGTTAGTACTATAACGTTTCATATACCAATATGAATTATAATCTTGAGCTGAATGCCATAAGTTAGATAGTTCTATCATAAGTTAATCAAAATATATTTTAATTAAATTAAAATTATATAATTCTAAAATTAAAAAAATAATATTGAATAATATATATATATATATTTGAATTGTATTTTTTATTTAATATAAACTTATTTTAAAATATTATATCACAAGTGAGCTCTTAAACCCTGAACCTCAACGTTCCTCAAGCCGTAATGAGCGTGGCGGCAATGCATCGTTGGCAACCAAGCAATTTTAATTAATATTGTCGGCCAGAGACGATGGTGGTGTGCCGATGGAGGATCCAACTAAGTAATTTTAATAATTAATATTATTGACCCCCTCTCTCTCTCTCTCCCATCTTGACGTTTTAAGTGGTTAAAGTTTATAATTTTCAACTCCCTTTTATGGAAAAAAAGCGACGTGGTTTGGCCCGTTGACAACATTAATTAACACAGTATTTTAAATACTCTCTATTTAGTGTTTCTACATTTGATTTAAATTAAAAAATAAAAAATAAAAATTTGTGCTTAAAAAGATAAAAATAAAAAAATTACAATTTTGTGCTTATTTGGTTTTGATTTTAAAAATAAAAATAAGATAAAAGCTTTAAAATAAAAAAAATTATTTTTTATAGACTAGTTTTATATACTGATCTATTATTCTATAAAATATTATAAAGTATATGATTTTTATAATTACATGGGTGCTGATTTGATTTAAAGAAAAAAAATTTAGAAATATGTTTTATAGATAAATTTTATAGATCAATGGTTTCTTCTAATATTTTTTATGGATTTTTTTTTTAACCAGCCCTTATGGGGGCATTCATCAAGTAATATTTAATAGAATTTATTAATTATCTTTTAACCTTCCTAATGTAGCTTGTAATCTCTTTTTTTTAAAAAAAAAAAAACTCTAATACATATCGTAACATTTAATTAATAAGATTTATACTAGAGTCAGTGAAGATTCATATGAAAAGATCTAAATAAATTATTATTTATTACTGACTCTAGTTCTATTTTATTATCATTCATACGTAACAGTACATAAAATGGATGATGCATAAGCTATGGAAACTTAAGTAGTTATATTTTATTTATTATTTTTAGTTATATCATGCATGTCATGGTGAAGGAGGCATTAATTCATTTCTAATAGTTAGAGAAGAACCTGCATTTTTATCGCAAGAAGTATTGCATACTATTAGTTATTTAATCAACCAATACTAGTCGGCCAAAGAAAAAAGCTTAAAGTTTTTTCAAAAGATTAAAAATAATTAATATAAATTTTATTAAATATTTCTTGATTAGTGCATTGAGGGCATTCATTAATTAAACTCATTTATTATTGTTTTCTAAATTGTGACATGATAGTTGGTAAATGTTTGCACTTAACCTTTTTTTTTTTAAATCAGCGGAACACCTTTTGTATATGTATGTGTATATGAGATCATTTCATCACCGTATCTGCTTTGTATTCAAAAAACATAGATCATAATAACAATGAGTATTCTTTTGATCTTTAGATTGGAGCAGTGTTAGCATAAATCAAAAATCTTAATCGAAAGATCCACTCAGCCAACGTCGCACTTTCCTATGGCTTTGTTTTATATGTGGCGCAATTCTTATATTATTTTTCCTTTCCTTTCGGCGTTTTTTCTAGCAAGAAAAGTGAACAAAAAGAAATGAATATTCTTTGATGTTGTGTTTTGAAAAGGGATAACTTTTTTTTGATTAAAATATTATTCTTTGACATTTGATTAGAGAGATAGCTAATACATTTCACAAGAATAATAATATAATGCTTTTTAAAAAGGTGGATGATGCAAAAAAAAAATAAATAAATAAGGGAGATGAGTTAGAATAATTATATTCTATCATTTTTTTTCATAGTTGCCATGCCCGACCCAATATTGACTCAACCAAGGACTCGGGTCATCGGATCATCGGTTCAACCATCGTATCATCGGTTGAACCATCGATTCAATTATTTTAATATAAAATATATTTATATTAATAAAAATTATTTTTTAATAAAAAACATATGAATACTAATTTTTATAATTTTTTTAAAAAATATTTTTTGATATCTTATTTAATCTCTAAATTTGCTTACTTTTAGTCTGATTGCTTTAGTCTGATTTAATCATATTTAGTCTGATTTAATTTTTTAAAAAAGTAAATTAAAGAAAATTTCAGGTTTTCTTTATTTTTATTATTTTCTCTTTATGTCTCTATTTTTTTCTTTTGATTATCATAAAATTTTCATATTTTCATCAATTTTTTTTTTTTATTCTTCTCTCATCAATACTCTTCTTTGCATGATCTCATTTTCTTTTTTCATAAAATTTACGAGCATCCCATAAACTCTTAGGAATTTGAAATGCATGTTGAAGGTCAAAAAATTTGAAACGATAAATTCGTGACCCGGTTCAAGTCGGTTGATCGGTTCATGAGTGAATTGGATGGGTTGATCGAATTATTCTGGATCTCTTACATATCCGGTTTTATGTTAGAATCGGACCGAATTGGCCTTTGGTCCCATTTCAATCGGCCGATCTTATTCGATTTTAATAACTATAATTTTTTTATCAAATTAAATTATTTAAATAAATAACTATAATCAAATAAAGATTTTTTTTTATTGTGTGGGAGTGTTGGGCGGTGTGCCCACTTGAAGGGATAAAACCTCCGCATATCGTGTGTACCAAATGCGTGGGTTTTGTCAACTTATTCCATCTTGCTGCCCTGAGTGGCTATTGCTTTTCCATCATTTTTGTTCTAGTTGACACTCGTTATTCATCCAAGACTTTACCAAAGGATAGAAAAAAGAAAAACGTTTAGAATAAAAAAAGTTTTATTATTTTATAAAAAAAACTTTTAGCACACAAGATTCAGGGGAAAGTTTTGCTAAAAAAAAAAGGTTTTAATAAATTTTCTATGATGAATGCTTCAAATTTTTTGCACACGATGACTTGCATGCATGCATGGGTTATATTTGAAAGCAGGATAAGAGATTTTCTTTTTAAAAAAAAAAAAAAAAACAGAGTAAAAGACAATAAATTGAGTCATTTTATTTTGTTTTTTAACCAAATATTCTTTTAAATACTCGGATGAAAATACTTTTCAATAGGATAAAGTAGATATTTTGAAAATTAGAGTATAATTTTATCCTTCTAGATTCATCTACAGCTCTTAACTTAAGGAATAATGTTCTATATCCATTATATTCCTAGTACTAATCCGAATTAATTGTGTTCTCATTGAGTGAGGCCTTCTAAACCTCTTTCCTATCATGTATATTATTAATGTGATGCAAATTTTTTTTTTGATAGGAATAGAAATGCTTCATAATAGCCAGCATTATCATAATCGATCAATGGTGCAACAATTAAGTTAATTTTATTTACTCTTGATATGCTTATTCTTCTCTAAATAAGGCTATAAAAACTAGGTATACGTTCACTGTATATATTTACATATTTATAAATTTTATAACATCAAATGTAAATTTTAAAATTTTATTTTAAAATTACAAATTAAATATATGCATTCAATTAAATTTTAATTTAATAGCTTGATGTAAAATAAAAGTCAGGTACAAAACCTCTTTCTCACTGAAAAAAAAGATAAGAAAACATTTATAAAAAAAATAATTTTAAGAATCTATCCTTGCTTCTTTCTCCATTGAAAAAATAAAATATAAGAAAAAAATAAAAAAAAATAATTTAAGGAACTGTCTCTATCTCCCTACCTACTAGGAAAAAAATAAAAAAACAACTAAATTAAGAATTTACTTTTTTTGGTTTTAAGAATCTAATCTTATCTTCTTATCCATTAGAAAAAGAAAGAAACAGAATAAGAAAAAATAATAAAAAAATAATTTTAAGGATCTACCTTCCGTTTTTGCTTATTAGAAAGAGTCGAAAGAAGAGAAAAAAGAAAATATTAAGGACTTACCCTAACCTCCTTCATTTGAAAAATATAAAAGAAAATATTTAATAGCCTGATATAAAATAAAAGTTATGTAAATTTGAGGAACCAAACCATAATCAATCACATAATAAAATACTATGATAGCACTATACCAAACAAGCTAATTAAATAATATATAAAACATAATATAGGTAAATAAAAACTTTTTGAATTGAATGTTATTTAATATAGGTTTACACATGATGGAAGAGGGAAGAAAAGCCAAGAATCTCTCAGCTTTGAGAGCATTATATTGAATTAATGATGATTTGTGGAGTTTAATGATGGAATTGTCATGAAATGTCCAAGAAAAAGATATTGATTTGTCATGAATATGTTAGAAAGTCTAATCCAAAAGGTACCTCATGAGCTAGATGAGTAGTGGAGGATGGTAGATTATGAAATATCGAATACTGGATTTGAAATTCAAATTTAATGGTGGGTCAAAATTCAAACCCTGAGCTTCTTATTGAAAATGAAGGGAGCTACTACGCTAATATAGACAGGGTTTTGATTGTGCAATCTAAAAAAAAAAAAAAAAAAAATCTTACTAAATAAAAATATCATTTGATATTATCTTTTCAAAAATATTTTTATTTTAAAAATTTAAAAATATAAATATATTTTATTTCATTAATTTTTTAAAAAAATATAAATAATAATAATGACTAAAATGAGGATATTTGTAGCAATGACCGCTAAGATACAATAACGATAGTGATAGGCGATTATTGGTGGTATATAATGTGATGATGGTCATATTTGTAACGAAAGCATTAATGCAGTGATTATAATGATAGTACAGCTGCAGTGAATAAGGAGGATAGTGATTACAATATGATCTGATTACAATGATGATCATCTAGCAAAGATTGTAATAGCTGTAATATTGTCACCAAGGAAGTAAAGGCCATAATTGTAACGAAATCATTAATAATATAGTAAAGGTATTGATTATAATGATAGCATAGTTGTAGTGAATAAGGAAGATAGTAATTACAATGATGATCATCTAGGAAAGATTGTAATGGTTGTAATATTGTCGCTAAGGAAATAAGGCCATGATAATATGTGAGCGTTATGTGAACGTTCGCGTGATAAGCATTCCGAAAAAAACTTGCTAGGTCAATGGTCAAAATGTTTAAAATAATAATAATAATATATATATGGGCAAAAGGAATGAAGGGATCAAAAAAAAAATTCTAAAAGTTCTTCTATATTTTTTTAGATACTACTGCGAGGAAAAAAAAAATTGTATCTTAATCAAAAGCCTATTGAGATAAAAAAAAAGAGTTTTTTTTTATCTTTGAATTGTTTTATTATTATTTATTTTTTTGAGTAGGAGTCGTTGGGTTGCATCTTTATGGATCGTGCTTGTTGTAGAAGGTTCAGATCAAGTCGGATCATTGTATTTATATCTTGAAGAGACGAAAACTAGTCCTTAAGGCAATCTAACATGCATCGGTTCAAATAATATTTTCTTTTATATTTAAATTTAAATTTTTATATTTAAAATTTTAAACTAAATTTTAACAAAGATTTTTTTTAAAAGATAAAAATATTATCCAGCAGCTTGATAATGTAAGAAAGGATAATGGTAACAATAACATGGAAGATAGTAAACATGATGATGGCAACTATGGTTGTAGTAGTGATATTAATATTCTAAAAATGAGAGTGCTATACTTTTAAAAACAATAAAAATAAGATTTTTTAAAATTAATAAAATAATTATTAAAATAAAAAACAATAGATATATATATATATATATATTTTGATTTTTATAATTTTATTATTTTAAAAAATAATATAGGAAAAAAAAAGCTTTGTCAAGCAGGAAACAGAAAAGAAAAAAATATATATATATTTTAGCAATTAAATAGCCGAATGAGTGGATAAGTGATGCGAAAATAGCAGAAGAATTCAGCTTATTATTATATAAGGCCTTGATGTTGATATTTTTAATAAAAGGTATGGAAAAATCATCGCTACCGTTTTTGAATGGACGGGCGCGGATACTCTCTATCCCTATTCTCTAATCTCGAACGGCCAACCGGCGGCCCAATTGGCTTTCGGCCTTTATGTCAACACCGACGTGGACCTCTCTTGGTGGGGCCCATACTCTCTCCTCTCAATGGAAAGGAGGGGGGGGGGGGGGGGGGGGCGGGGGTCACAGTTGCTTATCCTCACCGATCCTCACCACATCCAGATAGAGGGCGGGAATAGCTCTCCTCCTGTAGCTTACTTCTGGCGCTTCGTGTCGTCGTGCGTCGGGGAGCGCAAGAAACAGCGCTGAATAGAGAAAGGGGAGAGCGTGAGAGGGATCGGATGGTGATGGCTCCGAAGAGGAAGGAGAGGAAGACCGCCGCGCCGGCGGTCACCTTGTCGCCAAGGAAGACTAGGAGCGCCACCGCCGGCAAGCGGGTCGCTACGTTGCCGTCTCCGGCGAGGTCGCCAGCCAAGAAGAAGGCCAAGGTCGCGGCGGGGAAGCGGAAGGACCAGGTTTTGGACGACGGGAAGGGAAAGGCCGGTCCTGTGAAGGAAAAGAGAAAGGGAAAGGTCTCTAGCGACGAAGCACCGGTTGCTCCTCCTCCGCTGGCCACTGCCCCCGCCGATGGTGGGTCTTCCAAGCCCATCATCATCATCGAGGCCTGGTGGAGTATTTCCAAAAAAAAAGTTTTATTTCTTTATTGTCATTTTTGATGTTGTTATGAATTAGGTTTTTTTTTTTTTTTTTTTACTTCTATTGTTTCTTTGATAAAATCTTGTTATTTCTGCTCCTCTTTTGTGCTGCTGAGCCCCAAACACAGTATTCTTTTGGAGATTTGGCAATTCTTCATGATATCTAGCATGCGTTCTATTTCGTGATTTTTATGAATTTTGCTCAACTCTAGACTTTGGAGAGTCTTGGAACGGGGTATTCTTCTCGTTATGGTTTCCTCCTCGTTCATGTGATCTCTTGCAAAGTCTTCAGAAGACGAGATCATATCTCTCTTTTCTCAAAGAGAAAACAGAAAAGGAACGCCGTACCTTTCTTCTTGAAAATAGCCTATATGCATGAATTGGCAAAAAAGAAAGAATATTTGATGCATGTTTTAATATTGAACATTGTTAAAAAAAAAAAAATGATTTGCAACTGCACACCAGAAAGAGGCTGCAGGTGGTTCTTAACCCTTTTGACCCCTCAAAGAAAGACCAAACCCCTTAACCTTATTTCTTGAGCATATGCATGCCATCTCGATTAATTTCTCAGCACTTCTCATCAGCTTTCTCCGGCGTGCCACTCTTAATCGAGAACTTGATTTGCTCCATGCCTCTGTTTCCACCTAAACATCTTTTGGGGTTGCATCCTAGTCATTGCCTGAAATTTTAACTTCAACAACATTTTAGGTTCCAATGCTTTATTGTATGTATTACTGTACTCACATAATTGAATTGTGATGAGATTACAAATTATGAATATGCTTGCAGCCTCTTGGATGAGATTAACCTGTTGTTGGTTTGATAACGAAATGAAACGACTGCATAACACAACACAACTCATGTGATACCTTTTATAGACAGATGATGGATTGTCCGAATATTAATCAGAAGAGCTTACATTGAATAAGTGGCCAATTTTACCAAGATCAATCTTTTGGTGATTCTTAATCCTTTAAAGCATAATATACATTGATGAAAGAGTTGTTTCTGGATTGCTTTGAATGAAAACTAAATGGTGTCAAATGAATGCTTAGGATACTGGCTGTAATCTCCAGCCCTCTCTGATTCTAGTACTGCGGTTTTGATAAACTCAGATGCAACTCATGATACTTCATCATATGCACGAATGATTGTGACAATTTTTCCAAAAATTGCTTTGGTCAAACAATTGTTTAAACTTTTTTCTTGTTAATTTTCTGACACATCTTAAAGCCATGATTCCCTGCACATTAAGGGCATACATGCTAGCAGTGTTCTCATGTAAACCTCCATTTTTCCTGGTTATGCTTTTTCTTAATTTCCTTGAGCATGATGAAACATACCCTTTTTTGGTCTTACATCATCTAGCATTTTCTGCTACTATTATTGTACCTGGACCCTACTACACATTCTCACAAGTCTTCACTCTCTTCTTTTTGGTGGTGGCTCACAATCCACTACATTTCACAGTTGGGAATGGTGAAACAATCTAAAGAACCACAACTTTTTTTCATCTTGGTTAAAACTTGTGCTGCTTACTTATTTGCACTTACTCTGTTTTGGTGTGCTTCAGCAAACAATGCAACTCATTCAGGACAAGGGCCAATATGGTGAAGGAAGGTCTGGAAAAAGCCATCGCTGGTATTTCTGTTTCGATTAATCCTGAGAAGGTAAGTTTTGCTTTTTGATGGAACTTTTATTTCTGAAATGTTTGATAAGATGAATTTGGTTGTTGTTTTTATATCTTATTATGGAATTTGCCCGCTAACTTGGTATCATTGGTCTGTGTCTGTTGCTGCATTTCTACTACTTGTTTTTAGGCCTCTACATAAAAAAAGGGAAAAAATTAATGCTTTGCTACTTATCTGTCATCTTTGTTAAATCCATGTTATGGTCCATCATTTGCTTTTGATACTATTATCTACATGAATTGAATCTTCTATTTCTGATCGAACTGGGCTTCATCAACCAGCTGCAAACTGATCTTTAAAATATGGAAATTGAACTAGAAGCAGTATAATGGACCTGAGGAAGAATTCAAGTGCGAGACATAGATGGTTTGTAATCTAATGAGCGCACAGGAAAATAATCTCCTATTGCTCTTAAAATCAATGTTGTCAAAGGCGCATCTAAGGCACAAGATGTAAAGCACTAAGGATTAGACGTTTCTTATACCTTAGGCGGTGTGCTTTTATCATACATAAGGTGAAAAACATATACTTTTAATCTGATTTGAGATGCAAGAAAGGCACATCTTTTTTTATAAGCTATATCTGTAATGTTTTTTTAAATCTATTATATTTATTAAGCTATATTGACTTTGTGATATATCATTTTATATACAATTATTTTTTTACTCTACAAAAAAGTTAAAAATTGAAAGATAAGGAGATGAAATATCAAAAATTATATTATTATCTGAGAAAAAGAACGAAAGATATTAAGGGACTACAATTGAACACATTTCAATTGAGAAAGAAGAAGCTTTTTCTTGAGCTAATAAGCTAATATATTATTATGATTTTTTTAAAGATTATTTTATTATGTATTATAAATCTTGCTTATATAAATTATTTTATTTATTTTAAAATATGTACCTCACTTTGCTTAAGTATGTGCTTGTGCTTTGGGTCTTGTGTCTGAGCTTCAAGAGCCTTTTGCATTTAGGTGTGTCTTACGCTTTTAACAACATTGCTTAAAATGCAATAATTTATTATTCAGAGCTATGGAATTTTGGCAAAGCGATTTTATATGCCACACTAGTAATGTGACTTGTTGAAGGCTTAAAGAAAACACGGTTTGACTCAGATTTTGTAATCTTACATCCCAAAAAAGCATATGGCAGCAAAACTTTACTGATGTTGATTTGGAATGGTTGCCTCAATTGCATTATGTACTGGCACATATCATTTTGACCAGTGGTGCTTTATACGATTATCTTGCCTTGGTTGCTTCATCTTATCTGCCAAATGTCAAAGCATTTATGCATGAGTCCATCATGGACAATCTTCATTTGTTTTACCTGCATGGGAAAGAAGTGGAAATGACCAGCCACTTTCCTACTTGAATGTACAAATATTTTATTGTTGGGGCATCATGGTAGACATTTTTGTATGAGATGCAACCTGAATATCCAATTGTCCATTATATTCTCTAGTGCATCATTAACATAGGTACCCACTGGATACACCTCAATGGACATTTTCTAGGTGATATGGAAGATGAAAACATGATGAATAATGTAAGTTGCAGCATTGGCATTGGATTGTAGACTTGAGCCGACAGCCGCATGAATAATTGAATATTCAATGAGGTGAATATGCAGACAGTTGTGAGGCACTGTAAAGGTGGAAGTGTTTCAGAATGGTTCTTAAAAGAAGTGGTGTGACTTGTCATATTGTAGAATCTTTTAAGGAGATGTGTGGCTTTTTTTAATGATGCTCATGTTACAATCAGACATGTTGTGCCGAACACTGATTTAATAGTATTTTTAAGTTTCTCATGTTTCTGGGGTATTTTTTGTTTCCTTTGTTGCATTAACTTTATATACATTTCAAACTAAAAGCAGTTGTTGATAGACAAACACTACGTATGACCTTGCATTCTTGCATGAATTCTGTGATGGAACTGCATATAGCAGCTAGTAGGGATGGCAGTGAAGCGAAGCGGGTATGGGGGAAGATACCTCTATACCCATATCCATCAAAAAAAAAAAAAATGCAATACCGGCCCTATACATGCTACAAGTATACAATTTTGTACTGATACATGTATCCATGGGAATTATGTAATATTCATACCCACTCCATTAACCATACATACCCCATACCCGCCACTTGTTTTGGACTCTGTTTCATTCATTTTTTTAACTTTTTTAATTTTTTCATTCAAATTTCAATTCCAAGCTCAAGCCTAAAGCAATTGTAGGTTGATCTTTTTTTCTCCTTTCAATTTCAAGCTAGACAAATGGACCAAGCCCGAAAAAATTATGGTCTATTGTTACCTGTAAATTTTTTCATTAAAACTTTGTAACTATGTTAACAAATAAGGGTAATTTATTAAATTTACTAATCAGCATAATGGTTATGGGGCGGGATAGGAGGGGGCGAGATTATCTTAACATCCATTCCTGGGTATTGTCACATATTTCCATACTCATACGCATTTTTTGTTCTCTATATCTGTCTCAAATAAACTGGAGCCGAACAGATATCTATGGGTTCAAAGGAAATTGCTATCCTTAGCAACTAGAAATCCATATTAGGAATGAGTGGCCACATGCCTAGACAGGCTCCCTCACTGGGATAGGATGCTTGCCAAAGTATTTAGTCTGTAAAATTGCTTGTTTAACAACACCTTTTCCTATCTAATGTATTCTGAAAAAAAGGAAACTGCCAAGTCTACCATGCCTGAGATGACCAAAATAAAGTGCTGGGTGACATCTGTTGATTATTTTCTAGATTCATTCATGATTCGAAAAGGATTTTATTTTTCTTAGTATTTTGCATGTTTTACCTTTAAGAGCAGTGATTGTTCATGACTTTAATCTGTTTTCTGTTTCTTATCAATTAATTCTGCCTCTTTAGTTACCCATGTAAAGATGGTTTTCCATTTTGCAGCCACGGCGAGGATGCTTCGAGATACGTGAGGAAAGTGGACAAACTTTTATCTCATTACTGGTAAACCTATAACTTATATCATCTTTTTGGCTCTTGCTTTATTTTTCTTTCTTTTTTTTTTTTTTTCCTTTTCTTTTCAATGAGAGTTCTGTTGCTTATCCTATTTATCCCCAGCAGCACCAATGCACAAGTGCATGCTGTAGGCCACTTTAGGTGAAACTTCTTTTGCATGAATCTGCTGCTTATTATGGATATATTTTAAGTTATTGTAATTTCTATCTAAATAAGTTGTGTTGATGTTTCCATGTGTATGTGTATCACAATTTGAGATGTGATTTTGCCCAAACTTGACTACCAGAAACAGCAAATAAATTCTTGTCCCCCAAAAAAGTGACTTCCCGAACTTCTCAGGGTTTTAGTCGGCGCTTCTTCAAGTCTGGCCGGAGGCCTCCTATTTCCTATGACTCATGCCTCCTGCCCTTCCCAATCAAGCATCTTACCTATCATCAGGATCCAGGTTGTCTCAAGTATTGCCTTTTGTTTTCAGTTTCTCCTATTGTTGGAACAATGGAATCTCATTCCATGTCAGTTGCTACCATACCTCATCCACCTACCATGTACCATGGTAACTGCTGTCTACTTGTTGAACTGATATTTCATCCTCCCAATTTGACACCCCAAGTTTGCATAAGAACCCCATTTACTTTTTTTCAGGTGAAAATATTTTTTTTGCTCTTTGAATTTGATATGTTGAATCTTGTTAGAATATTTTGAGTAGTACTTAACTGTTCTCTCTAGTTTTACTTTGCAGTAACAAGGCTTATTCTTGGGATTTATTCTTGGGGTTCTGCACTGTAATACCAGAAAGACTAGATTTTTTACTTTTTTTTCTTGTATTTTTTTTTTTTTTTTTGTTGATGCATGCAAATTTGCACATCTTACATTCTCGTTTTGATCCTTTTTTTTTTTAACTTTCTTTTTGTGTTGTGCACTATTGTTGTTATTTAGCAATCAATTGATTAAAACAACCCTTTTGTGCAATTGCTAAGGTTGTATACTTATATTGATGCCCCTGCACTGCACTACAAATCAATTATAATTCAGTCAAGCAATGAAAAACATCCAACCTGGGAGTATAATGTATTTTGCAAGGTTTCAATAAACGCCAGTACCTTGGTGGAATAATTCTGCCCATGATAACTGGATGGGATTATAGGGATGCGCATAACCTTACCTCTAGGGTTTTTAAAACTTAATTACAAAATTCGGACAATAATAACGGTTTGTGTTGTCTTTTTACATATCAATATTTATCATGATTATTTTAATTTCATGCAGAACATGCCACGTCCATTCACTCCAATGAAAAAGCTTGATATGGAGCAAGTTATCGAGGATATTGTTAAGCAGATTGGTTGACTGGAGATGTCATTTATTTGCTGGGAAGATGGACGTTCCTCGTTAGCATGCTGGAAGTACTTTGTTTTGTCTTTTAGCTTTGCTACTCTTTTGTTGGTCAGTGAGAGGAACTTGCTTTTGGCACAGCTACTTACTTCAGATCATCATTGGAGTTTAGATTCAAGATTGGCTGGCATGAGTATTGTGTATGCACTTAAATCATTTTGAAATACCGAAGTTATGGTATTGGTCGTAGGGGTTTGCATTCAAAGTCGGATGCTGTGATCGAGCTCTTTGTTTGTAAAGTTGCATCATTTTGGTTTAAGCATCTGGTTTATTATTATACGGTTCTTTGTTGTGCGAGTTATGACCAACAAACAGTGTTGGCGTTCATCTTTTTAGCAATGCCTCAAAAGATTGTTTTACATGAGACAGCCAGTCCGCTGAGGTCACACGCTCAACGCTTTGGAGATATTGTTCTCTTTGAAGGGGGTTTACGTTTTAAAAACTGAGATATTGTTCATAGCCGATGGTTGTTGGCTTTCGGAGATGAGCCGAGGCCTCCATTTAGTTTGGCCCGGCGTGTTGCGTTAATACCCGGCAATTTATTCAGTTTATCAATAATTTAAATAAAATTTATTAGATATATTTTGAATGGTAATTTAATTTACAGTGATAATTTGGATTATCTCAGTAAGTATGGTTATCCATATCATAAGATATGGTAATCTATTTATTTATTTATTTTTTTAAATAAAATTGTTCTTTTTTTGATCGCTCTTTACTCTTTCTCTATCATATCTCCGTAGAACCCCTATGTCATCTGCCTTTTGGCATTCTATTGATCATTTTGAATATTATTTATAAATATAATTTTTTAAATATTATCATATATATATATATATATATATATATATATATATATATATATATATATATATATATATATATATATATATATTAAATTAAATATAATGATATAATTTTTAATAAATTTAGTTTAGAAGTATTTTAAGAATTTAATGTTATACGACTTATAATTTGTTCATCTACCACACATAGCATTATCTGTTTATACGGATCATAATATTCAATATTACTAGTAATCTATCGAGGTATTTGCTATACGTATGTATGTGCCTGCGGGGGTCTATAAAACTGAAAATATATTCCAGTTCAGCCGTTTGTAACTTACGCGACGGTGCCGCCATGAATTAATTACAGTGATCATATCCCTTCTTGTACCGTGGAATGAAGAGTTATCGGGCAGCCTTGGACAATTTTGATCCGTTTTCTTTTCATCCATCTGAAAATCCTTTCCGGAGATCTGTTTATAGTATTACAGCTAGGAACGACTTTGTGCATGGTCTTTGATGCATGAAGGCATGCACTAAGGCCGCATGCCCATATGGGCGCACATGCTATGGCTCAATGGATAGTGGTACACCTTGCATGCGCATGCCATGGCTCAATGGATAGTGATACAACCCGCACGCGCTCATACGGGCGTGCGGCCAATGGACGCACACTTTCATGCATCGAAAGCAATGCATGAAGACTTTTTCATTACAGCTAAGGATCTTAAAAGTGGACATATTACATGTCTTTGTGTTAGAAATTTTTTTTTTCTTTTGCAAAATTCATTTATTAGAAAAATGCTAGATAATTAATCAGAAAAGTTATACTAAAAATTTAGATTAAAATCAAAAATAAAAGAATCAAACTGGTCGAGGCGTGTTAAACACTGCCCTAAGGACAAGTTTTCACCCCCCGTGCGGGTTGTTGGCGAATTGTCCCCAAGGTACAACGACCTGATTTGATTCGATCCTCTTACCGCGAGCACGATCGGATGGAGGTTCAAACCCAGTGATTCTTCAGATGCCCAAATAAAATAATAAAATAGTTAAATCAATCTTTTACCACCAGTAGTTTGTTGAGACAGATTTTCTTGGTTAGACTCCTTGAGACAACATGGATTTGCAGCAACAAGATCTTCAAGGATTGGAATTGCAGCAACAAGATCTTCAAGGATTGGAATTGCAGCAACAAGATCTTCAAGGATTGGATTTGCAGCAACAAGATCTTCAAGGATTGGAATTGCAGCAACAAGATCTTCAAGGATTGGATTTGCAGCAACAATATCTTCAAGGATTGGATTTGTAGCAATAAGATCTCCAAGGATTTCAGCAACAAGATCTTCAAGGATTTCAACAACAAGGATTTTGCAGTAACAAGATTTGTGGCAATGGTTTTTATCTTCACTTCTGTTTTCCTTTAGATTATCCATATATTTATATAAAAAAAATATTACCGTTCCTCCTTGTTACCCTTCTTTCCCAAACGGAAGGAAAAATGGATTTCCGGAAATCACGGAACGCTCGCAGCGAGCGTTCCGCAAACGCTCATCGCGAGAGCGCGTCCGGAAATCACGGAACGCTCGCTGCGAGCGTTCCGCAAACGCTCGTCGTGAGCGTTTCGTTTCGAGCGCGTCCCACGCGAGCATTTAATGCTCGCGTGGGTCGGTTACCACCCCACTTCCCTTTTTTTTTTTTAACTTTTAACAAACGGTAAAGTCAACAATCCCCCATAAAAGTTAAAAAAAAATAATAATAAAATTAAACAAAAAAAAAAAGGGCATTTTATACTGCGCAATAGGTGAGGTATCCTGTGGACTTGAACCTCACTTAGTGTTGATTGTATACATATGAAGGAACCATAGTGGATTAGACCTTGAACTAAGTCCTTGACTCAGACTTCTACTAATCACACACACAGCATGAATCAATTGGGTTTAAGCGATCAGCGCATATTAAAGGCCTTGCGCTTAGTACCTTGATTTTTCATGAGAATTAAGGTTAGCCCAAACCTTTAGTCACGGCCTTATATGACAATTCTCATATAGGTGAATCCTCCAAGGGTATTTGTGACTAATACCCTGCAGATAACCTACCTTGGATCCATTAAGAGAATCACTCAACCTTACACAAATTTACTTTGTCACTTCATAAGAGCACTCATCATAGGGTTGGGTTAAAAAATTTTCAAAATTTGTGCTCTAACACGATCACTCAATCAGCTTCGTTTCTACCACATTGAACCTCATTCATGGGATCTCCAATCACAGAGGTTGGGTATCCACTGCTGGTGACCAAATAATGGGCTTAAGCCCCATCCCCCTCGATGAATCTAGGACTCCACTCCTAGATAATCCCTTGGTTAATTGATCTGCCAAATTCTTCTCAGATTTGACAAATTCCAAAGAGATAACACCATTTTTCTTATGTTGTCTTATAGACTTATGACGAAGCCGTATATGGCGATTCATCTTTTTATTGGTACTCTTTTGATTTGTCAGTTCAATTGCGGCCTTATTATCACAATGGATAGATATAGCTGGAACTGGCTTAGGTACCAAAGGTAGCTCTGATATTAGATTTTTTATCCACTCTGCCTCATTACAAGTGGTATCCAGAGCTATCAACTCGGCCTCCATGGTGCTTCTAGAAATAATAGTTTGCCTAGTGGATCCCTAGGCAATAGTAGCACTGCCAAGAAGAAAAACGTATCCGGTAGTTGATTTTAAATCATGAGAATCAGTGACCCAATTAGCATCATTGTAACCCTCAACCACCTCAGGGTATCCAGTGAACATCAAAGAGAGATTAAGTGTTCCCTTTAAATATCGAAACACTCTTTCTAAAGCTACCCAATGAGATTGATCAGGATTTTGATTATATCTACTCAGCCTTCCTATAGCATAGGCAATATCAGGTCTTGTTCTGTTTGCTACATACAAGAGAGATCCTATAATTTGAGAATACTTTAATTGATTAATTAGGTCACCTAAATTTTTCTTTAGGTGAAAGTTAGGATCAAAAGGAGTAGATATTGATTTAAGATTGGAATAACCAAACTTCTTGATCATTTTTTCTATAGAATGAGAAAGAGAGAGAGCTATCCCTTCATGGGACTTGATAAGCTTCATCCCTAGGATTACATCCGCTTCACCTAAATCTTTCATGTCAAACTTAGAAGAGAGGAAAGATTTAACACTTGAAATAATTTCAAGAGATGTTCCAAAAATTAAAATATCATCGACATATAAGCAAAGGATTACACAATCATTATCGATGATCTTAGAATACACACACTTATTATGATTATTAATTTGAAATCCAAAAGATAAAATAATTCGATCAAATTTCTCATGCCATTATTTAGGAGCCTGTTTAAGACCATAAAGGGACTTGATAAGTTTACAAACCTTGTCTTCTTGTCCCTTTACAACAAAACCTTCAGGCTGTTCCATATAGATCTCCTCCTCAAGATCTCCATTTAGGAACGCAGTCTTCACATCCATTTGATGAATGATTAACTTATGAATGAAAGCAATAGCAAGTAGTGATCTAAGGGTTGTTATTCTAGCTACAGAAGAATATGTATCAAAGAAATCTAACCCTTTCTTTTGGTTATACCCTTTGGCTACTAATCTAGCCTTATACTTTTCTATTGAACCATCAGGTCTAAATTTCTTCTTAAATACCCACTTACACCCTAACCCTCTGTTTGGATGGAGAGAAAACTAGGGAGGAAAGAAAACTAGGAGAGAAAATAGGAGAGAAAATAAAATTTATCTTGTTTGGATGGAGAGAAAAGTCGGGAGGAAAAAAAACTAGAGGGAAAAATAGAAGGAAAAAAGTGGTGGGCCCCACATAAAAGTTTTCTCTCCGAAACCGGAGAGATTTCGGAGAGAAAACTCAAAAGTGCTCTTTCATTTTTTTTTCATTCTAATATTGACCCTTCTAAAAAACAACCGATGCATTTTTTAATCATCTATAACAAGGATATTATTGTTATTGTAAATTATCAACTTTTTTCTCCTCTCTGTTTTCCTCTCACTCATCCAAACAGAAGGAGAGAAAATATTTTCTCTTTAATTTTCTTTCCTTCCACTTTTCTTTCCTTCCAGTTTTCTTTCCTTCCAGTTTTCTCTCCATCCAAACAGAGCATAAAGGTTTGCTTTCAGGGGTAAATCAGATAAGATCCAAGTTTCATTTTGTAAGATTGAATTAAATTCAGAAAGGATAGCTTCCTTCCAAAAGGAGCATCAGGAGAAGACATCGCCTCTGAAAAAGAAGAAGGTTCACCTTCGACTAGGAAAGTAAAGAAACCTTCACCAAGATCCTTTTCTTTCCTTATCCTTGAACTTTTTCTAAGTTCAGAAGGTTCACCTTTAGGATTAGATCTTTTCCTTTTCCTTGACTCATTAGATAAACCAGCTTCAAAAGAATCATGAACCAAGAAAGGATTAGTAGAGAGTTGATTTGGTACTTGGTTCTTGAAAGGAAAACATTTTCAAAATAAGTAGCATCTCTAGATTCGATAACAGTATTATTTGAGATGCCACTTATATCAGAGTTTATCACTAGGAACCTATTTGTACTGCTATCTAAGGAATAACCTATAAAGATAGCATCTACAGTTTTAGGTCCTATTTTTCTCCTCTTGGGTTCAGGTATTCCTACCTTAGCTAAGCATCCCCACACTTTAAGATAATCTAGCCTGGGTGTTCTATCTTTCCAAAGCTCAAAAGGTGTTTTAGGACTATCTTTAAAGGGTATCCTATTTAAAATATAACATGCAGCTAAAAGAGCTTCCCCCACAAGTTCTCAGGTACGCCTGAACTTATTAACATTGAGTTAACCATATCCATTAATGTACGATTTTTCCGTTCAGCTACACCATTAGACTGAGGAGAGTATGGTGGTGTAACTTCATGAATAATCCCATATTCTTGACAAAATAGAGTCATATCATTTGAAGTGTATTCACCACCGCGATCTGACCTAAATTTCTTAAGCTTTTTCTCAGTTTGGGTTTCAGCTTCTACCTTATAAATCTTAAACTTATCTAATACTTCATCCTTAGATTTTATCAAATATATGTGACAATATCTTGAGAAGTCATCTATGAATGTTACAAAGTAACGACTTCCTCCCCGTGTAGGAAACTTGGTAGAGTCACATATATCGCTATGGACTAATTCAAGAAGTGTTGAACTCCTTTTACTGATTTAAAAGGTTTTCTAGGCATCTTAGCTTGAATACAAATCTCACATTTAAACTTTCTATCAATATGAACCTTAGGAATTAGATTAAGATTTGTCATGTAATGAATACGATCAAAATTCACATGACCAAGTCTATTATGCCAAACATTTGAAGATTCAACATTAAAAAGAAGAGAACTTTTATTAGATAACTTAGAGGATACATTTAATTTAAAAAGACCTTCACATACAAAACCTTTACCAACAAACTCATTGTTACGAGTAATTACAACTTTATTTGACTCTAGAATAATTTTATATCCTCTAGATATAAGAAGAGATCCACTAATCAGATTTCTTCTTACACTAGGAACTAACAACACTTCATGAAGGACCAGGATTTTTCCAGATGTCATCTTTAGATCCACTTGACCTTTCCCAAGCACTTGTGCTGAAGAGTTATTCCCAAGTGTCACACCTCCTCCACTTGATTCCTGAAAGTGGAGAAGCAGGAGCGATCAAAACAAACATGAACATTAGCTCCTGAATCAAACCACCAATCACAAGAAAATTGGGTTAAGTTAATTAAGTATTTTGAATTTACCGACCTAAAAGAAGGCTCAGCACCACTCTCAACCACGTTAACTTGTGGTTTGGTTGATTTCCTCAATGGTTCAGTCTTTCGGTGGTAGCAGTCCTTCGCCACATGATTTGTCCTTCCGCACACAAAGCAGAATGTGCCTTTATAATTCTTTGACTTCTGATTCGGTCGGTTCTGATTTGATCGGTTCTGAGGAGGTTTGTATGATTGGTTGGATTTAGATTGAAATTTCTTCTTCTTAAAATTCTTTCTCTTAGGTTTGAATTGATTTGGAGTTGGATTTGACTCGGTCAAATTGATTTTAGGTCCAAGGTCGGTCTTTTGATTTTGATTTAGCTTAAGTCGATGTTCCTCTTCTATCCTAATAGAGTTAATCACTTCTGTTAGGGTCAAGCTACCTTGCTTATGACTTAGCTCTCGAGCAAAGGATGACCAAGATGATGGAAGAGAATCTACTAAGGCTTGAACCTTATAGTTTCAGAAAAACTACAGCCAGTCAATTCTGACTTTCTAAGAAAATCTTGGAATTCATGAATTTATATGCTAATGGGTTTGGAATCTACCATTATGTACTTTCGAAATTTTGAGATAGTGAATCTATCTAGACCAGCATCAACCATCCCATATTCAGCCTCAAGAGCATCCCATAGTTCCTTAGCAGTTTTAGTAGGAAGGTAGACATCATAAAGATTATTAGATAGGGCACTTAAAATTCTATGTCTATAATGAAAATCTATTTCTTGGGGTGTTTTTGATGAAGACGAGGCATCAACTATACTAGAAGAACCTTGTTGACTATTAGATTTGGGATTTGATAAGTCTATGGCTGAAAATAAACCTAAAGTGGTAAGCCAGTATTTCACTTGGCTTTGCCACCTCCTAAAGAATGATCCATTAAATTTTTTCGATTTGATTGCACTAAGATCATCAGAACCCATTTTGAAAAGGTTGGTTTCTTAATTCGTTCTGCACAACCAAAAAGTATTTAAATTTTTTCAAATTAATAACTTTTCAGATATTTCTAGATTTTAAATTTAAATTCAAAGGAATTAAATCTAGAAACTATTTGCAATAATAATCAAACGACTAAGCAATAATTAACTCAAATAATTCAATTCTAAATTTGAGTTTAATTTTTTTTTAAATTTCAAATTTAAATTTCAAATTTTAAATTTTAAATTCAAACTAATTCTAAGGCTTCTGAATAGATTCAAAAATAAGATTTTTTTTTATAATAAAATCTAGCACTTTCTAATGATAGAAAACTTGTCCTTAGCTGTTAGAAAAATTTATTTTTTTTTTCTTTTGCAAAATTTATTTATTAGAAAAATACTAGATAATTAATCAGAAAAGTTATACTAGAAATTAGATTAAAATCAAAAATAAAAGAATCAAACTGGTCGAGGCGTGTTAAATACTGCCCTAAGGACAAGTTTTCGCCCCCTCGTGTGGGTTGTTGGTGAATTGTCCCCAAGGTACAACGACCTGATTTGATTCGATCCTCCTACCGCGAGCACGATCGGGTGGAGGTTCAAACCCAGTGATTCTTCAGATGCCCAAATAAAATAATAAAATAGTTAAATCAATCTTTTACTACCAGTAGTTTGTTGAGACAGATTTTCTTGGTTAGACTCCTTGAGACAGCATGGATTTGCAGCAACAAGATCTTCAAGGATTGGAATTGCAGCAACAAGATCTTCAAGGATTGGATTTGCAGCAACAAGATCTTCAAGGATTGGAATTGCAGCAATAAGATCTTCAAGGATTGGATTTGCAGCAACAATATCTTCAAGGATTGGATTTGTAGCAACAAGATCTCCAAGGATTTCAGCAACAAGATCTTCAAGGATTTCAACAACAAGAATTTTGCAGTAACAAGATTTGTGGCAATGGTTTTTATCTTCACTTCTGTTTTCCTTTAGATTATCCATATATTTATATAAAAAAAATATTACCGT
Organism: Calamus simplicifolius; assembly: GCA_900491605.1. NCBI lineage: Eukaryota > Viridiplantae > Streptophyta > Magnoliopsida > Arecales > Arecaceae > Calamus > Calamus simplicifolius. The sequence continues at coordinate 301,972 of UESW01004142.1, forward strand.
TCCTCCTTGTTACTGTTCCTTCCCAAACGGAAGGAAAAACGGATTTCCGGAAATCACAGAACGCTCGCAGCGAGCGTTCCGCAAACGCTCATCGCGAGAGCGCGTCCGGAAATCACGGAACGCTCGCGAGCGTTTCGTTTCGAGCGCATCCCACGCGAGCATTTAATGCTCGCGTGGGTCGGTTACCACCCCACTTTTTTTTTTTTTTTTTTTTTTTAACTTTAACAAACGGTAAAGTCAACACTTTGATCATCTTGTGGGTATCCAATATCTATTTTAACAATCTATATTACAAGGTCCAAACACATTAGGTATCAAATATACAATGCTAACCGTATTTCCTCTAAAAATCCTTGATCACAGAACTGAGCTAATACATATCAATTAATTTATACGCCAACATTATTTGTTTAAATTTTTTACAGATTTAATAAAACTAACATGGCGCACACAATTATAACTTATCATATAGCTCATGATAGAATAATAATGTTACAAGCCATATTTTATAATTCAAACCAATTCTGATTTCAAATTTATAATTTTTCATTATATAACCTAGTTTTTTTTGACAACTGGACTAATTAATTACGGTCACACTTCCACTAGTATAATATTAATTATTAAATCCTTAATTAATCATAGTAATAAATAAATGTTTTAAATATTATTTCTTATCATTATTCTTTTGCATTAATATTGTAAAAGATTAAATAAAAATATAAGCTTTTAATAAAACTAAAGTTAAAACTCTTTTAAAGGTGTGGAGAAATAATCTTTGATTTTATAATCAAACCACTTCCATAGATGAGCTTATCTTTTTTTTAAAAATACAAAATGATATGAGGATTGCCTAGAAATCCAGTTAATATTATCTTATCATTGTCTCCAAATCCGATGTCCATAGATTACGAAAAATTTGTCACGACACCCAAACTTCATAACTCATTTGTCGCACGTATCGGACCATCAATCATCTAATAACAAGAGATTCTTTCAATCATTTAAATATTCAATATGCTACAGAGCCAATTAAACTAGCAAACAAAGGCACTGCACTACTACCACACGATTTGAAGCAAATTAATTAGTGTTATTTGTGGAGTCAGGTAGCATATAATTTGTTTTGGTACCAAACTTACGCTTTAGAATTTTTTTTTATTTAACATTTTGGATTCCCTCAGTTTTGCTAGTGCTAAATACCAACTCATCCGTTGCTTCTTTTTCTCAATAAATTTGCCAAAAAGAGTCAAAAAGAGAAAAGAGTTTATATTCACTTTCACTTAGAGTGAGGATTTTCTGCTTCCTTTTTTTTTTTAACCTCATCTTGAATTCTTTTTTTTACAAAAAATAGCATAACATCTTCAATCTCTCTCTCTCTCTCTCTCTATATATATATATATATATATATATATATATATATATATATAAAAAGTTAAAATTTAGTTAAAATTATCAATCATATTGATAATTTTATCACTAAGAAACCATTACTTTTCTCGTCACACCTCCTCACGTAATGTCACCTATGTAGATGTAGATGTGATTAAAACCATCCTATATTTATAAATAATTTAGAAACTAAAATATATTTAAAAATTATTATTAAAAATAAAATCCTTTCTTCTTTCACTTTCCTTTTCTTCCCTATTTTTTTATTCCTAGCATGTGGGTTTCACCTCTTGAAGCTGTTATTGCTCAACTTGTTTTCCTAGTGTAACCTTTTTATCTAATTAACATCACTTTTCTAACACTGCAAACCCAAGAAATGCAATACTTATATTATTCCTCTTTTACATTTATTTTATTTGTTATTATTTCAAGCCATGTGAATCCATGTTATGGCATACCAACTTATACATCATATTTTATACTTGCAGAAAAACAAACTTGCAGTCTGGCTTAAATTTATGGATCACTCAAAATTCAAGGCACCTCATCTCCATCAAGGTGAAAATTACTTCATTTAATCTAGAAGTCCTGACCGCAGCTCCTCACCAACTTTGCTAACAAAACTTTTTTGAGTTTGTATAAGGAGTTCAGTTATTTGCTCATCACCACCCATGTAGACGGTTCTCAATGACCAACAGCATGCAACTAAACAAATGGTAGCCCACAACATGTTCTCCCACCTTCAACTTTGTATATTAAAACTGGTAGTTTTGTAAGTTGGTTTGTTGGTCAACTCGGAATTAGGTTCCTTGCTTTTGCGTATTGCCACTCTTCTACCTTTTCTTTGTCGACCATTTACCAAGTGATGGCCATAAAAAGGGCTTTTTGTTTTTTAATAAAGAAAGTGCAAGACAAACTTCGATGGCCATTCACAAAACCCTGACCTTTTAAATTTATCAAAATTAATTTTAATGAAAATATTCAAGATAAACATGCTGAATTGATCTTTGTTATTCATGAAGTTAAGAGAGATTTGTTAGCGGCGAGAAATTTTGGTTTTATTAACTTCAAGATATATGATTAACCTTTCAGGAGGCAATCGAAAAGCCAACTCCGACTTAGTTGCTTCCTCTGTGATCTATCACTTTGAATGTTGAAGTTGAAAGCAGAAAAATCTTTATCTTATTGTTCTAAATAAATTTTATTTTTTGATATATTAAATTTAACTTACGTCATAACTATATCATCATCCGTATCTAAAAAATAATAATAAATAAATAAAATAACGGCCAACAAGTAGCCGTTGCTGTCTTATCCCTAATCCCTAACAAGTAGCCGTTGCTGTCTTTATCCCTAACAAGAAGCCGTTGCTGGCACGAGACCACCGAGAGCGATCGGAATAAATAGTAGAGATGGGTGGCCTCCCTTTCTCTCTTCTTTTTCTTCTTCTTCCTGCCTCTTTGTTCGAAATGGATTTGGATTCCAACCCTCGGGCACAGGCACGATGAAGGTGACCGTTGTCTCTCGGAGCAGCAGACAAGTCATTAACGTTGGGATCGAGCTCAACGATTCGGTATGCCCCCAGTTTTTTTTTCCCTTTATTTGTTGAAGAAAAGTTTCAATTTTTATAACATTTGCTGGGTTTCCATCTGCCCTAGAGATGGGGTTTTTATTGTTTTTTTGTTAGTCTGCGAAGTAGGTTCGTTTCGCTTGTTCAAATTACGCGATGAATCTGAACTTTATTTGTAGATTAATGCTATAAGAATCGGACCGTTGTTGTGATACCCTGTTTCGCAAGCAAGGTATCTTCATCTAAAAACCAAATATTAAACACTAACAATCTTTAAACAGCCTGATCATATCCTAATAAACTGAATCTATGGTAGTTATTTTGTTAAGGCTTTTCAACAAACATGTGGTGGTGCTGTCATCCAAAACCCTTTTCTATCTTTCTATCCTCAGAAATTTCTAGAACCATCTATAAAAGGGGCAGAAGATCTTCTCCTCTCCTTCTCTTCTCTTTTGATTCTCTGATCTTTGAGTTGGGAACTGACGTTTCATGGAGCTTGACGCCGCCGCTTCACCATTCTTCCTCCCAACCTCTGTCGTCGGAACCACTGGACATCGTTGCCTCGCTGTTCCTCTCTCTCCTTCTTCGTCGCCGTGTCAGATAGCTGCCACCGCTCGCTGCTTTTTCCGATAGCTGCCACCGTTCCTGCTTTTTCCCTCTTCCCTTCCTCCTTCAATTCCTCCGTCACCGTTAGCTGCCACGGTCGACCTCCCCACCAGCGCCGTCCTTCATCTCCGCTGCAGCTGTCCACCGCCTCTCTTTAGGTCCTGACGTGACCAACGATGTAGCTAATAAAGCTGCAGAAGTAATTATGGTAAAATCAACCTTGTGACACAAGCTGTTAAAAATTTTGTATATTATATGAATCAAATTCATATAATACGAAGTAAAAAATAAAAAAAAAAAATACGAATTTAATTTTCAAAGCTTAATATCCTTAGGAAACAGATTCAATTAACAAAAAATAACACATGATTATTTTAATAGATCATACATGTATTCTTTATTAGGAATAATGCCCGATGAAGCCGATAAATGATTTACCATTAGCCATCCATGCATCCGGCCTCTAATAGTGATGCACGCAAAGATCTTTGGATCTCGGGCGCATCTTTTCTTTTCTATTGATTTTCCAAATAAAAAAAGATTTTTGATCAATATCAAATCTTGATCAATCAAAAGAGAGAACGAGACGTCCTAGAGAGAGAATGATGTTTTAGAGCTAGAGAGAGAAATGATGTTTTAGAGCTAGAGAGAGAAATGATGTTTTAGAGAGAGGAAGGAGTTGTTAGGCATCCAAGAGAGAGAGAAAATCTTGATCAATCAAGAGAGAGAAAGGGACATCCTAGAGAGAGAAAGAATGTTTTAGAGAGAGAAAGGAGGTGTTAGACATCCAAGAGAGAAGAGAGGAGTTCGGTATATTTCTCGAAGGGGGGTATTTCTCTCCTTTTCATACATGAACTTTTTATACATGAAAAAGAGATTGTGTGGTTTTATAAAAAAAAAGGATTTTATCACAACCATCTAACCATTCAACCTTATCAAGTTGATAACAATTATCCTAACAAATTTAGGATATTTGCTATCATGATAATGTTAAGATTACAACCACCAAACCACATCCCTAAAAATTATGAAATTGGTTATCCTATGAAACCAATGTCGCAACCTTGAATTTGGCTTCATGAGAACGCCCCAAATCATAGGGAACCTCATGACGTGGAGATGGGTCATGTCCATCACATGGGCATGGATCCATCCTCCACGTGGCACGATCTCAGCCCTCGGTTTAATTGGGTTTCCATGAATCAAATCATGCCATCATATGGACCCAATTAAATACCATATTATTAATCTCAATTAATCTAAGCCATCCATCACATGGATCAAGCCTAATTAATAGATTTCATATGTACATCTTATTGATGCTGAATCACCAGAAAAGATCAAAAAAGTCTTCTTTTGTTGCAGGATCTCCTACTGAAGGAAGAGCAAGCCCCCCCTCCTCATGGGTTTCCTTCCCCTTATATCCTTTGACCTTCCAAAGGATATTCCTTTCTTGTTTTTGCCATCATGTCGTCAGCATCGAGTCATTTTTCTTTCATTTTTTAGATAAAAATCGATGTGTAAGATAAAAATTAGCTTCAGACGAGAGCGTGCCACGTGGTTATTTATCGATAATTAATAGCGGAGGTATTAAGGAACTTGCTCCGGAAGCTAAGAATCTTCATGATGGATTTTGGTTTTCCTAAGGGAATGTCAGGGTTAGTGGGAATGTCAGAGTCAGAGAAGAGTTATCTGGCCCTAAACAGGTGCTCAGTATCTCCTTTATTTGAGCTTTTCGATGGATGGTGACGCTCCAGCGTTTGTCTTATTCGAATCATTTAAAGCATCATGATGCTTAATGATTCTCGATTTCTGTTCCGTCTCGATTTCTGTTCCGGACACGACAGCTCATCGCGTTTAGTGCTTCTGATATGAGAATGATTCTAAAACTAGGAGGCCGCCCAGAACCTGGGGGCCGCCTAGGACTAGGAGCTGCCTAGGACTAGGAGGATGCCCAGGGCTTGGGAGCCGCCTAGGACTAGGAGGTCGCCCGGGACCTGGGGGCCGCCCAGGAATTGGGGGCCGCCCAGGGCCAGGAGGCCGCCTCGCCTAGGACTAGGATGCCGCCCAGGGCTTGGGGGCCGCCTAGGACTAGAGGCCGCCCAGAACCTGGGGGCCGCCTAGGACTAGGAGGCCGCCCAGGGCTTGGGGGCCGCCTAGGACTAGAGGCCGCCCAGAACCTGAGGGGCCGCCTAGGATTAGGAGGTCGCCCAGGACCTGGGGGTCGCCTAGGGCCAGGAGGCCGTCCAGAACATGGGTTCCGCCCAGAACCTGGAGGCCGCCTTGGCGTACAACGCCATCCTCGGGCGCCTAGGCCTAAATCTGTTGGATGTAGTCATCTCCACCCGTTTGTTGGTGCAGTTCCCTACTAGTGGAGGCATCGGAGAGATGAAAGGCGAAGTCAGCTCAGTCCTGCCTTGTTATCACGCAGCGTCAAGTCCTCAGGAAGCTGAGTCGGCCCTAGAAGCGCTTGACCCCAGGAGGAGTCCAACAAAGGGGAGAATCGGCCGAGCGGCTCTTAACTTTTCCTCTTGGGGATGACCCGACGAGGATCGTGCGCATCGGCGGACTCCTCCCCCTGGAGACCGAGACCGTGATCGCCTCTTGACTTTTCTGCGGGCCAACTCGGACGTATTCGCTTAGTCGGCGTCCGACATGCCTGGTATTCCTCCGGAGGTGATCACCCATAAGCTGAACATTGATATAAGTGTCGTCCGGTCCACCAAAGGAAGAGAAGCTTTGCTTCCGAACGGCAAAAGGCCATTGACGAAGAAGTCGACAAGCTACTCATCGCCGGTCATATCCGAGAGGCACACTACCCCAGCTGGCTGGCCAATGTGGTCATGGTACGAAAGGCGAACAGAAGCTGACGGATCTGCATCGACTTCACTGACCTGAATAAGGCATGTCCGAAGGACAGTTTTCCTCTGCCCCGGATCGACCAGCTGGTGGATTCCATCTTCGGCCACGAACTTCTCAGCTTCATGGACGCCTTCTCTGGGTATAATCAAATAACGATGGACCTGAGCAACGAGGAGCACACGTCCTTCGTGACAGAGAAAGGCATTTATTGTTACAGTGTAATGCCCTTCGGCCTCAAAAATGCGGAGGCAACATATCAAAAGTTGATGAACAAAGTCTTCCAAGACCAGCTGGGCCAGAACATGGAGGTCTATGTGGACGACATGCTGACGAAAAGCACCCATGCTTCCAACCACGTCTCCGACCTAGAAGAAACCTTCAACACAACCTCCGCCGCTTCCAGGTCAAGCTGAATCCCAAGAAAATATGCCTTCGGCGTTACAGCGGGCAAGTTCCTGGGCTTCATGATGACCCAGCGAGGGATCGAGGCGAACCCTGAGAAGATCAGCGCTATCCTCGATATGAGGCCGTCTAGCAAGAAGGTGGTGCAGCCCTCACGAAGAGGGTGGCAGCTCTAAGCCGTTTCCTCTCCAAGTCGGCCGAGCGATGCTTGCCCTTCTTTAAAGCCCTGCGAAAAGTGAACACCTTCGATTGGACGGAGGACTGCCAGAAAGCCTTCGACGGGCTGAAAGCATTTCTGTCTTCCCATCGCTCCTGTCTAAGTAAGCCAACGGACGGAGAGAGTCTTTTTCTCTACCTCGCCGCCTCTCCAGAAGCCGTGTTAGCTCAGTCTTGGTGCGTCCGATGCTGATGGGACCCAGAGGCCTGTATATTACGTGAGCAAGGTGCTCCATGATGCGGAGGTCAGGTATTCCAAGATGGAAAAAATCATCTTCGCCTTGATCGTCTCCGTTCGACGTCTCTGCCCGTACTTTCAAGCCCATCCCATTGTGGTGCTCACGGACCAACCCCTCCGAGCCATCCTGGCTCGTCCGGACACCTCAGGCTGACTCGTCAAGTGGTCATTAAGTTGGAAGAGTTTGATCTCTCTTTTCAAGCTCGACCTGCTCTGAAGTCCTAGGTCCTGGCTGACTTCCTGATCAGTGCACTTGGGCTGAGGAGCCGATCGAGGAGGCTCTTATGGAGCAACCTGTTGCTGAGCTAAAGGACGATGGGGAGTCTTGGATCCTCCATGTGGATGGTGCCTCAAATTCCCAAGGAAGCGGCATCGGCCTCATTCTTACAGGCCCCGATGGAGAGATGGTGGAGTGTGCCCTCCGGTTCTTGTTCGAAGCCACCAACAATCAAGCCGAGTACGAGGCCCTACTGGCAGGGCTGAGGCTCGCTCAAGAATTTGGAATAAGGCGTCTCAGAGCTTTACTGACTCGCAACTCGTCTTCGGGCAAATCAACGGGAAGTACGAGGCACGCGATCCCGTCATGGCCCGGTACCTGAACAAGGTTCGGCTCTTGGTCTCCCCGTTAGTTTATTTCAGCATCGGCTACATTCCCGGAGCGAGAACGCCAAGGCGACCCTTTCCCGCCTGGTTACCTCTACCGACAGCATCACAAGGGACGCCTATATCGAACATCTAGAAAGACCCAGCATAGAAGACAACGAGAAATCCTCCTGCTCACCCAAGAGCCGACATGGATGGATGCCTACGTTCGCTATCTCACAGACGACACCCTCCCCGATGATCGCAACGAAGCCAGGCTACTTAAGTGGAGGGCCTCCAAATTCGTCGATGGACATCTATACAGAAGATCATTTTCCTACCCCTGCTCAGGTGCATGGGACCTGTCGACGCCGATTATATCCTCAGAGAAATCCATAAATGCATATATGGGAACCACCTGGGGGGCAGATCCTTAGCCCAGAAGGCCCTCCGACAAGGGTACTTCTGGCTCACTATGAGGGATGATGCAGCCAGGTTAGTTCAGAAGTGTGACGGCTGCTAGCGTCATGCACACATCCAGCACCAACCCTTTGTTCCTCTAAATCCACTCTCGGCCCTATGGCCCTTTGCTCAACGGGGGATGGACATTCTTGGGCCGTTCCCCCCGGCTTCGGGACAGCAGAAGTTCCTAATTGTTGCCATCGACTACTTCACCAAATGGGTTGAAGTTGAGGCGCTGGCCAAAATCACTGAGAGTAAGAGGTCAAAGCTTCTTCTGGAACTGCACCATCCTTAGGGGCTCAGAACTCGGTTGGATGGATCCAAAGGCCGATGGGTAGAAGAGCTTCCTAGTGTATTATGGGCTTATCACACGACCCCAAAGCTCCGACAGGCGAGACCCCATTTAGTCTAACTTTTGGGTCCGAGGCAGTCATCCCAGTGGAGATCGGACTGCCAAGCCCGCGTGTGAAATCCTACAACCAGGAAGACAACTCCATCTAGCTGAGGGCAAACCTCGACTTCATTGACAAAGTGCATGATCGGGCGCGATTGTGCATGGCCGCTTTTCGCCAATGAACAGCCAAGTATTATATAACGCCCGAGTCCGCCCCAAAGTGTTTCGCCTTGGAGATTTAGTTCTAAGAAAGGCTGAGGTGTCCAAGCCAATGGAGCGGGGCAAGCTGTCCGCCAATTGGGAAGGTCCTTACCGCATCATCGAGGCACTCCGTCAAGGAGCGTACTAGTTGAAGAGTTCGATGGCCGACCCATTCTGCGTACCTGGAATGCGGACCTCTGTCAATATTATCAATAATGTATTCCTTCATGATGTGAACAATAAAGGATCTTCTTCGGCATCGGAGTCATTTCTTCTCTGCATCCAAAGGCCAGAGATCTCACAAAAGGACCTCGCTGGCATCGTGGCCCATAGAACACCACTCGGCCCTGGCACGGCGGTGCCCCGCCGAGTCGTTCAGGTTCCTAAGGCTCCGTAACCGATCAAGTCGCCCATCGCAGTGGTTCTTAAACCCCCGAGATGGTTCAAAAGGACCTCGCTGGCATCGCGGTCCATGGGACACCACTTGGCCCCGGCACGGCGGTGCCCCCGAGTCGTTCAAGTCCCTAAGGCTCCATAACGGTCGAGTCGCCCCTCGCAGCGATTCTTAAACCCCCGAGGCGGTTCAAAAGGACCTCGCCGGCATCGCGGCCCATGGGACACCACTCGGCCTCGGCACGACGGTGCCCCTGAGTCATTCAAGTCCCTAAGGCTTGCTCCGTAACCGGTCGAGTCGTCCCTCACAGCGGTTCTTAAACCTTCGGGGTTCAAAAGGAACCTGATGACTCAACTCTCAGGTCATCCTTCGGAGTTCAAAAGGAACCCGATGACTCTCAACTCTTAGGTCACCCTTCGGGGTTCAAAAGGAACCTAATGACTCTCAACTCTTGGATCGCCCTCCGAGGGCTCAGGAGGCTCCTAACAGCCATGATTTTACCTCAGTAGTCTCTAAAGTGCTACGCGTTCGCCTCTGGGTTTGGCCCCGGCCTTAAATTGCCGCCGCCCTGGCGTCGGCCTCGAGCTCGTGCCCTGGTCTCACCCTAGTCGGTCTCGCCCGGCTCTTCCCTTCAAACTCAACCTCGACACGCGAATCATTGGGACAGTCCAAAGATGGAGCCCGTCGACACCTTAGCTGAAAAGGCATCGCTTAGTTTCGCACTGCCCTCAGTGGACCTCGCCCGCTAATGCAGCCTTCGGAGTTAATCACCAAGGTGCCCCCATAAGTTCAACGGCTTCGCGCCCGTCCAAGTGGCCTCTCAAGTTCACAAGTTTACAGTGCGTTCGGCCGCCGCAGAAATAAGCAACAAAGAGAAAGCTTTGTTGCCTCAACAAGTCTATTCAGCGGTGCGAGTTCTTGTGAACCTATTTGGACACTATCAGATATAAGTACCAGGATCTGCCGCGACACTTTTAACATGCATGGCACCTTACAAATAGGGGAACAAAGCATCTAGAAAATGGTCCTATTTTCATTAAGTACTTTATAATAGTTACAAAATTCAACCCGGAGTCGAGTACAAAAGAAGAGGAAAAGATACAAAATTTCCTAGAGCCCGCTCGGCCCCGGCTCCTCTCCGACCTCTTCCTCTACTCCGGCCTCTTCCTCCTCCGCCATCTCCTCGTTGCCAGGACCCCCGGGCTGAATCTTTTCGAGGTCGGAGCTGCTAACATTGAAGGTTGCATACACTTTCTCCTTGCAAAATTCGAAGCCCTTCGTATAGGCATCGAAGCTGGCCTCCAAAACCTCCGGCTCGAACTCCGCCAAGGCCTTAAAATCGGCGACGGCTTTGGTCACTCTGGCCTTGGCCTCCCGGATCTGTGCCTCCGCCTTGGCCTTGGTCTCTCGGATCTGCGCCTCCGCCCTGGCTTCGACCTTTCGGACTCGTGTTTCGGCATTGGCCTCAGCCTCCCTAGCACGCGCCTCGGCTTCCCAGGCCTTGTTCTCCGCCTCCTCGGTGCGAGCTCCGGCCTCATGAGCATGGGCCTCCGCCCCGGCCCGCTCATGCCCAGCATCGACCGCCGTTGCTGCGGCAGCTCTCGCCGCCTGAGCCTCGCCCGCCGCCGCGTCGGCCCGGCCTTCCGCACGCTGGAGTTGGCGGTGTAGCTCCTCTATCTCGTCTATCTCGGCCCTAGCCGAGTCCAGCCTATACGCGAGACAAGGGACAGCTGGGTCACGGCCGTGGAGGCTCGGCCGCCTTCAACTTTGGCTCGGCGCTTCGCTTCCTGACCGGCCACCAAGGTCCTCCTCTCGGACCGCCTTCAACTTTGGCTCGGCGCTTCGCTTCCTGACCGGCCACCAAGGTCCTCCTCTCGGACCTTGGCCTCCTCCTGCTGCCGAGCCAGCTTCTCGGACAGCGTGCGAGCCTGCTCCTTGTACTACTTATTGGCCTGCCAGATGGTGAGCGCGAGCGCCTCCCCTACATGAGCCGCCGCCGCGCGAAGGGCAAAGGCCCCATTGGCCAACTGCGCCAAGGGAGCCCTTCAGCCACAGATCGACTAAAGTATATTAAAAAGGAGACTATGTTCGAAAGGTTACCTGAAGTACATTTACCATATCAAGGAGGGTGGCGTGAGACTGCCGCACTATCTCCTCGTCGGTCGTCGAGGTCCGCGCCCTTGACAGCAAGGCGGCGGCCCGCCCGACGTCTTCCATGGTGAGCAGCCTGGGTGCTGGCCTCGCTGGCCCCCCTAGCGGCTCGTCCGGTGGCTGCTATGTCGAGCGGTGTGTGGATCGCCGAACGAGCTCCTCTTCTCGGCTGGACCTCGTCGCCCCGGCCCTGGAGCTCCTAGCGGCAGCCTCCTCTTCTCCAGCTGTGGGAGGCGCCTTCTCCGTCTCCGGCTCGATGGGAGCCGGAGGGCTTCTGACAATCGCCACCTGCCTCGCCTCGGCTAAATCGGCGGCGGCAGAGACTTCCTCTTCGGGATCCAAAGCCACGGCTGCCTCGGTGGCGGCCGGGATCTCTCCCCTCCTCCGTCTCAGCCCCGGCTGGCCCGGGGACTACTCCTTCGGTCGGTGCCTCCTTAACTGGCTCCTTCACAGGTGCCGGACTGGGGGGACTTCTGGTGTTTCGATCGGTTCGGCACGAGCTCCCCTTCGCGCCCTCTTGGCCGGCCTCGCCTGCTCGTTGGTCGCCCGTTTCTTTTGGCGCAGGAGGGCCTCAAATTTCTCTACAGGAAACCTCATGGCTGCATAAAAAATAAAGTAAGTACGCGAAAAGAAGAAAAGAAGGAAAGAGAAATTTTTATAAAATGGGTAAAAGCAATGTCCGGCCGAAGGCGAGGAGGGATTTTTGTGCTCACCGACTGCCGGAGCCAACTCGGCCTCGTACAAGTTTTCCTCGAACAGGAGGTGTAAGAATGGATATGGGAGTTAGAGAAATGGCGGAAAAGCTCCCATCTTATCATTTACGGCTGAATTTTCATTGGAGCTAACATCCGGTTCCTCCCACTCAGTCCTCACTCCCTCCACATGGGCGAAAAGGAACCGAGACTTCCACCCCCTAATTTTGGATGGAAGACCCAATGGAAGAGCCATACCTGGCCTAGCGGTAAACACCCACCAGGCTCCCTCACCGTGGCGACGGAGTTTGTAAAGAGCTCGGAATAGGGACAAACTGGCCGCGGAACCCTGGAAATGGCAAAGGATGACAAAGGCACAGAAGATCCGAATCGAGTTCGGAGTCAACTGTGCCGGCACTAACCTATATCTATTCAAAAGATTCAAGAAAAAAGGATGGAAAGGAAGCCGCAGCCCGCACCGAAAGAACTCGTACAGAGCAACCCGACCTGGGAGGACGGAGTTCACTCTGTCTTCGGGTCCCGGTGCGGATAAGCGGATAAAGTCTGGGACCTTATACGTGGCCCTAATGGCCTCTACCTCCTCAAGGGTTATGGTGGAAGCAATCCCCCTCGGCCCCACCGGGTCAAGGCTAGTTGCCGGAGGAGATGCCGGATGACGAGAGGAAATGGGAACTGCTCTCACTGGGGAAGAAGACGGGTCTACTATTGGTCTCTTGCCCTCTTTAACGGCTTCACGGTCCATGGATCAAAGGTTGAAGGTGAAAAATGGGAACTAACCTAGGAGTTGTTAAGAAGACGAAGGCTGAAGGTTTCGGGTTGCAAGGGAGCTCGAGAGGGAAGGAGGCAGGCAGGAGGGCAATGGCAGTGTAAAGCTCTCCCTGAGCCCAGGGGGCGCCTTTTATACCCCAATTTCAAACTGCTCCGCCCCAGAATTGGCCACGTGGCCTTCGCCTATTGCACCGCATCCCGAAGCGCCGGCCATTTCGCCCACGCCCGAGGCGCCCCGCCTCGATTCCACCAAGGAGCGAGGTCTTCGGCTAATAGTAATGCTTGAAGAACGGAGCAGCAATGATGACTCCTACCTTTTTCCATCCATCGAGAGCACCTCCTCAAATCGTCCGGGGCCGACGTCAGTGCCTACCTACCGCATGATTACGGAAGATCTTCGAGGCGACATCGCTTGGGAAGGCGCGCGTGCCGATCTACCCACCATTTAAGGCACCCGTAATCGGTTGTCATAGCCTTTGAATTTTTGCGCCCCTTTCGCCCAAAGGACGGTTGGCGCGTGGCCCTTCGCGCTCAGGAGCGGGGGGCATCTGATGTGGCCAATGATGTAGCTAATAAAGCCACAGGAGTAATCATGGCAAAATCAACCACGTGGCACAAGCGCGCCCCGTCTACCCCTGTTTCTCCAAGGCGTGCCGTGGCGGCCCTGACCTCTCCAGGTCGGCCCCGTCCGCCCCGGCTTCTCCAAGGCGTGCCGTGGCGGCCTCGGCCTCTTTAGGTCGATCCCGTCCGCCCCGGCTTCTCTAAGGTGTGCCGTGGCGACCCCGACCTCTTCGGGTCGGCCCCGTCCGCCCCGGCTTCTCCAAGGCGTGCCGTGGCGACCCCGACCTCTTCGGGTTGGCCCCGTCCGCCCCGGCTTCTCCAAGGCGTGCCGTGGCTGCTCCGACCTCTTCGGGTCGGCCCCGTCCGCTCCGGCTTCTCCAAGGCGTGCCATGGCGGCTCCGACCTCTTCAGGTCGGCCCGTCCGCCCGGCTTCTCCAAGGCATGCCGTGGCGACCTTGACCTCTTCGGGTCGGCCCCGTCCGCCCCGGCTTCTCCAAGGCGTGCCGTGGCGGCCCGACCTCTTCGGGTCGGCCCCGTCCGCTCCGGCTTCTCCAAGGCGTGCCGTGGCGGCTTCGACCTCTTCGGGTCGGCCCCGTTCGTCCCGACTTCTCCAAGGCGTGCCGTGGCGGCCCGACCTCTTCAGGTTGGCCCCGTCCGTCCCGACTTCTCCAAGGCGTGCCGTGGCGGCCCCGACTTCTCTAGGTCGGCCCTGTCCGCCAGTCTTCTCCAAGGCATGCCGTGGCGGCCTCGATCGACGGCCCTGCGCCTACCAAAACCACCAACCGTCTGACCTGCTCAGATTGGCATCTCCTGACCATGCTGTTGATGGAACCAGGCCCACCTACCAGCCGATTCCGCCGACTTATGGGACTTGGCTCACCAACCGCTGGCTTTTCCTCTTCGATGGGATGGGACCCACCAACCAACCCAAGTTTACGTAACCCCCATGTGTGCAGATTTCAACGGCCTATAAAAGGGTAAGTCCACAAGAGATTCAGGAGGCCCATACAAGCTCTCTCACTTTTTCACCCAGAGCAACTCTACCTTTAAGAGTTCTCTCGACGTTAAAGGGCTCTTTTGAGCTCTTCTTCGGCTGTGACCTCATCGCTGACTTGGGCGTCGGAGGGTCCCCATCGAACCCCTCCGGTCTTGGACTTCTTGTAGGTTGTTCGGCCGCCCGAGGGTCTCGTCAGTAACCAAATCAAGCTTCCCGGCATTCCACATCGGCGATCGTGCATCATCAGATCCCAACGTCGGTCCCTCTTTTCCTTCGTCTCCGTCGGTGATCCGTGGTGCCACCCTCGTTGAGCCTTGCCCAAGGCCACCAGCATCTTCTTTCGGTCGCTGCCATCCCTCCCTCCTCTCTGTTTGCAGTCGGCCCCGGCTCCTTCCGCCGTCGCCGGATCAGGTTATAGATGCTGCCTCCTCTTTTTCTCCTCTGCCGCTACCCGGTTTCACGGCCTTTCCTTGTCTCTGCTGGGCGGGTGTTGGGAATGAGTCTGGGGGTGAAGGGAACGGCCTTCTGCTGAACTGGGTACCAGTGAACCAGTAGCCTATTGGTTCAAGGCTGGTTAACCCATTTCACACTTGAGGAAGAAACTCATATATTCGATATCAGTCCAAAATTTAGAGGAAGAAAACCCATATATTCACTGAAGAAAACCTTACTTTATCTAATATCAACCACCCTTAGAAAGAAAGCATCCTGGCGACACTACCAATAGGGATTTAGCTACATATAGATCATTAGAATCCCCTATGACAGTCCAGTTTATGCACCTCCAGCATGTTCTTCTTTCCGTAACGGATTCTCCCTTCAATAATAGTTCATCCTTTTGGTTTCTTCAAATATAATACAAAAAAGGAAGAAGAAGAATAGATGTTACTATATCCCATGCAATCGATGTGGGAATTATAAAGAAATTATCAGATTAAACTAAGGTAAGCTCTCCTCTTTAAATCCACAGTAGATGAACAATTTCATGTGCTCTCTATTTCCATTCTTGTCCATTCTTATCGAATGGGACAAAATACAATGTTTTGGAAGCTACCATCAAATCTTCATGTACAAAGACTACTTCGAACTCTTAAGAAATATGTAGTTGGTACCCTACATTCCTAACATTATGAAATTTATGACTTGGATAGAGAATTGCCGCTCATGCAGAATGATGATTAAAGCACTCAACCTATAATTGGATTCAGACTCTACATGGCATTAACCAAAAGATGATCTCTAGATGAACATTATGGTAAGTCACTTCTAAAACTTAGAAAGGTATAATTTACATGAAAAGCAACCTGCAACAACCCCAGTTCTTTAGTGATACGTTCACAGTAGATTGGACACATTGGGACTATAAGACCAATAGGTCCCTATGTATGTGCATCAACAGTATCACCGCTTCCCCTTCACTTGAACTTTTGCACTCTCTCAATCAAGACTCATGATTGAATGGAACAGTGCAAGGGCTTGCATGTGGACTAACTAGTCTTATTGCTACAAACCCAACCTTTCCACCCTTATGCCAAAAACCCAACATATGCACATAAGGCTTAATCTTCCCAAAGAAGCCTTGGAGTACCTTCCTAAGGAAGCTTCACCATATCTTGGAAGCTACCATTCCTTCTACCAGAAGCTACCGTTTCTTCCTCCAGAAGCTATCGTTCTTTCTGCTGGAAGATACCCTATCCAGCCCGTGAAGCGTTGTTAGCCATGAGCATCTTGTGGTGAAGCTTTAGCACGGCTGTCACCAACCGATACTTTGTCTGCCACAAGGAGCAAAACCGCTAGCAGGCGCCGGTTTCAACTTTGCCTATCATGAGTATCACTGTAGCACTTTGACTTGCACTTACATTGTAGAACTTTCTCTGTAGCACTTTTACGGTACAAAAACCCATTGGTTGCACCTAAATTTTAGGTTCTTGGTTCTGATTTGTGTCCTTTTATTCTCTGAAAAGCATTGTCAGCCAGAAAATATTACTGTTGTAAAACCATGAGCGTTGTGCCATTGGAACTACGCCCCTGGTATTGAGGATTTCATTCACTCTGAAGTTCGCTCAGATTCTATATGAGTCTTGAGTTCGTAAGCAAAGTGGACGAATTGGTGTTTGCGCGGCAAGAGAGAAAGAAAGCCAGGGAAGATTGCAATAGAGCCTCGAAAAGCCTTGCAATATGTTCTTCAACTTTTTCCTCAACCTGTTCATATCGCAATAGAGTCCAAGTGTCCCAAGAGTTTGTAAGTATAGTTTATGATCAACAATATAGTTTTCTTTTAATTTCTATTCATGTTTAGAACTTTGGAAAAACCTAAAGGGAAAGAAAGCCATGACTGGTGAAAGATAATTTTTGAAGAAAATGTTCATCTTGATGCTTATTTCTTGAATGAGTTCCTATCCGAATCATACTCTCTCATTTTAACCAGAAAGTTCTCCGTCATAGGTAGAACCTAGTGATGTCAAAGATCAGCTCTTCTCTTAGCCAGAAAGTTCATCATAGGCATAACCTAGTGACGTCAAAGATCATCTTATATTGTAGTAGAGATTGGTGACTCTATTGGCCCGCATTGCCAAGAGAGAAGGCGTTTAAGGGCATTTGGGAGGCTGTATGTCTCTGACTATAAGTTTATGCTATTTTTTGAGAACAAGAGAACTATTTAGCTACGAAGAACAATTTGTTTCCTAAGAGCAAGAGAATATAGTTTGATTTTGATATTCCTTATTTATGCAATAAGCATCCGAATGACTGTTACCTTAAGATAGATCGATACAGCCATTGGCAAGTGCTTGAAGGATACCCAGCATTTATAACGTTGTCCTTTTCGCTAACACCCTTCCGCTAGTCAAGAGCCCATCCCACCATTGGTATCAAAGGGTTTATTCTTAACTCTTTCAAGAGCCCATCCCCCCACCAAGTAACTATGCAAGATGAAATTAGATACCGCGGCCGAGAACCTTTCTTCTATCAATTCTTAATTAGAAAACCTATCAAAGCCTTACAGATCCATACAGGCCTAAGCAATGCCTTCCTGGCTAAAATGACCACCAAGACCACCTAGGCAAAGCTCTCTTCTTAAAAAAAGCATCACTAGGTGATTCCTATGAGCATGTATAACTAAGGTTCAAATATGTCCTTGATATATGTGATTTGATATTACATGAAGAGATCTCATAAAGAGGATATTAGATCTTTTAATTTAACATTTTTTCATAATTGTCTTCTTTCCTGCTGGGTTTTGCCGAAAAGAAATATGAAAATAAAAGGAAACTGCTGTATAAAGAAGATCAAATTACATTAATACTTACAGACTTTTGACTCCATTACTTGCAAGGCTTGCGAGGAAAAAAGTTTGAATAAGAAAGCTTGAGAGGCTCTCCAAGGCTCAATCTTAAGATTTATCTTGCTCTCATTTTTTTACTTATTCTCGCCCTTGCTCTGCTTACAATGCCAGAAACCATGCTATCAAAATAGCGGATAGCTGTGGTTTTACAATACCAAAATCTTTAAAAGCAAAGGACATTTAAAACTAGGTGTGGCCAGTGGTTTTCCTACAATAAAGAAATAAAGTGGCATTTTGAAGGTGGCAATACGAGTCCCTGTCGTAGCTTTCTCTTTAATGTACTACATCATATAGGTAGGGGGTCCTTCCATAGTGGCATTATGGATCTTTTAGTCTTAGATGGAAGAAACTCATCCTCAGCTAAGATGTCTATATCAGAGTCTTTTGCATCTTGAGGAGCTTCATTAACGATTCTTTGTATTTCAAACTTCTCTTGTTTAATAGAATGGTCAAAATTTCTAATTATTGGAATCTTATCTTCAAGATCATGGATCTCATAAGACATTGTTTGAGTGACCATGTTGTGATAAGTCAGATTGTGTTTGATCTTGTCTTTGAGCTTCATTCTTGCTTGAGTCCCATGAATTCTTTTCACACTTCTTGAATGGGCTGCAGCAGTTTTGAACTCTTTTTTGTGATAATAATGAAATTATAACTATTGTAATATTGATGTCCTTTCCATTTGGGTGGAATGCTGAAAAGCTGAGAACAAAATTCTTGTGTGGTTACATGAATGGTTTGAATGTGGCTGAGGTCACATGGATGGCTGGATGTGGCTTCGATGGTTTGGATGTGGCTGCGGTCACATTGATGGTTTGGTATTTGTTTTGGCATGTCGATTTGACTGGTTTTTCAGACAGTTTGCGTATACATTATGTTATCTTCTAAAAAGCAAAAGCATATCTTGATATATTATTTTGGTTTAATGGCATATTCGTGTAGAAGTTTCACTGAGCTTTTAGCTCATTATCCCCATCCTTCTTACTATTTTTGCAGTGGACGTGGATGAAGCCTACCTAATAGATCATTTTGGGGATGGCCTTCATGAGTGAAGATAGTTAGATGTTTCTTTTCCTTGGACTCAGAGTTTTGATCAATTTAAAAGTAGTGTGATGATTTCATATAGTAAATGATACATTTAAAATCTTTAGCTTCCACATTTGTGTTATATGCTTGCTTTTGAGGTTTATTTTAAGAGTATGCGGTTGTGCCACGGTGCCCCCAAACCCGGTTTAGGATCGGATCGGGGCGGGTCGCGACAGTTGTAATGCATTTTTTCAATGAGTTTATAAACTCAATTATTATTTTTTAAATCTATTTGTAGGATTTCTAACTATTCTCTCTTTGAATTGTTGTACATTATAATGATTGAGATTGAAGCGGTTCTTTTTTTCATATTTTTCCTTTATAGT
The DNA here is from genome assembly GCA_900491605.1 of Calamus simplicifolius. NCBI lineage: Eukaryota > Viridiplantae > Streptophyta > Magnoliopsida > Arecales > Arecaceae > Calamus > Calamus simplicifolius. Next base: position 321,236 of record UESW01004142.1, read on the forward strand.
TCCCTGTTGCTTTTCATTTTCCATACGAAGCTTTTTTTTTCTTTGTTTATTTTTCTATGCATGTTCTGTGACTTTTGTTTTCTCTAGAGGGATGGCTAAAGTTGACAGTGAGGAAGATGAGAAGACCTTGGAGAACTTAACAGGAATCTTATCAACAACATCTTTAGGAAAATTTTTGAAGTAACCAAAGATGATAGCCCTCCAAAAGCAACGTTGGTAATTGCTGCAGAGAAATCAATTTTTTTTTTCAGCTTTGATTGATAATCTTCATTATCAGTAACTTCGTGATCCTGACATGTTTTAATTTCTTTGTAGAATGACGACAATCGCTATCACTGAAAGTAAGAAGGATGGTGAATGGGGAAAAACTTGTATTTAGAAAGATAAGAAGGCTGGCTGAAGTTAGCATAGCAACAATGTTGGTGATATAGGTTATGGTCTTGAGACATCCGTCTCTCACTCGCTACTGTTTGAGCGCATCAACGGATGTCTCAAAATGATAACCTATATCATCAACATTATTGCTTTGCTAACTTCAGCTAACCTTCTGATCCTTCTGAAAACAAGCATTGTCCTATTCATCATCCTTCTGTTTCCCGTGATAGATATGATATCAGTTAAGATGTTGACGAATATGAGGCTATGACAGATCCTCCTGAATTGGATTAAGTTTTGACGGACAGTGCAGTATGCCGCGATTATTGCAGCAACCATTATCAGCTTGAATCTGGAATGCTCTGCGAGTCGTTTCAACCTAAGCATGTTGCCAAATTGTCTTTTAGTGAATGACAACATGAAATAGGTCACTTTCATAAAGTTGATGAAATTATGTCATGGCCTAAATAGAAGTGATCATCAAAAGGGCATGAGAATTCTTATTGGAATTTTAACCTGATATGTGAAGCAATCATGAAACAATGCTCCGTTTAATTTTCTTGTTCAAATTCTTTCTGATGTTGCAAACCCACCCTGTTATATGGAGATTTAGATTGCAAGATCTGAATTCTTGTTTTGTAGTAGTTCATATAGATGTAATCTGTATTTATTATTTATTATGATTTTTTTTTCTGCCACATAATTATAATTTGCTCAATTACTTATCATGAAGATCCCCTACTTGTGAACTGGGGACTGACCAGTAGTGACATCTCTCGGCTTAACAACCTTCTGTTAAGGTGGCGCATCCCAAAAACCTAGGGCTAGTTAAAATTATAGTATGGATGGATCTTTTCTCCTCCCTTTCCTAGGGCCCTCACAGAAAAGGACATGCAGTAGATAATGTGTTTATTCTCTTTGCTTAGTACCTCATTAGTGTCCGATTATTCCATAAACTTAACAAGCAATTCCTCTCTCTCTGTTTGTTTTTCCTTTTCTTTTCTCTGATTGAATGAAGTTAGAGTTCCTCATTCTCTCAGTCTGGGCCATAGCAGTTTCGGTTAATAGAAAAGTGCATTCTCCTATTTTTTTCAACATTGCAGCAGTGTCTCGTTCAAGTTTGAGTTGAAAATGTGATCTCTTGCTGTTAGATTGCTGAGGGTTTTGAAAGAAGTTTCTGAGATCATCATGCCTCCTAGAAATCTAAAGAATTTATGCCACTTGAGCAGTAAGTAGCAGAATTAATTGTGTCTAGCGTTGAGCTTTTTGGGTGTCATACCAAATGATGGAATATGGGATCTTCTAACACTGTTTAAATGAGCAAAATCCAATTGGCAGACAAGGCCAGTATGGCTAGGCAAAACTCATGGTTGAAACTGATAATTTGCACCTAAATGAATCAGTTTTCGTTTCAGGCTCTAAGAGAACTGCTGATTTTTCTAAATAACTTGGAATGTGTGTTTATCAGTGAACCATTAAATTCTTACTCATGTCTGGGATCTAGTCCTGAGAAAGATCTAGTTGTCACTCTCATGATTAATATAGCCTTGGGATGTTATTATTTAGGTGCAGAGTTTCTAGACTTAGGGGATAAAATTGTGTGGATAAACAAGCAAAGAGGTAACCAAGCCACTCTACCAGGTAAACTTTGTAATCTAGATTTGCATTATTGTGCTTCCATCTGGCTTCTAATGATATTTGTTCTGCATTTATGGATTATTTTTAGTTTTCCAAACTAATAGTTGATCCATGCTCTAAACTTTTACACAGGCACAAACTTGTTTTCCAAACTAATAGTTAATCCTACCTCATTATGCCGCGTGTATTCCTCACGGAGAACTCTGGTCATATGATAGTTTCCCATAAACTTGTACTGATTTCTGCATTTCTTATGTTTATAGGCTAGGATTAAGTTACAACGTATCTGTACCATTTCTGGGATATCATCTCTTGCTTTATATCTGTGTCAATTGTCAAACCATATTGAGACCATCTGGAACCCATGGTAATCCTGTTGTCCTCGATCCAAGGAAAAGACTTACAGAATATTGTGATGAAAATGCAAACAGCTTGATTGTGGTATTCAAGGGCATGCAGGTGTCATATAACACCCTTTTCTTCCAGGAGTATTTGGGCCTTTTAATTTTACTACTTCCCAGTGTATGAGTATTTTGGTTATAAGGTTGAACGTGTCATTCATCCAGTTCAAACCTATGCAAACAGCTGAAGAAGGTAAACAGAGTAGTATCATGGAGACACATTCTTGTCCACAGATTCAGCCATGCAAGTTCACCTCTTTCTCCAATGTATTCAGGAACGGTGCCTATTATTGGACTTTTGGCTCATACATTGCCTACCATGTCAACCATCCACTGTACACCTGTTAGTGATTTACAAATGAAGATTGGGTTTGGCTTCAGGTTCATCTGCTAAGTTTCCAACTTCTATTGCCATCTCCTGTTGAGAAACCTTGGAAGTGCTGATGGCAGTGGTTGTTATAAGATTCCTTGTGGGTTTTTGTTCAACATTGTAACTGTGTTCCTTGTGGTGGCTGCTGTCATTATGAATAACCGGGCCCTTGTGAAGCACCGCAGGCTGAAGAAGGTAAACAGAGTATCTTTTTTTTTTTTGGGTAAACACTAGTAGTTCTCTTCCAAGCATATCTTGCACCATAAAAGCATTCTTTTTTATCTGGGTGCATCTCCTTTTCTCTCTATCCCTTTTCATATTCCCATGATACAAGGCATTGTTCTATTACATTCTATATGGCTCATTATCATTTCTTTAGTCTTGACATAAGGCATGTTTGCTTATTTTTAATCAATGATTCTTCACCATACTAATCAACCTGGCAGCCAAGTGGCGCTTCTATTTCTTATTTGCACTCTTTTTCTGCAGATATTTGATGGCAAAGATGGACGACCTAAATATCCTCGGTGATGGGTGATACTTCCTCCATTTCTCTAAGAATTAATAGTCCTCTTGGTTGGCTTTTCTTCTCTCAAGATCCTTTTAGTCCAAGTAGAACCATGTCTGCAGAATTTAGAAGATCATTCTGCTGTAAACACTAGTAGTTCTCTTCCAAGCATATCTTGCACCATAAAAGCATTCTTTTTTTTTTTGGGTAAACACTAGTAGTTCTCTTCCAAGCATATCTTGCACCATAAAAGCATTCTTTTTTATCTGGGTGCATCTCATTTCTTTGCTACACTTATCCTTTTCTCTCTATCCTTTTTCATATTCCCATGAACTATAGATACAAGGCATTGCTCTATTACATTCTATATGGCTCATTATCATTTTCTTTAGTCTTGACATAAGGCACATATATTTGCTTATTTTTTAATCAATGACCATACTAATCAACCTGGCAGCCAAGTGTCTCATGTATACCACTGCTTCTGTTTTTATTTGCACTCTTTTTCTGCAGATATTTGATGGCAAAGATAGACGACCTAAATATCCTCGGCGATGGGTGATACTTCCTCCATTTCTCTAAGAATTAACCGTCCTCTTGGTTGGCTTTTCTTCTCTCAAGATCCTTTTAGTCCAAGTAGAACCGTGTCTGCAGAATTTAGAAGATCATTCTGCTGTAAACACTAGTAGTTCTCTTCCAAGCATATCTTGCACCATAAAAAGCATTCGTCTTTATCTGGGTGCATCTTGTTTCTTTGCTACACTTATCCCTTTCTCTCTATCCATTTTCATTATCATTTTCTTTAGTAAGGCACATATATTTTGCTTATTTTTAATCAATGATTCTTCACCATACTAATCAACCTGACAGCCAAGTGGCTCATGTATACCACCGCTTCTGTTTCTTATTTGCACTCTTTTTCTGCAGATATTTGATGGCAAAGATGGAGGACCTAAATATCCTCGGCGATGGGTGATACTTCCTCCATTTCTCTAAGAATTAACAGTCCTCTTGATTGGCTTTTCTTCTCTCAAGATCCTTTTAGTCCAAGTAGAACCATGTCTGCAGAATTTAGAAGATCATTCTGCTGTAAACACTAGTAGTTCTCTTCCAAGCATATCTTGCACCATAAAAGCATTCTTTTTTTTTTGGGTAAACACTAGTAGTTCTCTTCCAAGCATATCTTGCACCATAAAAGTATTCTTTTTTATCTGGGTCATCTTGTTTCTTTGCTACACTTATCCTTTTCTCTCTATTCTTTTTCATATTCTCATGAAGGGCATTACTCTATTACATTCTATGTGGCTCATTATCATTTTCTTTAGTCTTGACATAAGGCGCATATATTTTGCTTATTTTTAATCAATGATTCTTCACCATACTAATCAACCTGACAGCCAAGTGGCTCATGTATACCACCGCTTCTGTTTCTTATTTGCACTCTTTTTCTGCAGATATTTGATGGCAAAGATGGATGACCTAAATATCCTCGGCGATGGGTGATACTTCCTCCATTTCTCTAAGAATTAACAGTCCTCTTGGTTGGCTTTTCTTCTCTCAAGATCCTTTTGAGTCCAAGTAGAAACATGTCTGCAGAATTTAGAAGATCATTCTGCTGTAAACACTAGTAGTTCTCTTCCAAGCATATCTTGCACCATAAAAGCATTTTTTTTTTTTTTTTGGGTAAACACTAGTAGTTCTCTTCCAAGCATATCTTGCACCATAAAAGCATTCTTTTTTATCTGGGTGCATCTTGTTTCTTTGCTACACTTATCCTTTTCTCTCTATTCTTTTTCATATTCTCATGAACTAGATACAAGGCATTGCTCTATTACATTCTATGCGGCTCATTATCATTTTCTTTAGTCTTGACATAAGGCACATATATTTTGCTTATTTTTAATCAATGATTCTTCACCATACTAATCAACCTGACAGCCAAGTGGCTCATGTATACCACCGCTTCTGTTTCTTATTTGCACTCTTTTTTTGCAGATATTTGATTGTTGGTCCAGATAGCAACCCAAGAGGGGGGGTGAATTGGGTTTTTTCAAAAATTAAACTATTTTTAAAAAATAATCCCCCAGCGGAAGTGAAAACTTAGATGTATACGAATTAAAAACAGAGTATGCACAGATAGAGAGTTAGAGACAAGGAAACAATCACTGCAAGCACAAGAAGATGGTTCGGTGTACCTACACCTACATCCACTCCCAAGTACCTCTTGGGTCCACACTATAATCAATCTGATTACAGCAGAGTTGTTTTACAAGCTCACAACTCGAACTTGTTGTTTTCCCGGGTGCACAACGAACCCAGCTGGTTTTCAAGGCTCACCAGCACAAAACCTTACAACACAAGCAACTGCTTGCACAAGGCTAACTGCCTCAATCTGAATCAATCCCCTGATTGACCCAGCAAATAATAATGTTTTACAAATCAAGAGCTCCTCCAATGAGCAAATATACAATGATAGAACAAAGATAAAGAGATAGGAATCAAAGCCTGATTTGCAGATCTTGGTGGCTTGCTTCTTCTCTTCTCTTGAGTGGATCTTCCTTTAGTATGCTCTTTGAAGCTCAGAAGATCAGAAAACTAGGGCTTGCTTCTTCTTTTGAGATTTCTTCAAAATGGAACTAAGAAAGCTAGGAATCTATCTCTTCTCTATTGGGAAATCAGTATAATCTTTCCTTTCGAATCTTCCTCTTTTCTCTTTTGATTTTCTGATGGATTTCACTCTTGTTTCTCTCTTTTTATCTTCCCCTCTATCTTTTTTCGGATACAACAAAACCTCTTCTTATAGACCCTTCTTAATCCATAAATAGTTGAAAACTATCCGTTAGAAACAAGTGTAAGAAGGATTAGAACCAAAAATGGTAATAGCCGTTGGGATTAAAAAGATAAAGATAAAGTTTAGAGACGTTCTGACAGTTTTGGAGTCGTTTCTGACAAACTGGAGTCGACTCTAACTTTTCTGGAGTCGGCTCTAAATCGAAAATCCCCAATCCGCTTGATTTGGAGTCGTCTCTGACTTTTCTGGGGTCGACACAAAAATCCTCTGGAGTCGACTCTAACAGTCCAGAGTCGACTCTAAATGACCAGAAAAACCATCGTTCTGTCTTTCTGTTGGAGTCGGCTCTAACAGTCCAGGTCGACTCTAAGTCTGTGCCGATTTTGAAGTCGACTCTGCGATTCCATGTGTCGACTCTAATGTCTGCAATCTTACCTTGACATTAGATTCGAACTAGAACTTGATTTGTCTTGTGATTTTGATTAATAAATCAAATCATAAACTGAAAAACTTAACCAAAATCATTAGTAACTTCAAATGTTATACTCAAATAATTTTGTTAATCATCAAAATCAATAATTGGGTCAACAATCTCCTTTTTTATGATGACAAAAACTTTGAGTATATGCATTAAAAATTCATTTGAAATAAGTTATAGACATTGTTAAAGCTTTAAAACTTCCTAACAGAGAATTTGATGCCAAGTTTCAAAATGAACTTTAGAAACATACTTGAGTTCTATTATAAACAGCAATCAAGATGATTTAACTTTACACAGAAAATCATTAAGCTCCCCTGCATTAAATAACTCCCCCTATGCAAGGTACATGTAAATAAACTGAAATCGATTTGATACCAATTGATTAGAATTTAAAAAATTTCGCTCATCTCAAAATTTCTCTCCCCCTTTTGAGATATGCCAATTGATTAAAACATATTGAAATCTTATTTTTTCATTCTCTCTCCTTATTTTCTTTCGCTCTCTCCTTTATGCATATACAAATTTCTCTCCCTTTTTTGTTATCAGCAATAAGGTGAGTTTAAAAATAATAATATAAATTATCAGAGCGAGGTTGTTGGTTCATTCAATCATAGAGATAGTAAACTTCATTTCAATTGCCAAGATAATTGTATTTCAATTCAAGATGCATTACATGTGTCTATCAAAATACATTCACAGTAAAGTACCATATCAATTAGAAATTCCTAGATACAAGCTAACAAAGTATAGTAAACTAGAAATCCTAAGATACAAACTAGAATATGAAAAGCAAACTTAGGTTTCTAATAGGTTAGGGTAGGATAGACTAAGATAGGGTATCACTATAGGAAATAGAAGGTCAATCAAACATGTTTGTATACAATTTTCTTCAGATGACCTATCATTTCCATAATCTTATCTTTTTGTGATTTCTTAAAGCCTTCAAGACAACTCTCAACTTGAGCAACAACAAGGTCTAAATCTTTCTTCAATTGTCCAGTAGCATCTAGATAAGCTCTAGATCCGTCTGCAATCCCTTCTAGCCTTTCAAAAATCTTTTGAAGCTCAGTACCAAGGGACTCTGCAGAGCGGCTAATGGAAAATGAAATCAAGTCAAGTCTGGAATTGATCTCCTCCTTAAACTGTCTGATGTCATCTTTCATCTGACTAATCTCATCTCCCTCTGACTGTCATACTCAGCAATAATGCTCTGAGCTGACCAATCTGCACATCTGAAAATCTCCCAGATACAAATGCTGTCTGAGGTGGAGGTGAAGGGTATGTGCTTGGTCCAGCCTCTGAAGGTCCAGCAGTAGATGGTCCCGCAACAGATGGGTCAGGGATGTCCTCTGCTCTGGCCTCCTCAACTCTGGCCTCCTGTCCTTTTTTATCCAAATACCATTTTCCTTTCTGAAGCCCATACGGTGAATGGTAGAGACACTAGTAGTCTGTATGCCTTAGTTTCCTCAGTGGCTCATTATCCATGATCAACACACCTTGGCTTCTAAATACCAAAGTCAGAATCATACCATACGGCAATGTGGATCTCTTCTTGGTAGCTGCCTCTGCCATATAGCCTATCATCATCCCAGCTAAATTTACTGGCCTCCCAGTGATGATGCAATCCATCAGCAAGATGTTTCGCTCTGAGACATACTCAAATCGACCTATCTTGGGAAATAAGATCCTCCCGCAGATGTTATGAAGTAGCCTGAGTTCCAAGTTCAATTGATTTGCCATAATCTCCTCAAACTCAGATACCTCTCTCCCCAGCATCCTAGATAGGGCACCACTTCGATCATCATGCTGATACTCATTTAGCCCAACAGTGGGCATCTCTAACAAATTTCCAAGGATCTCAGCAGTGATTACAACTCTTGTTCCTCTAACAAAACTTACTAAACCTCCCTCTCCTCTACTCAAATCATTGTAGAACTCTCTTACGAGGGCAGGGTAAGTAGGAATATCCAAAGAAAAAGCCTTTTCCCATCCCATTTCCTTTAATAGACGACCAATAGCAAAATTCTCCGAAGCAAAGAAATCAAAATCAACTTTCCTTCCGGTTGTGATAGCCTTACCCGCTAATAGGTCGATACGTGGAGAAGATGGAGATGGTGGAGAAGCCTCTCGGGTGGCAGATGATGAAGACGAAGCTTGCCTCCGAATCGTACGTTTCCTCGTGGGAACCGCCGATCCACCAACAGCACGCCTCTTAGGAGCCATAGGGTTTGATTGGAATGAGTAATCAAGAGATTTGAAGGGTTTAGAGGTATTGGAATCAGTTTGGAGCAGCTCTAGAGAGGATTTAGAGAAGATAGGGATCGTTTAGGTGTCGACTCCGCCTTATATTTTTGACCTAGGTTTACTTAGAGTCGACTCCCGCAAAGCGAGGTGTCGGCTCCGAACCAGAAAATCTGTCAGCGCTCGAATTAGAGTCGGCTCTGCAGAAGCAGGTGTCGGCTCTAATTGCCCAGACAGAACATCAAATAAGAAGGTGTCGACTCCACGAACTGAAGGTGTCGACTCCACAATAGTTTCAGTGAAAAATTTGAATTTCAAGGATCTGAAACTGATCAAATTAATCATCAAACTCTAGACAAGTGTCCCTTAACAATTGGGGAAACAATGAATCAAATTTCTAGATAAATTTCCTTATTGAACATAGAGGATTTTCAAGAAATTGATGAAGTCTAGATAGTTGTTGTCCTTAAGAGTTTCAGAAATCATTCTAAAGGATCACAAACTCCTAATTCTCCTCTAAGATAACAAAATCTTTCTTCACTTAATGGTTTGGTAAAAATATCAGCTAATTGATCATTAGTATTCACATATTCAAGACAAACATCATTGTTGGAAACATGTTCTCTGATAAAGTGATGTCTAATTTCTATGTGTTTAGTTCTTGAATGTTGAATTGAATTCTTAGTTAGATTGATTGCACTAGTATTATCACATCTAATAGGAATTTTATCAAGTGTGATACCATAATTTCAAGTTGTCGCTTAATCCAAAGGATTTGAGCACAGCAACTTCCAGCTGCAACATACTCTGCCTCAGCATTGGATAATGCAACCGAATTTTGCTTCTTGCTAAACCAAGAGATTAAGTTACTTCCTAAAGTTGGCATGCACCACTTGTACTCTTCCTATCTAATTTACAACCAGCATAATCAAATCAGAATAAGCAATCAACTTCAAAGTTGAGTCTCTAGAATACCATAATCCTACATTTTTAGTTCCATTTAAGTATCTAAAGATTCTTTTAACAGCAAATAAATGTGATTCTTTAGGATTAGATTGATATCTTGCACATAGGCAAACAGAAAACATAATATCTGGCCTACTTGCAGTTAAGTAAAGAAGTGATCCGATCATACCTCGGTAATGCTTCTGATCTACTTTCTTACCTTCTTCATCCTTGTCCAGCTTGCATGAGGGACTCATTGGCGTACCAAGAGGTTTAGTTGATTCCATACCAAACTTCTTGAGTATTTCCTTTGTGTACTTTGTTTGGTTGATAAAATCCCCGCTTTCTCTTGTTTGATTTGAAGTCCAAGGAAGAAGTTGAGTTCTCCCATCATGCTCATCTCGAATTCTCCCTGCATTAACTTAGCAAATTCTTGACAAAGGAGATTGTTAGTAGCACCAAATACAATGTCATCAACATAAATTTGAACAATTAATAAATCCTTTTCTTTTCTTTTTAAAAATAAGTTTTATCAACATTTCCTCTAGAAAAATCATTTTCAATCAAAAATTTACTCAATCTATCATACCATGCTCTAGGTGCTTGCTTTAAACCATAAAGTGCTTTGTGTAATTTGAAGACGTGGTTTGAAAATTCATGATCTTCAAAACTAGGAGGTTGTTCAACATAAACTTCCTCATTTATAAAACCATTTAAAAATGCGCTTTTAACATCCATTTGAAATAAATTGATATTGATGCAGCATGCAAAAGCAAGTAATAACCTAATGGCTTCTAATCTAGCAACAGGTGCAAAGGTTTCATCAAAATCTATACCTTCTTCCTGATTATATCCCTTTGCAACTAATCTAGCCTTATTTCTAATCACCAAGCCATTTTCATCCAATTTATTTCTAAAAACCCATTTAGATCCTATTATAGGGTGGTCTCTAGGTCTGTCTACTAGGGTCCAAACTTGGTTCCTAGTGAATTGGTTTAACTCTTCTTGCATTGCTAACATCCAATAACTATCTTTCTCAGCTTCCTCTATAGTTTTGGGTTCTATATGAGATACAAATGCAAGATGATTATTGATATTTCTCATTGATGATCTAGTCCTTACACCTTGAGATGGATCACCTATGATTAGGTCCTTAGGATGACCATAAGCATATCTCCAATCTCTAGGTAGATCTTTATCATTATGAGCAGTATCAATACCATCATCCTTAGGTGAGTCATCATCCTTAACTTCAGGTTCTTGATCTGAAGATACATTCAATTTTTCAATACCTCTTTCAATCAAAGATGTATCTTCCTCATCATCAATTTTACCCGAACTTGATGCTAAAGACTCATCAAACACTATATGAATGGATTCTTCTACAACTAAGCTTCTCTTATTAAATACTCTATATGCCTTGCTAGATGTAGAATATCCTAGGAAAATACCTTCATCAGACTTTACATCAAACTTCCCAAGATTGTCCTTACCATTGTTATGAATAAAGCATTTACAACCAAATGCATAAAAATAACCTAAATTGGGTTTCCTATTATGCCATAGTTCATAGGGAGTCTTCTTAAGGATAGGTCTAATCAGGGCTCTATTTAGGATGTAACATGCTGTGTTTATAGCTTCCGTCCAAAAATATTTTGGAAGTTGGCTTTCACATAGCATGGTACAGGCCATATCTTCTAAAGTCCTATTCTTTTTTCTACAACTCCATTTTGTTGAGGTGTCCTAGGTGCTGAAAAATTATGATGTATGCCTTTTTCAAAACAGAATTTTTCAAATAAGTGATTTTCAAATTCAGTTCCATGATCACTTCTAATAGACACTATGGTAGTGTTTTTCTCATTTGTGACTTTCTTAACGAATTTCAGAATATTGAGAAAGTCTCATCTTTGTGAGCCAAAAATATTACCCAAGTGAATCTAGAGTAATCATCTACTATCACAAGACCATATTTCTTTCCTCCTAGACTTATGGTTCTAGTAGGTCCAAAAAGGTCCATGTGTAGTAGCTCTAGTGGCCTAGTAGTTGAAACAACATTCTTAGATTTGAAAGAAGTTCTTGTTTGTTTTTCAAATTGACATGCATCACAGATTCAATTATTTTCAAAATTTAAGCTAGGAATACCTTTAACTAGATCCATTTTCAATAGTTTAGAAATTAGGTGTGTGCTTGCATGACCTAATCTACGGTGCATAGCCAACCAATCTCATTCATCTTAGCATTATTAGCAACTAAGCAATGATTACTTGGAGATAAATTACTCAAATCAATTAAGTACACATTGCCATAACGTTTACCAACAAGAATAATGCTGTTATCAATGGGATTAGTAACAGTGCAAATAGAAGCTTCAAAGGAAACTTTGAAACCTTTATCACACAGTTGGCTAATACTATCAAATTATGCTTAAGTCCATCAACATATAAAACATTATCAATATGAGTAGATGGAGTAATTTGAATCTTACCAATACCCATGATATGGCCTTGACCATTATCACCAAAGGTAACTACTCCACCTCTTTTCGATTCAAGGGTGATGAATTGATCTTTGTCACCCGTCATGTGTCTTGAGCAACCACTATCAAGGTACCACTTTCTTTTCAGTCTGATGGCTGTAAGACACTCCTGCAAAATATTCATATCTTAACTTTAGGTACCCAAGCCTTCTTGGGTCCTTCATGGTTAGACGCAATAAATTTTGTTCCTTTGGGAACCCAAATCATCTTTCTTTATCATGTGAGTTTTACACATATAAGATTTATGTCCTTTGTTTCCACATTTAAAACAAGTAATATTTGATGATTTTTCAGCATGTACAAAAATATTTTTCAATGATTTTTGCTTTTTAAGTGGATTATATCCTAATCCAGCTTTATCAAAAAGCTTTTTGATTGTCCAAAATTATATTAAGTTTGATAGAGCTCAAAGTAAATTTATCAACTATAGGTTTAAGTCTATCAACTTCATTTTCAAGCTTTCATTTTCTTTCATCAAAAGTTCTTTTTCTATAACATGCTTTTCATTTTCTAAAGATAGATTTTGCATTTGATTTTTCAGATCTTTTCTTTGAACTTAATTTTGCAAAATCATCTATCAATTCATAAAAAGCACTATGCAACTCATCGAAAGTAAAGTCATCAAGAAAACTCGGACTTACCTCATCATTGTCGCCATGAAGCATAGATTGGCCATTTCACTCTTCTCTTCCTCTTCGGAACTTGAGCTTTCCGAATCACTCCATGTGGCCATCATTGCCTTCTTTTTGAATCTCCGGGTGCCTTTCTTTAGTTGTGGGCATTCAGATTTAAAGTGACCCGGCTTCTTGCATTCAAAACAGATAACTTCTTTTTTTTGCCCTTGTCCTCATCTTTTCTAGCAAAGGGCTTTTTCTTTTCAAACTTCTTCTTCATGAATTTTTAAACTTCCTTGTGATGAGTGCCATGTCCTCATCATCACTTTCATCTTCAGATTCATGAGGCTCTTCCATATATTCAGAAATCTTAAGAGCCATAGTCCTCTTCTTCTTTGACTCATCATCATCAACATGTTGCTTAACTTGAAGCTCATGAGTCATCAAGATCCCAATAATTCTTCCAGGGGTAGGGTACTTAGATCCTTTGCCTCTTGTATTGCAGTCACTTTAGCTTCCCAAGTCCTAGGCAAGGAACGCAAAACCTTCTCACAAGATCAGAATTATCATAAGATTTACCAAGACTTTTTAAACCATTAACTATATCAGTAAATCTTGTAAACATATCAGAAATAGATTCACATGCATCCATTTTAAACAATTCATACTTATGAACTAGCATGTTAATCTTGGATTCCTTGACTTAATTTGTTCCCTCATAGGTAACCTCAAGTCTATCCCAGATTTCCTTAGCAGAAATGCAAATAGATATACGATTGAATTCATTTGCATCTAATGAGCAGTATAAAACATTCATAGCCTTGGCATTAAGTTGTGCCAATTTTTTATCATGTTCATCCCATTCCGTTTCGGTTTAGGAATCTTCATGCCATTAATTCTAGCAGTGGATGTGTGTGGTCCATTGACTATAATGCTCCATAGATCATAGTTAAGTGCTTGAATAAAAATTTTCATTCTAGCCTTCCAATAACCATAGTTTAAGCCATTAAACAAGGGTGTCTATTTGTAGATTGGCCTTCGGAAAAAGATGAACCAGCTTGAGTTGCCACGTGGATCTTTGACTCTTGATCGTTAGATCAAATCAAATGAGCACTGATACCAATTGTTGGTTCAGATAGCAACCCAAGGGGGGGGTGAATTGGGTTTTTTCAAAAATTAAACTATTTTTAAAAATAATCCCCAGCGGAAGTGAAAACTTAGATGTATACGAATTAAAAACAGAGTATGCACAGATAAAGAGTTAGAGACAAGGAAACAATCACTACAAACACAAGAAGTTTATAGTGGTTCGGTGTACCTACACCTACATCCACTCCCAAGTACCTCTTAGGTCCACACTATAATCAATCTGATTACAGCAGAGTTGTTTTACAAGCTCACAACTCGAACTTGTTGTTTTTCCGGGTGCACAACGAACCTAGCTGGTTTTCAAGGCTCACCAGCACAAAACCTTACAACACAAGCAACTGCTTGCACAAGGCTAACTGCCTCAATCTGAATCAATCCCCTGATTGACCCAGCAAATAATAATGTTTTACAAATCAAGAGCTCCTCCAATGAGCAAATATACAATGATAGAACAAAAATAAAGAGATAGGAATCAAAGCCTGATTTGCAGATCTTGGTGTCTTGCTTCTTCTCTTCTCTTGAGTGGATCTTCTTTTAGTATGCTCTTTGAAGCTTAGAAGATCAGAAAACTAGGGCTTGCTTCTTCTTTTGAGATTTCTTCAAAATGGAACTAAGAAAGCTAGGAATCTCTCTCTTCTCTATTGGGAAATCAGTATAATCTTTCCTTTCGAATCTTCATCTTTTCTCTTTTGATTTTCTGATGGATTTCACTCTTGTTTCTTTCTTTTATCTTCCCCTCTATCTTGTTTTCGGATACAACAGAAACCCCTTCTTATAGACCCTTCTTAATCCATAAATAGTTAAAAACTATCCGTTAGAAATAAGTGTAAGAAGGATTAGAACCAAAAATGGTAATAGCCGTTAGGATTAAAAAGATAAAGATAAAGTTTAGAGACGTTCTGACAGTTCTGGAGTCGTTTCTGACAAACTGGAGTCGACTCTAACTTTTTTGGAGTCAGCTCTAAATCGAAAATCCCCATTCTGCTTGATTGGATTCGTCTCTAACTTTTCTGGGGTTGACACAAAAATCCTCTGGAGTCGACTCTAACAGTCCAGAAGTCGACTCTAAAACGTGACCATAAAAACCATCGTTCTATCTTTTCTGTTGGAGTCGGCTCTAACAGTCCAGGTGTCGACTCTAAATTCTGTGCCGATTTCGGAGTCGACTCTGCGATTCCATGTGTCGACTCTAATGTCTGTAATCTTACCTTGACATTAATTTCTAACTAGAACTTGATTTGTCTTGTGATTTTGATTAATAAATCAAATCATAAACTGAAAAACTTAACCAAAATCATTAGTAACTTCAAATGTTATACTCAAATAGTTTTGTTAATCATCAAAATCAATAATTGGGTCAACATTGATGGCAAAGATGGACGACCTAAATATCCTCGGCGATGGGTGATACTTCCTCCATTTCTCTAAGAATTAACAGTCCTCTTGGTTGGCTTTTCTTCTCTCAAGATCCTTTTAGTCCAAGTGGAACCATGTAAGATCATTCTGCTGTAAACACTAGTATATTCTCTTCCAAGCATATCTTGCACCACCATAAAAGCATTCTTTTTTATCTGGGTGCATCTTGTTTCTTTGCTACACTTATCCTTTTCTCTCTATCCTTTTTCATATTCCCATGAACTAGATACAAGGCATTGCTCTATTACATTCTATATGGCTCATTATCATTTTCTTTAGTCTTGATATAAGGCACATATATTTTGCTTATTTTTAATCAATGATTCTTCACCATACTAATCAACCTAACAACCAAGTGGCTCATGTATACCATCGCTTCTGTTTCTTATTTGTACTCTTTTTCTGTAGATATTTGATGGCAAAGATGGATGACCTAAATATCCTCGGCGATGGGTGGATACTTTCTCTTTTTTAAGAATTAATAGTCCTTTAGTTGGCTTTTCTTCTCTCAAGATCTTTTAGTCCAAGTAGAACCATGTCTGCAGAATTTAGAAGATCATTCTGCTGTAAACAACTTTAACCATATCTGTTTGAATCACCAAAACAGCTAAACAACCATGCTTGCTTGCGGAGCCCATGGTATTCTGTTTAATCATTTCTGAAATTCAGTTTATTATTTAACTTTTTTTTTTTTTTGTCCAAGGCACCACTTCTCACCTTTATTTTTATTAAAAAAAAAGGTTATGTCCAAACAAATCCAGACCCTAAGGCATGTCGGTCGTGGGTCTCATCAATTACTTTATCTTTTTCATATTTGTTGGCATATTTTTAACTTTTCCTTGGGACTACAATAAGCTATGTCTCAACCACTCCTTGGTTGTGGTGGTTCTTTCACTCACTGAATCTTCCTCTTAAATGAAGTTGTGGACTACAATAAGCATCTGATGTGCTTGTAAAACCTGCGTGCCTGCCATCCAAGTTTTGTTTCACTTAACGAAAAAATGTGGGCCTTTCCACTCTCTTTATGGAGTGATCTTTTTTCTCTTTCTGGTTTACCTTAAATTCAGTGGGGCAATTTTTAAGGTAGCGTCCATGGTTTGAGCAACAAGAAATGGGCATTTGTCGGTGTTGGGGTTTTTTTGTCTGGAAACCTGAAAGCTTGTCATAAATCCACATAGAAACAGCCAAGGTTGTCTTAAACTTGAGCATCCTTTTTGAAGTTTCTGAAATTTAAATGTCTAATAAATGGAAGCTCTACCGCGTAGTGCTTTCATTTTACGCAAGTCGATATTTTACTTTACTTCAGGAGTGATTGGCTTGGCTTTAATTTTACTGCAGATTATGTATCCATTTTCGAGTTTTCTTGTCTCCATTCCCAGCATCAGATTGCCAACTGTGCGCCAATGGTATATGGGGACAAGCTTTGAGGTTTATTTTTGGGGTCCACAAATAAATTTATTGCTTTCTTCAAGCTCGCTTTGCGTAACCAAGTAGACTGCTTCATTTGTTTTCATCTTCCATCTTTTCCAAATAATTGAGCTAATCCTAAAATTTTAAGGATCTGGCTGCAAGTACAGTGAAACTCCTTGTACATAAAGCATCACTGATATTATAAAAAAAAATTGCGCCCACTCTTGGTGCTATTTTGCTTCCTGTCTTCAGAAGTTTCTCCAATGATTCACTGACTAGGTCACAGAAACAATTAGCATGATGGAACCCCCCTTTAAATGACATTATGGTACTATAAAACAATAGAACAAGTCTAGCCCACCAACTAGGATAACCATGTGCTTCCTGGTTATCACTGGAATTGAAATATTTTCACATCATATCTCATCACCTCTCCTCTGAAGCTGTGGTGGACCAGCATTATAATAAGTACGGCTATTGTCACTGGATCTCTTTTTAACACTAGTATGGAATTTTGTCAAAGCTTTAGCATCTGTAATTAATTTATTTGGATGGTGAAAACAAGTGATGTGTCCCTACAAAATTTTCGCAACTTCCCCAGTAAACATGCTTCATATCTCACTGGAGGTACAGTTTCCAAGGCAAATTTCTTATGTTGTATATAACCTTTGGTTTCCAGCAAGGAGAAAACTACGGTAACTGGGGCATAATGCATATTCCCTTTAAGGGCTTCCATGATTCTGGAACTAAAAAGAAGCACCCTCTATCCCCCAAACAACACTATTAAAAGAAGAAAATAAAAGCAAATATGCGCATATAAAATCCATAGACTGGTAAAGCAAAAGAGCAATGTTCCCATCCAAGTTATAACTAATGATTTCCTTTTTCTCTTCCTTTCAGTCGTACCACGTTAGCATACCAAGACGTAGTTTTGCACCAAAAGATCCAAAGCAGTAACTAACCTGTTCAAAAGGCTAAGATGCTAACTTTTCCTTTTGTGAATATGAAGCTAAATTCTGAGAGCTTGCACACTCAATTTACTATCGCTTAGACATCCATTTCCAACTGGGGGAATCCATGAACGAGCAAGAAAAGAAAAGCCAAGCATCTGCTTACTTTAGACCACAGTCTCCATCCAATTCAATACACAAAAGACGAGCAAAGACACAGAACGAAGAAGGAAGAGATAAATATCTCTAATGGGAGAGACGCATACAATCTTCTTCATGACAAGGCGAAAACACCACCGCCTTCTGCACTCAAGTATAATAAGAAGAATAAAGCGCGATATAATTTGCCTCTTAAGAAAGCCAAATACAAACTTCATCCAAAAAATAAAAGAAGAAACTTGGTTATTTTTTTTTTGTTTTAAGAAAAAAAGCAAAAAGAAAATTCTTCTGTGGATTCAAAGGATTCCAAAACAACATAATAATCACATACCAAAATCATGTGTATATATTGCATTCATTAAGCGTTGGTGGTGGATTCTCCTCTCGGCTTCTTAGTCCTCGGGCCAGCATCATCAAGCTCTGCACCCCAGAAAGATCCACCAATCTCAGCCTCTATATCAATCCGTCGTCGAGCCTGGCTGGCCCTCCTCATCTTCCTCTTCATGTACAGCAAATTCGCAGGCTTCTTGGGGGCCGGCGGGCACAAGCGAATCTCGGGAATTCTGTGCCTCGGCGAGGTCGGTGTGTGGTAGCCATCATCATCACCACCGTGATTGCTACCGTCCTTACCTCGATCTGTCTCCTTCTCTTCTTTCACTGCAACCTCCACAGAGTCATCTTTGACTGCGATCTCCTCAGCGGAACAAGAAGAGGAGGAGGAAGGGGGAAGAAGGGTGGGACTCATCTTTTCTCCTTCGGCTTCTATGTTCCCCTCTCTCTTGTTGCCATCCTTGTCTGCTTCTGGACACGGAATCTGAGAGGTAGGTGTGAATTCCAACGCAGAGTTCGAAGGGGAGTCTTTTAGGGCGGGGTTGGAATCCTTCTGGGACGCGAATAGCTGTACAGTGGACATGCTTAGAGAGAAAACCCGATCAAACTCGGAGTACATGGAGAGATAGAACTGATACTATAAATGAAGAAGGGGGCGAGAGAGAGAGAGAGAGAGAGATGGAGAAGAGAGAGTTGGTTAAAGAAAGAGAATAAAGAAGGTAAAGAGTTAAAAAGAGAGGCCACAAGGCACAATAAGCATACTGTGGAAGCGACAAGTGAAGAAGAATTAAGAAGGCAAGCAGAAAAGCTTGCCAGTTGCCACGCCCACCTACAAGCTTATCATCCTCTCTCTCTCTCTCTCTCTCTCTCTGGTGTTATGAGAGTCCCCTACAAAATTGTCATCCTCTCTCTCTCTCTCTCTGGTGTTATGAGAGTCTGGTGGTGGCTTTATGGATTCTATATATGCTCTGGCGGTTTGCACTGGGCTCTTTAATGCTTTGGATGTTTACTGATGAGGGGCCGAGAGGTCGCAAGAGAGGGAAACGGTTTTATTAGTTCGAAAGACTCGCTCTCTGGGATAAGATTACCCGCGGTGCATGGAGTGCTGGCTCATCAGCTTTAAAGTAATTAACGGATATTATTATGCTTAAACAGCTGCTGTTTTCCATGTTATCTAACCGAATTTAAGTAAAAAAATTGTTATCTAATTGTTGTTCTACTACCATAACGAATTGAAATCATCATTTCATTTGAATGAGATAATGTTTTAAACTTAAACAAACATTTCTGATATCAAAATATCATTTTCATTCCATAAAAAAACAATTCAACACAGCTAGCTCTGTCTTTGAATGATTACTGTTCATTACTTTTCTTTACAAGCAACAGCAAAGAGAGATAATTACAAGTAAATAGAATCCAGGTAACAAGGATCATCATTCTGTTTTAGTTATGAAACTGATAATTAAAGGAGAAGAAGGCCTTGTTGGTTAAAATTAATTTGCTTCGTTTCTGTTTATCGAATGGTGTTGTTGGGTCCTTTTCTTGGCATGATTAGTGCTGGTGAAATTGATGGATGATGACAGATGCTGGCAGAAGGATGTGGGACAGTTAATGGGGGGAGATCGAGAGAGAGAGTTGGTGCAAGCATTGGATCCTTCGCCAGAGGAGAAGGATTTCTGAAAGCACTGGCTTAAGCCTTTGGCTTTTCTTGGTTCTTCCTGTTCTCTCTCCGATGAATTGATATGCACGTGCTTTGCCTCTCCGGGACCATATCCTACTCGCGCTTTTGTGTCGAATACCTCAGCTTAGCCCAGAAGATATATCGTTGCCCATGACAATCGGCATGCATCCACGCCTCTCTGCAGCTTCTTGCCACATTATCTACACCTGGCTTGCAGTGAATTATTATTCCGAATGGCAAACGTCGATCATTGGAATTTATTTAACTAGGCCCCATCTTTATGAGTTTAGGAGGTGTTTGTTTCAAAGCTTGGATGGAGAGGCCCTTGGCAGGTCTAAAAGAACTTTTTTTTTTTCTTCTTTCTTTCTTTCTTTCTTAAGATAACAAAGAGAAATATAGATGCGTTTTTCACTTGCTGACTGCAAAAGGCACTTGCTTGTTCCACAAGATTAATGAAATCCAACAACAACATGCCATGTTCGCTTTTGAATGTAATTTGGAAGAAAACTGGAATAATGGAATGCACATCAAGACCACGAGAGGACACGATCAATAAGTATAGAAGCTTTTTTGACTTTTTGAACAGGATACTAAGAGGAGAAGTGAACATATATAAATCTAGTTACTTTGATAAAGAGGAAGAAGTCTCTTTTTTGAGGGAGAGGAAAGGAGAAATTAGAGATTGAATTACAAGAGCTACTTAGCGTCCCTCCACTTGTTGAGATAAAGATTTTCTTACTCATTGAAATTATGGCGAGGCTTAAGGCTCAAATCTTTTTAAGAAAACTTTTACTATTCCTCTTGTCCAACACGTGCCACATATAAGCGATAACCAATTAATCCTAACCCTTTCTCTCGCACGAACACATTCTTTCTCCTTCATACACATTTGGCAATTCAAAGATAGAACTTGAGAAAAAATAATTGATGAATAAATGATCCATTATTTTCTATCCTTGAATACACATTTAGCACTTATTTTATCATTGTTTTCTTATTAGAATATCATTTGCATGTAACTTTTTAAGAAGTATTGGTAAAAAAAAAAAAAAAATCTTAATTTCGCTTGGGGTTAAATTTTCTGAAACTAGGCAAGAAGAAGGGTGCAAATTTTGTCAGAAAGGGTCAACAGAGTGCCTGACATCCCTGCACGGCGTTCACATGAAAAAAATCTTAAATTTATTTGAGACTAAAACTAAATTTCCGAAACTAAGCAATAAGAGGGGTGCAAATTTTTTTCAGAAAAGGTCAATAGAGTGCCTGACATCCCCTGCACGGCGTTCATGCGAAATATGAAGTAGTCTCTAGGGATCTTCAAACCCTGGCAGTGAATGACATGAGGAGCAAGTTATGCACCCAGTTTCCCAGTAAAATATTGGGCAAGGGGATTAAAAAATTAGATGCTTGTGGGATGCGATGCGAGTAGTGCTTCCAAACTGCGATGTTAGTGGGGGCCAAGCTTCCAGGCGGTGCATGGTTTTCATCACTGCTTAAGATGGTGACTGGTCGTAACTTTGCAGAACAGAGAGCAACTTCCCCCACACATATCCCAACATCACACTTTGATGACATCATTGCGACTCACGCCCCTCCCCGTTCCTCCATCATTTTGCCCCCATCTTAAGCATCATCATCTCTATGTCGAGCAATCATCTCTTTGCAGTTCCAATAGCCTCCATCCCCACCAAGATCCTTTAATTTCTTAGCTCTTTTAAACCATTTATTTGGCTACTCCCTTCCCTTCGTTTTATAAAGACATTTCTGTTTTCCAAAGAGTCACCGATGGATCTTTCCTAAGAAATTCTTTCAGGACACAATCATAGGTCAAGTGGTTTCGATGGATTTCAACTCAAAAGTCATCCACTGGCCGGCCCATCTATATATAATATATATTGAGTTATTTTTTTTTGCACAAAGCTTTATTTATTTATTTATTTATTTATTCTTGCTGACATAGATACCATTCTAACAACATTCTCTGAAGGAATTTAAAATGGAAGAACATTCCGCTTTTTTTTTATTTTTGAAAAAAGAAATATCTTTTTTTTTTATTATTAAAGTGGGATGATAATGTATCCAACTCACTAGAGGGGCCTGAACTAAAAAAAAGCAGAAGACTCTTCTGCAAGTCTGCAGTCTTTGCTCATCCACGTTCACACCTTGATGCACAGTGGTTTGGAGTGGTTAGGATAATGAGCAAAGAGGAGGAATACACAAGACATCTCAGCTAAGGATCCGGAAGAGCTTCATTTGGTTTACACACGCCATGATTATGAAGAACAGCACAGTTAAGACTCCTTAGATGAAGCCGTTCTTGGATGAATCTAATATACTATATACGTGATGGTCATAGATCAAATCAATGAGCACAGTGTTATGATCTTCTTCGCTTGCATGCATTTCTTAACAGCCAGAACACCAAAGCCGTCGTTCATCGACGTGAAACAGAGTACCAGACAAATTCTGCAATGCCAAACATCCTCTGTTCTTCAAAAAAAAAAAAAAAAAATCATCAACCTAGCTTTAAAATAGCAAAGAAACCCTTCCAACATATTAAACTTCTAAAATATATCGCATCAAAATCCAATCTTACTGCAGAAATTAACCAAATTTTAGATGGCAGTAGATCCAAGAACCCTAACTAGCCGTATAAACCAGCCAGGAATATTCGAGTATAAAGATCAAAATTTCAATTGAAGTCCGAAAGATATATGGATCATCAACGGGTACACAGTGGGGATCGCCATTGCCCTTCTGTTAAGAGGTCGGAAGATTTTGTATCCAAAAGAAAACAGATTTGATATTGGACAACGTCGGGATCGAGCATACCCAAAGATTGTCGCCATGGAGAGTGGGGATCGTCATTGCCATCCCGTACAGAGGTTGGAAGGTTTGATGCGATATGATCGCTGGACCACGGTGTTGATTAAAAGGGTGACACCGAGCTGGCCAAAAAATACAAAACCTGGAGACCACCATAGGAGGCGAACGACCGCATCAATCCCGTGAGATCACGGCCGCTAATCATGCTCTAATCCCGAGGTTTCACATGCCATCCACCAGACTGAGATGCCCGTCTCCATGGCAGTCAAAAGGACACGGATGGATGTACGAGCCTACGGAAAGTATGGTCGCGATGCGCTAAGCTTATAACTCGAGGTCGAGGATCGCTACCTAACGTCATGACAAGCATTTGTCTCCCCTTTGGCCGTCGTCGGGTTAAAACTCCTAGGTTACAATTTTTTCCGTTCTCTCCCATCTTCATGAGGATCCATCTCCATCCTAATAAATGAAACGAAAATCATTAATGAATGCACGAGCGGAGAACGTAATCGTTTTTATATATTATTATTTAAATATTTAATATAGCCTTATATTTTTCTTAAATACATAAAGATGGGAGATAAAATAGGTCAAATCATAAATTTATATTACATTATATTCTATAAAATTATGATTTCATATTTTTTTATGAATTAATCTATAAAATTCATAATTATAATTAATTTATTTAAATCTATTTTATTTCTTATATAAAATTTAATACTTTATTTTTAAAATATAGTTAAAAAGAGTTAAAATTTAAAAAATAAATATTTTAATATTAAAAAATAGTGTTAATAGGATGGGGTGGATCATGGATTGACTTCATCCATTTTTAACCTTAATCATCGGTGTGGTTATTCATGTAATGACATGTTGATGGAAGTGCAGTGGAACAAAATTCAAGCATAATGGTTGAATGATTTACTTAAGCATGAATTTGGCAACATTCCTTTTGAAAAAAGTAAATAAATAAATAAATAAAAATAATAAGATTTTTGTTTTTTTTTTCATCCAACTCAATGCATAGATTTTTAAATATAAATTAAGTTTGATTTAATCAGATTAGCTCATCAGCTAATCTACTTTATTTGCAACCTTAATCATTGGTGTTGTTACGCAAGGTGTGCCTATGCTGGGGAGGCAATGCAAGAGAATTTAGAGTATGATAAACAATTCACCTAAGCATCGCAACAAAATTTTCTTAAAAGAATATAAAAACTACATGAAAGGAGAACGGCATTTGGCAAAAAAAAAAAAAAAAAAAAAAATCGTCAAGATGGAGAGGTTCGGTGAAGATCCCTAATGACGAGGCTTCGTGTCATCCACAAGGCTGGTGATGACGCCCGATCACCAATCTCAAATTTCGGAAAGAAAGAGAGAGAGCTGCTTAATCAGTGAATCCTCGCCAAGCTGGATGGCCTGCAAAAAGTCCCAAGACCGGAGGGGTGCTCCGATGAGGACCCTTCGATGCTCAAGTCAGCAACCGAGGTCACAGCTGAGGAAGAGCTCAAAACGAGCTCTCTGAAGGTGAAAGGAGTCCGCTCTCAAGAAAAGGGGATCCCTCTCTGGGTGGTAGAATAATGAGTGTGTAGGTTTGCGTACCTGATCCTTGAGTGAAATTACCCTTTATAGGTGGTTGATACATGCACGATCACGTGGAGTTCCGTGTGAAAGAAATCCCTGCGGGGTTCGTGGAGGTTGCATGAATCTGGGCCGATTGGTGGGTCTTGTCCCATCGGAGAGGGAAAAACGGCGATTGGTGGGCCAAGTCCCATCAGTCAGTGGAGCTAACGGGTAGTTAGGTCTGGTCCCATCAACGGCGTGACAGTTGGGCCTGGTGATGTCAGACGGCGCGAGTCAGAAAGATGGCAGTTTGAATGGCTAGGACCATCCTGGGATCGGCTTGGAAAAATCGGAGCCGTCTTGTCTCTCCTAGGGATGCCGAGATCGAGCGGGGCTGACCAGGGAAGGTCGGGGCCGACTCGGTCGACATGGAGATGCCGGGGCCGAGCGGGGCCGACTGGGAGATGCCGGGGCCGAGCGGGGCCAACCAAGGAAGGTCGGGGCCGACTCGGCCAACATGGAGATGCCGGGGCCGATCAGGGAAGGTCGGGCCGACTCGGCCGACTGGGATATGCTGGGACCGAGTGGGGCCGACCAAGGAAGGTCGGGGCCGACTCGGCCAATCATGGAGATGCCGGGGCCAAGCGGGCCGACCAGGGAAGGTCGGGCCGACTCGGCCGACTGGGAGATGTCGGGGCTGAGCGGGGCCGATCAAGGAAGGTCGGGGCCGACTCGGCCAACATGGAGATGCCGGGGCCGACCAGGGAAGGTCGGGGCCGACTCGGCCGATTGGGAGATGCCGGGGCCAAGCAGGGACGACCAAGGAAGGTCGGGGCCGACTGGGCCGACATGGAGATGCCGGGGCCGAGCGGGGCCGACTCGGCCGACTAGGAGATGCCGGGGCCGAGCGGGACCGACCAGGGAAGGTCGGGGCCGACTCGGCCGACCTGGAGACGCCGAGGCGGGGCCGTCTTAAGCTTTTGATTTTGCCATGATTACCCTCATGGCTGCATTAGCCATATCAGATGCCCCCCCTTCCTTGAGCACGAGGGCCACTCGTCTGCTGTCCTTTGGGTGAAAGGGGCGTGGAAATTCAAAAATGATTGCCCTTTAGTGCGCTTTCAATGACTGGTGAGCTGGCGTGTTTTCCCGAGGCAGTGTCGCTTCGAAAATCCTCCACAATCATGCGGTAGGTGGGAGCTGACGTTGTGCCGGACGCCTAGATGAGGGCGCCCATCGGAGGATGGGAAAAAGGCGGGGGTTATTATTGCTTCTCCGCTTTCTATGTTCTGCGATTGGCCGGGGATCACGCTCCTTGGGACGAATCAAAGCGGCGCATCTTGGGCGCAGGCGAGATTGACGACGGACAGCCCATGGCGCAATAGATGCATGCCACGTGGCAGGGTCTTGGGCGTCCCAGTTTGGAGATGGGGGGTATAAGAACGTCCCGGGGGTTCGGGGGAAAGCTTTTACACTACTAGCGCTTTCTTCCAGCTTTCTCCTTTCTGAGTTCCTCTACGACTTGAGCCCTTCTATCTTCGGATTCCTTTTGAATCCCAGGTTAGTTTCATCCTTCGTCTTGCCCATGGACCATCGTGCCGTTAAGGAGGGTAAGAGGCCCATAGTAGAGTCTTCCCAGTCTGATAGTGAAGACCGAACCCCCTCAGTTAACCAGATGCCTCGGCCGGTGGGTGGCATCACCATCCGCAATACCGATGGCGACCGAACCTCCGTCCATTTCAGCTCCCCCTATTAGGGCGGTTCTTGTGTCTTCCCATCGTCCGGCACCACCTTCGGTGGTGAGCCTTGATCCAGCAAGTCCGGCGGGGGTAGCCTCAACCATGACCCCTGAGGATGTAGAGGCCATTAGGGCTAGGTACATGGTTCCCAGTTTCATCCACCTGTCCGCGCCGGACCCGAAGATAGAGTGACTTCCGTCCGCCCTGGTCGGGTCGCTCTATACGAGGTGTTTTTTCGGTGCGGGCTGCGCCTTCCTTTTCATTCTTTTTTCTTGAACCTTTTAGATAGGTATAGGTTAGTACCGGTGCAGTTGACTCCGAACTCAATTCGGATCGTCTGTGCTTTTGTCATTCTTTGCTGCTTCCAGGGGGCCTGGGCAGGACTGCCACTGTTCCGGGCTTTCTATAAGCTCCGCCGCCAAGGTGAGGGTGCCTGGTGGGCATTTACCGCCAGGCCGGGTAGAGCCTTCCCTTAGGTCTCCCATCCAAGATTAGGGGGTGGAAGTCCCGGTTCCTTTTCGCCCATGTCGAGGGAGTGAGGGCTGATTGGAGAGAGCCGGACACCAACCCTAATGATAATGTCACCGTGGGAGAGGGATAGGGAACTCTTTACCCAGTTATCCTCTTGCCAAATCCCTGGCTACAAAGAACTCATGTCTGAGGAGAACCTGCTTGAGGCCGAGTTGGCCCCGGCTATTGGTGAGCACAAAGTTTGACTCCTTCTGTCTCGACCCAACGTTTATTTTACGCTATTGCTAATCGTTCATCATTTTTTGGTGCAGCGATGAAGTTTTCCGCCGATAAGTTTGAAGCCATCCTTCGGCAAAAGAAAAAGGCAACGGAAGAAGCGGCTAGGCCGGCGAAGAGGGCTCGAAGAAGGGAGCCGGCCGAGCCGACTCAAGCTGTTGAAGCCCCCAAGGCTCCAATGCTAATGGAGGAGCCGGCCGAGGAAGTGCCAGCTAGAGGAGTGGTCCCGGGGCTGGCCGGGACCGAAGCAGAGGAAGGGAGATCCCAGTCATCACTAAAGCCACCGTGGTGGTCATGGATCTTGAAGAGGAAGCTCCTGCCGCCGCTGACGCGCCCAGGGCGGGTCAGGTTACAGTTGCCGTCTGCCCTCCGGCTTGCCGCGGAGCCAGAGGCGGAGAGGGCTTCCCTGACTGCTGGAGAGGGGGAGCCGGTCGCTAGAAGGTCCAAGGCCGGGATGGAGACGACCAGGAGGCAGAGGGATGAGTCAGGGAGCTCATCCCAACGATCGGCGTGCCATCCGACCCACCCTCAGGCTGAAGGGCCGCAGGAGGGGCGACGCGGTTCGCACCCAGGCTCAGCTCAATGGCGGATGCCGGGCGGGCCACCCATCTTCTGTCAAGAGTTCGGACTGCCGAGTCCGACGAGGAAATGCGGGGGCAGAGCCACTCTATGATTTTGGACATGGTGATGGTCTCCGTCATCCAGGTAACCTTCTGAATTTTCTTCATTTTTGGACATGCCTTGCGATGTCCCAGTTTTTCCTGCGATTAACACATTCTTCTGCTGCAGATGGCCAATGGTGCATTGGCCCTTCGCGAAGCGCTATCCCACTCTGCGGACGCGCTCATGAAGTCCCTGTCGTGGGCCAATAAATATAAGAAGGAGAGCATGGCGCAGTCTCAGAGCCTTGCTCGACTTCATCATGAGGCCAAGGCCTGGGAGGAAAATCTGGGCGGCCGAATAAGGGAGGCGAAGTGCCGGGCCGAGGTTGAGAGTGGCCGAGCCTCAGCGGCCGAGGCCAAGTTGGCGCTGATCTTAGCTAGATGGGAGGCCGTCGTAGCGCGGTCGGAGGAGCTGGCTCGTCAGCTTCAACTTGTTGAGGGGCAGGCTGAGGCGGCGCATAATGAGGCCCTTGCCGCCACGCAGAGAGAAGCCGCCGCGGAGAGGCGGCGGTTGAGGCAGGTCATGAAAAGGCCGGGGCGGTGGCCCATGCTGATGAGGCCAGCACGTGTGCCGAAGAGGCCGAGGGCCGGGCTTGGGAGGCTGAGGCCAGGGCGCAGCAGGCTGAGGCTCGAGCCAAAGAGGCTAAAACCAGGGCACAGCAGGCCAGGGCCGGGGCAGAGCAGGCCATTAGCAGCTACAAGTATTCGCCAGAGTTCGAGAAGGAAGTCATCGAGGCCAACCTTGATGCTTACATTAAGGGTTTCGACATGTGCATGGCCAAAGTGTTCATGGCTCTCAAAATTAGCAGCTCCGAGCTCAAGGGGATCCAGCCCGGGGAACCTGACGAGGGGCCGGTGGAGGAGGAGGAGGACGAGGGAGAGTCGGGCCTGAGCGAGCCCTAAAGAATTATTGTCTCTTTTCTTTCTCTTTTCTTTTTGTACCCGGCTTCGGGCTGAATTTTGTACTTCAACTCCATTATTAATGAAGAAGAGCTTTTTGTGAAAATATTTTTGTGCTTAGTCTCGTTTGTTTCTTCCTTCCTTTGGGTCGAACATTTTATTGTGCAACTAACAACAAGGCGGGCCTCGTACCTATTAATGAGAAGGAACCTTCCTTCTGAGATGTTTTCTATTTCTGAGCATTGCCATGGCCGAATCGCAGTCTTAGAAGGTGCTCTGCTGGCTTTCCCCCTCTGCCGGACTCCCTGGGGTCAGGCGCTTCTGGGACCGACTCGGCTTCCAAAGGACTTGACGCTGTGTGATAGCAGGGCAGGACTGAGCCGACCTCGCCTCTCATCTCCCCAACACCTCCGCTAGTTGGGAACTGCACCAGTAGGCACCGGGTGAAGATAATCGCATCCAATAGATTTAAGCCTGGGCGCCCGAGGATGGCGTTGTATGCCAAAGGGACTCATACAACCAGGAACTTCATAATAACTGTGCTTTGGCGTGGCGGTGTTCTGGCTGTCACAGGCAAAGATATCTCACCCTCAACCCTTACCGAATCCCCAGTGAATACAACTAAAGGGGTTGCCACAGGTTGAAGAGAGTCAAGGGACAATCCCATCCGAACAAAGGCGTCATAGGTAAGGATGTCAGCTGAGCTGCCACTATCAACTAATATCCTTTTACAGGGTGTTTGGTGATTGCATGGAGACGGCGATGCCTTCATTATTTACATTCTCAACATTTGCTGATCCCCCCCAAGAACTACATTACCCGGTGCCTCCTCCCCTCTTGGCCGCTTAGATGAGGAAACCGCTCCCCAAGACACCATCCCGACCATCCACTCCATGGGGGTGTTGTCGATAGCGGCCTGAGTAGGCGGGGGCCCCATAAGTGCCGGTAGCGATTATGGCGCCTTCTGAACATACTTGCCGAGGTAGCCCCGCTGGATGAGCTCCTTAATGGCACACTTCAGGCTGAAGCAGCTGTCGGTGTCGTGGCCGTAATCCTGATGAAATCGGCAATAACAACTCTTGTCACGGGGAGGACCTTTCTTCATAGGAGGAGGGCACTGGAGATAAGGCTGTTGGGAATTGTATCCTAAAGCCAATCATTTGATGATTGTGCTAATGTAAATTATATATAAATTGATATATTAATAAAAGTTATTTGGCAGTTTATTCATCACAAGAACATCTTCTTAATACTCCTGAAAGTAATGAAGCCCTTAGGATCTTCCTCACGATAAAGGAGGATTTATCTTAGAAGGTCCTTAAAAGAGTTCGCGACCAAATGATATACTATGACAGGGCCATAGTACTATCAATTATAGGATGTTGTATATCATATTTGTTGGTTATCCTCTTAACCAAGGAGTGTAGAGACACTGGTATGATATACAGGTGAAAGTGTAGGAGTACATTTCACCGAACCTGACTCATTTATGGATACTCTGCTGTCAAGAGTTAATCCGAGAAGATATAGGTATAAGTATCCTTCAGACCTGAAGATCACAACCAGTGGCTTACAAGCAACTCATTGTACTTAGGTGCCGGACCACCTGGATTTCTAATCCAGCTATGAAAGGTTACTGGGTGCAGTCAAGTACTTGTGGTAGTCAGTTGTGGATCAAGATAGAATTTGACCTATCCCATTAAAAGGAGAAATGCTTGTGTTTCAATTTAGCAAGACCTTGGCCAAGGCACTTCATGTGAAAGTCACATGATCACTAAAGTTGAAATCACTTTATGGATTTACTATTTAGAGTTGACAGGCTCTTAAGACATCCTTAGCATTTGTGGTCAAGCGGATGAATTATACGGTAACTGTTTCTTAGGGTTCTTGGAGTTTGCTCGGCAACTCTTCGACCTATTCGGACGTCGGGTTCCATTGCTAGATGGGCACATCGATTAGTATAGAAAGTTATTTTTATGCTACCGGCTTAGGTTCAAACCTAGAGAGTCACACGCATAGAAGTTTCCTAGGATGATCTATTTGCTGATCAACGATTGAGAATCGTATATGATTTAATTAATCAATTTGATTGATTGAATTATCTCAATTGGGTTAAGTACAATTGAATAAGATTCAATTTGGTTTAAGTCTATTAGAAGGACAAGTCAATTTCAAATATTGATTTGAAATTAGACTTGATTTGAATTTAAATAGATTCAGGACTAGCCAAATTTGATTTGGGCTTGGACCATGATCTATGTGGGTTAAGTCAAATAAATTCAGATCAAAACTCAAACCTCTCGAATATGGATCTCATATGATGAGATGGCTAAAATCTCATCTCATGAGATAGAATTTAATGCATGACATTTATTTACCGAACATCGGATTTATCCCTCGTCTCTTTAGTTTTCTCCGAACGACGGAACTAAACCAAACGCCGTGACTCCTTGGTTTTCTCCGAATGTCGAAATTAAACCAAGCACCGCGCCTTCGGCGTCTCTTCGCTTTTGCCAAACGACGGATTCTTAAATGTCAGAATTAAATGTCAAGGCTAAATCTAGACTATAAATAGAGGGCATTCCCTCACTAGAGAACACAGAACAAAAATAGAACAATAATACACGATTTGTCGTGGATTGTAATTCTAAATTATCGTGGATTGTAATTCTAAAATGTTAGAATAGAAAATCCTGGTGATTCTGATGTTAGCGGAAGCCTGGTGGATCTTGAAAGAAGATTCAAGTGAGAGGATTCAAGATCAGCAAAGCTATTTTTCTGCGAGCTAGCACTCTCGGAAATCTGATCATTCAGGGCTTTGCGTGGACGATACTAGAGGCCGGACGACTGAACGGCTGCAGAGCAATAAGGATTTACCTACTGTTCTTAAGGTAAGTGATTTGATCCCTAGATCTTAAGGCAGGCTTCAAGATAATAGTGTGACTAGTCAT
Organism: Calamus simplicifolius; assembly: GCA_900491605.1. Lineage (NCBI taxonomy): Eukaryota > Viridiplantae > Streptophyta > Magnoliopsida > Arecales > Arecaceae > Calamus > Calamus simplicifolius. Next base: position 352,622 of record UESW01004142.1, read on the forward strand.
CTTGAAGATCAAGATATGATCTTGATGTTTTTATACATATTTTAGATCAAACGACCCTGAATATATAGGCAAAGATATGATCTTGATGCATATTAGATAGATTAATATGCAATCTTTTAATTTTGCAATGATAATAGTTATCAATTTTTAAAAATATGCATGCCTCGGAGACTATTTCTCCCTACAAATGGTATCAGAGCTATGGTTTAGTTAATGATCTAATTTATTGCATGTAAATTAATATTCTCATTAATTGTGTAATTATGGCTAAAACTTATCACAAGGCCATATGGTCACAGGTGGATTGAAAATCCGAATTACCCATTCAATGAGGTATTCTGTGACATATTGCCGTGCGATTGTTTTATCGTTGATGCTTTTTTAAAGAAAATTTAAATTGTGCTTTGGCATCAAAACACACACTCTCAAAAGATATTTTATATTTGATACATATTGATGTTGTATAAAACCATACTATTGCATGTTTAGTATAAAAATATAGATATGATATATGATGGCATGATGTCTATGTTATAAAACATACAAATATTTATGAGAGTTTTATTTGAATGTCAAATATTAGTTCATAATTTTTTTTAGATATGATCTAAATATAGGAATTATGAGTAGTAACATTATGCTTGATTGAAATATATGACATGTTAACATGAAATATATTAATCATTTGGGTTAGCTAAATCGGGTCCATAAAGGGTTAGACTCTAAGATTTAAATCAACTGGACTAAAAGAGTATTTGTTCAAATCTAATTAGATTAGGTTAAGAATGCTCTAAATCAAACAATAGTTGTAGTTGATCAAGTCCTTCTCTTTGATTAAACCAAATGAAAATAGATTAGGCTCCGTGGTTGAGCATGAATCTATTAGATGGTCAAATCAGAATTGGTTAACCATATGATGTCAAGGTGGGATGGCAAGTTGCTCTAGGATCAACGATCGAATGATTTTTAATTGGGAGCTACTCGTATTGATGCGTCTTTAACGAGTTAATGGCATATCCCTCCCATCGATCTCTCTCACCTGATCATTGTGGTGAACCATTTATGATTCAGATCATTTACCTGATTCGGGTTGACCCATGCCTGTAAGGATATCAGTATGACTGATTTAGGTGCCACTTAACCTGACTTAATCTTGTTTCATTCTACCGATTTCATAGATTCAGTGGGAGAACTTGATTAGTCAATTTATCTTCATATTATTAAAATCCTCTAAAATTATTAGGTCCTTAAAATGAAATAGTTATATGATAACTAGATCATAGCCTCCCATTAAGGTGGGTGATAATGAGTCCGATGTCTTGATAATTATTGGAGGCACTCCATGCCTGTGCTTGTCAACCATCGGAATTATCATTCATTATATGATAAGTCAGCGTAACTATTAAATAAACAGTCAGGTGAGCCGAGCTTCACTCGGGCTTGGTTGTCTATTGATAGGTTACACTGATTATATCATTTAATGGTTGGACCTAACCAGAACTTTCAGTGGAGGCACTTCATGCCTGCTGAAGAGGTACATGGGGAAAAACTGAACACTAAGAATTGTTTGGGGAAAAAATTGGTTTTGAACCTACTCTTAGATGCATATGGGTTAGCCAAGCTTCACTTGGCCTGTATGTAGTTTATGTAGATCTTAGTGCCCGCTAAAGAATTAAGAATAATTCTTCGAATTGGGGTGTAGAGGCTGCCAATTTGAACAAAATAGTGGGAGAATCTTTAGACTAAAGTCCAAGTCTTTAGACTGAATCAATTTATATACTAATAAACTTTAGTTTTTCCTTATGCAGAACATGGCCACTAATTTATCATTAAGGTCCCTATTGGATAGTGACAAATTGAATGGTTCCAATTTCAATAGCTGGTTCAGAAAACTTAAGATCGTCCTTGAGCATGAGAGGATTCTATATATTCTGAATAATCCTGCACCAAAGATACCTGATGCAAACACCAAAGTTCTGAGAGACACTTATCAGAAGTGGCTCAATGATAGAACTAGCGTGCGTTGTATCATGTTAGCAGCAATGAACGATGAATTCGGTCGCCGGTTCGAGAATGCTCAGCCAGAAGAAATCATTCAAGCGTTGAATGAATCTTTCGGCACACCCGACGATGTTGAAAGGCACAAGACTAGTTGTGCTATTTTCAATGCTCGAATGAGAGATGGATCTCCTGTCACTGATCATGTATTGTACATGATCGAGAAGATAGAACTCCTAAGCAAGCTCGGCTTTCCCTTACATGAGCAGTTGGGAAAAGATGCGATCCTGAATTCCTTGCCTCCATCCTTCCGACCTTTCCTTACTCATTTTCGAATGACAAAGCCTGCAGTCAACTACCATGGTTTGTTGGGGTTGTTACAGAACTTTGAGAAGGATAACCAGCTCTCTAAGGGTTTGGTTAATGTGGTTGAAGGATCTAAGGTAGGGCGTAAACCCTTTGGGAAGGGGAAGAAGAAAAAGAATAATAAAAGGGTGCAACATGCTAGGACATCTATAAGGGGTCAGATGCAGAAGAAGAAAGTTGATAAAAGTCAAGCTGAATGCTTTCACTGCAAGATGCAAGGGCACTGGAAGAGGAACTGTCCTCTTTACATTGCCACACTTGATCCAAACAGGCCAAAGAAGAAAAAGGAGCAAGATGTTGCTCAACAAGGTATTTATATGATAACACCTTGTAATTTTTCTATATATGATAATCAGACCTGGGTATTGGATACCGGGAGTCCTTTTAACATTTGCAATTCATTGCAGGGACTACAGGTCACCAGAAGATTTGAGGACAATGAAAGATTCCTAAATGTCGGCGATGGAAGATTAGTTCCAGTACTGGCATTAGGAGTTCTTGAAATAGTTTTCAATAGAAATGTCATTATACTAAATGATTGTCATTTTTGCCCAACGTTCTTATTGAACGTAATTTCTGTAGGCCTTCTGGCCAAAAATAATTATGAAATTTCAATAAAGGATGTTACTTTGAATATCATTATGAATGGAGTCACTGTAATGACTGGGCATTTATCTAATGGCATTTATATATTATCACAGCCTGTGAATGTAGTGTACCAATCAAGTAAGCGCCCTAGAACAACTGATGTCACAGATATTTATCTTTGGCACCATCGGCTGGGTCATATCAACAAGAACAGATTAAACAGGTTAACTCAGGAGGGCATCCTTCGAGTTGATGATTGTGAATCATTAACTACTGTGAATCATGTCTTCTTGGTAAAATGACCAAGTCATCTTTTACTGGAAAAGGTGAAAGAGCCAAAGAGCTATTGGGTCTAGTACATACTGATGTATGTGGACCAATGAGCACTTGTGCCAAAGGTGGATACTACTTCATTACTTTTACAGACGACCTTTCTAGGTTCGGTTATGTCTATCTTATGCGACATAAATCTGAATCGTTTGAAATGTTCAAACTATATCATAAAGAAGTAGAAAAACAAACAGGAAAATGTATTAAGACCCTTCGATCAGATCGAGGAGGCGAATACCTTTCCAATGAATTTGTGACATATTTAAAGGAGAATGAGATTCTCTCCCAATGGACTCCTCCTGGAACACCGCAACATAACGGTGTGTCGGAAAGAAGGAATCGAACTCTGTTAGACATGGTTCGGTCCATGATGGGTTTTGCAAGCTTGCCAATATCATTTTGGGGATACGCATTAGAATCAGCTTGTCATATTCTTAATAAGGTTCCAAGTAAGTCTGTTTCTAAAACTCCACATGAGATGTGGTATGGACATAAACCGGTTATTACCTATCTGAGAGTCTGGGGGTGTCCGGCTTATGTGAAACGTGCAAAATCAGACAAACTTGAACCCAAATCTGACAAATGTTTTTTCATCGGCTATCCGAAAGAAACAAAAGGATATTACTTCTACAATACTGAAGAACAAAAGTTGTTCATTAGTAATAGAGCAGTTTTTCTTGAAAAGGAGTTCCTTAGTGAAGGAACAAATAGCTCTAATGTTGAACTTGAGGAAGTTCATCAAGTAGAAGGAACAACACAAACCAGTGAACCCTTAGAATCTGAGTTGATTAGATCAAACTCAAAACCCATTTTAGATGCACCATTAAGGCGATCTGGTAGAGTACCACATCAACCGGACAGATACTTGGGTTTCTTGGTCCAGAACGATGATCCTGTTGAACTCGATGAGAACAACGAGGATCCGATCACCTATATGGATGCTATGCAAAGGACTGACTCTAATAAATGGCTTGATGCCATGAAATCCGAACTTGATTCCATGAAGGACAATAATGTATGGACATTAGTTGACCCACCCGAAGGGATAAAACCCATAGGGTGTAAATGGGTTTTCAAGAGGAAAAGAGGCGCAGACGGAAAGGTAGAGACCTATAAAGCACGTCTGGTTGCCAAGGGGTATCGTCAACGTTATGGTATTGACTATGACGAAACGTTTTCTCCTGTGGCAATGCTGAAATCCATTCGGATTATGCTAGCTATAGCAGCACACTTCGATTATGAGATTTGGCAGATGGATGTTAAAACCGCTTTTCTAAATGGTGATTTAGAAGAACAGGTGTATATGATACAGCCTGAAGGTTTTATATCTGAAGACGAGTCTAAAGTGTGCAGGCTACAGAAGTCTATTTATGGACTTAAGCAAGCATCAAGGAGTTGGAACATACGATTTGATAAAGTGATCAAATCTTATGGCTTTATTAAGAATAAAGAAGAACCTTGCATTTATAAATGGGCTAACGATTCTGTTATTGTATTTCTTGTATTATATGTGGATGATATTCTCTTAATCGGGAATGATATCCCTGCATTACAAGGAATAAAGACATGGTTATCATCACAATTCTCCATGAAAGATCTGGGAGAAGCATCATACATCCTAGGGATGAAGATCTATAGAGATAGATCTAAGAGGATGCTAGGTTTATCCCAATCTACGTACATTGACACAGTGCTAAAGAGGTTTAGCATGGAGAATTCCAAGAAAGGCTATCTTCCGATAGGCCATGGAATTCATCTTTCTAAGAAGGATTGTCCGACAACTCCTAATGAAAGAGAACGTATGAGTCGAATTCCATATGCTTCGGCAGTAGGATCGATTATGTACACCATGACATGTACAAGACCAGATGTGGCATACTCACTAGGAGTAGTGAGTAGATACCAATCTGATCCAGGAGAAAAACACTGGCAAGTTGTTAAGACAATCCTTAAGTATTTGAGAAATACTAAGGACCAGTGGTTAGTCTATGGAGAGTCTGATTTGAAACTTGTTGGATATACTGATTCCAGTTTTCAATCAGATCATGATGATAGCAAAAGTGTATCGGGTTTCGTGTTTATCCTAAATGGTGGAGCTGTTTGCTGGAAAAGTTCCAAGCAACATACAGTGGCAGATTCGGTGTGCGAGGCAGAGTACATCGCTGCATCAGATGCTGCGAAAGAAGCTGTGTGGCTGCGAAAGTTCATCTCCGAGCTTGGAGTGACACCTTCCATAGATGAACCAGTCCTGTTATACAGTGACAGCACTGGTGCCATAGCTCAAGCAAAGGAACCACGAGCACATCAGCGCACCAAGCACATACTGCGCCGGTTTCATCTTATTCGAGAGATAGTAGACCGAGGTGACATAAATCTTCAGAAGATTGATGGAAAGGAAAACCTAGGTGACCCATTTACTAAAGCACTCAGCATCAAGGAGTTTGACAACTATAAGTTGAAGATGGGTATTAGATACTGTAATGAGTGGCTTTAGGCTAAGTGGGAGTTTGTTGGGAATTGTATCCTAAAGCCAATCATTTGATGATTGTGCTGATGTAAATTGTATATAAATTGATATATTAATAAAAGTTATTTGGCAGTTTATTCATTACAAGAACATCTTCTTAATACTCCTGAAAGTAATGAAGCCCTTAGGATCTTCCTCACGATAAAGGAGGATTTATCTTAGAAGGTCCTTAAAAGAGTTCGCGACCAAATGATATACTATGACAGGGCCATAGTACTATCAATTATAGGACGTTGTATATCATATTTGTTGGTTGTCCTCTTAACCAAGGAGTGTAGAGACACTGGTATGACATACAGGTGAAAGTGTAGGAGTACATTTCACCGAACGTGACTCATTTCCGGATACTCTACTGTCAAGAGTTAATCCGAGAAGATATAGGTATAAGTATCCTTCAGACCTGAAGATCACAACCAGTGGCTTACAAGCAACTCATTGTACTTAGGTGCCGGACCACCTGGATTTCTAATCCAGCTACGAAAGGTTACTGGGTGCAGTCAAGTACTTGTGGTAGTCAGTTGTGGATCAAGATGGAATTTGACCTATCCCATTAAAAGGAGAAATGCTTGTGTTTCAATTTAGCAAGACCTTGGCCAAGGCACTTCATGTGAAAGTCACATGATCACTAAAGTTGAAATCACTTTATGGATTTGCTATTTAGAGTTGACAGGCTCTTAAGCCATCCTTAGCATTTGTGGTCAAGAGGATGAATTATACGGTAACTGTTTCTTAGGGTTCTTGGAGTTTGCTCGGCAACTCTTCGACCTATCCGGACGTCGGGTTCCATTGCTAGATGGGCACATCGATTAGTATAGAAAGTTGTTTCTATGCTACCGGCTTAGGTTCGAACCTAGAGAGTCACACGCATAGAAGTTTCCTAGGATGATCTATTTGCTGATCAACGATTGAGAATCGTATATGATTTAATTAATCAATTTGATTGATTGAATTATCTCAATTGGGTTAAGTACAATTGAATAAGATTCAATTTGGTTTAAGTCTATTAGAAGGACAAGTCAATTTCAAATATTGATTTGAAATTAGACTTGATTTGAATTTAAATAGATTCAGGACTAGCCAAATTTGATTTGGGCTTGGACCATGATCTATGTGGGTTAAGTCAAATAAATTCAGATCAGAACCCAAACCTCTCGAATATGGATCTCATATGATGAGATGGCTAAAATCTCATCTCATGAGATAGAATTTAATGCATGACATTTATTTACCGAACGTCGGATTTATCCCTCGTCTCTTTGGTTTTCTTCCGAACGACGGAACTAAACCAAACGCCGCGACTCCTTGGTTTTCTCCGAACGCCGGAATTAAACCAAGCGCCGCAGCGTCTCTTCGCTTTTGCCAAACGACGGATTCTTAAATGTCAGAATTAAATGTCAAGGCTAAATCTAGACTATAAATAGAGGGCATTCCCTCACCAGAGAACACAGAACAAAAATAGAACAATAATACACGATTTATCGTGGATTGTAATTCTAAATTGTTGTGGATTGTAATTCTAAAATGTTAGAATAGAAAATCCTGGTGATTCTGGTGTTAGCGGAAGCCTGGTGGATCTTGGAGGAAGATTCAAGTGAGAGGATTCAAGATCAGCAAAGCTATTTTTTCGCGAGCTAGCACTCCTGAAAATCTGATCATTCGGGGCTTCGCGTGGACGATACTAGAGGCCGGACGATTGAACGGCTGCAGAGCAATAAGGATTTACCTACTGTTCTTAAGGTAAGTGATTTGATCCCTAGATCTTAAGGCAGGCTTCAAGATAATAGTGTGACTAGTCATCTTGAAGATCAAGATATGATCTTGATGTTTTTATATGCATATTTTAGATCAAATGACCCTGAATATATAGGCAAAGATATGATCTTGATGCATATTAGATAGATTAATATGTAATCTTTTAATTTCCGCAATGATAATAGTTCTCAATTTTTAAAAATATGCATGCCTCGAAGACTATTTCTCCCTACAAAGGCTCGCCCTCGATCTCCATAAGGTTGTAAGATCGAGGGGCAAGAAGGAGTGTGAGCTTGCTCTCATCAGGGACGGGGCTTCGATGCCTATTGTCGGACCGGCAAGGCGGATCGGGCCGCCGGTGGCGAGGGGGTCCACTTGGCTCGGGGCGAGCGGGTTTGCGGCTAGAGCTCCTTAAGGATTCTCTGTGGGTGAGGTTGGCCTCATCCGCACGGATGTACTTCTGAGCTCGGAGTAGGATGTCAGAGTAGGAACTCGGGGGCTTCTTGTCCAGAGAAAAGGTGAAGCAGGACGGAAGGAGCCGCCGCTTCAGCGCCAGCATTGCCACCGCGTCGTCTAGATGGTAGACTTTAAGGGCGGTAGTCTTGAACCGGGCCACAAAGTCCCGCAGCGACTCCCCTCCTTCTGGAGAACAGAGAAGAGGCTGTCCGCAACCCTCGGGATCTGCCGGCAGGCATCAAAATGTGCCAAAAAGGCCCTTTCCAGCTCTCAAAAAGAGTCGATGCTATGAGGGGACAGGCGCGAGTGCCAAGCGCGAGTGGCTTTCTGTAGAGTGGCGGGGAAAGCCTTGCAGAGAAGTGATGGGAATTTTGGGATGCTTGAAGGCATGCTTTTCATAAATTTTAATCATTTTGAAAACAAACATCGCCAAAAGCCCTAATTTCCAAGATCGCCTTTATGCAGTTCAAAAAGTAAATCAATTAAAATCTAAAATAAAAGTGTTGACCCAATTGATGATTTTGATGATTAACAAAACTATTTGAGTATAACTAATGGAGGCTCTAATGATTTTGATTAAGTGTTTCAGATTATAAGTCTATTGAATGATCAAAATCAGGAGTTACATCGTATTCTGGATCGAATCTAATGTCTAGGTAAGATTGCAGACATTAGAGTCGACTCTGAGAATCACAGAGCCGACTCCGGATCCGGCACGGAAGTTAGAGTCAACTCCGAGACTGTTAGAGCCGACTCTCACAGAAGAAACAGAACGTCGATTTTTCTGGCCCCGACCTAGAGTCAACTCCGGGTATGTTAGAGTCGACTCCAGAAAAGTTTCTTGTCGACCCCAGAAAAGTCAGAGACGACTCCAGAAATAACGTTTTAAAGTGCTTCGAGTTAGAGCCGACTCCAAAAAAGTTAGAGTCGACTCCAACCCACCTGGAACGAAAAATCAAATTGCCAGATCAGCTCTAATGGTAATATTTCTATTTTACCTTATTTCTAACGGATATATTTTGTTACAAGGTACACTCCAACGGATAGTTTTCTTCCAAAAATGGCTTGAAAGAAATCTATAAAAAGGGAAGACTATCATTCAAAAAGAAGAAGAGAGAAAAATGGAAAAACAAAAAGGAGATTCAGAAATAGAGAAATCCCATTTCAAAAATCCAAAAAAGAGAGAGCCTGAATCTCAAGAGGAAAACCTTCTAGCTCAAATCCACTCCACTCCAAAAAGCTCAAGAGGAATCCAAGGCATTCAAATCAAATTTTTGGTGGATTTCCCAACTTGGAGAAAGAGGATTCGTTTCTTGCTTTTTAACCCTTCTCAACTGCTTCAACTATGAAGAATCGGAGCTGAGGCTTGATTCAACCCAGCAAGGAGAAGAAGAAAAGAAAAGCTCAAAAGCCAACCATCTACAAATCAGGCTTTTCTAAACCTTGTTATTCTTATATTTGATTATCTGCTCATTAAGGAGCTTTGTAATTGAAAAACAACATTACTATTATTTGTATCTAGTTCAATCTGGGGGATTGAACTAGTGGAGGTAGTCTTACCTCAGTACAAGCTTGGTAAAGCTTGTGTTAGGGTTTTTGTGCTGGTGAGCCCTTGAAAACCAGCTGGGTTCATTGTGCGCCGGGAAAACAACAAGTTTGAGTTGTGAGCTTGTAAAACAACTCGGCTGTAATCAAGAAAGATTATAGTGTGGACCCAAGTGAATCTTGGGAGTGGACGTAGGTGTTGGATACACCGAACCACTATAAAATCTTTGTGTTTGCCGTGCTTTCATTGACTCTTTCTCTATCTCTGTTTTATTCACTGCACTTTGTATTTACATTGATATTGCCTTCATTCATCTTAAGCAAACTATTTTAAAAGGCTAATTTTTTAAAGAACCCAATTCACCCCCCCCCCTCTTGGGTTGTCATCTGGCCAACAATTGGTATCAGAGCAAGTGCTCATTAGATTTTGATCACACGATCAAGAGCTAAAGATCCAAATGACAACACAAGTTGGATCATTTGCTGAAGGTCATTCTACGAATAGACCACTATTTAATGGTTCAAATTATTCATATTGGAAAGCTAGAATGAGGATATTCATTCAAGCTTCTGATTATGAACTATGGGGTGTTATAATTAATGGACCTAGTACACCCACACATGTTATTGATGGCACTATTGTTCCTAAGCCCAAAAGGGACTGGAATGATAATGATAGGAAAATGGCACAGCTTAATGCTAAGGCCATGAATGTCTTATATTGCTCTTTAGACGCTAATGAATTTAATAGAATCTCCACTTGTAATTCCGCAAAGGAGATTTGGGATAGATTAGAGGTTACCCATGAGGGTACCAACCAAGTAAAAGAATCAAAGATTAATATTCTTGTTCATAAATATGAATTGTTTAGCATGGAACAATCTGAAACCATTGCATGCATGTATACAAGATTTACAGATATTGTAAATGGTTTGAAAAGTCTTGGTAAGACATATACTAACTCAGAACTTGTTCGGAAAATTCTTAGGTCATTACCAAGATCATGGGAAGCAAAAATGACAGCAATCCAAGAAGCTAAGGACCTCAACACTTTACCCTTAGAGGAGCTTCTAGGATCTCTTATGACCCATGAGCTGACTATGAGGCAGCATGTAGAGGAGGACACAAAGAAAAGAAAATGATTGCCCTCAAAGCTGCAAAAGAAGAAGAGAGCAGCAGCGATGATGATGAAGAGACTGCTCTCTTAGCAAAGAAATTTAAAAGATTCATGAGGAGAAAGAAACCCTTCCACAAGAAGAAATTTGGAGCAAAGTGGGAAGGAGAAAAGGATAAGAACAAGGACAAGGACAAAGAAAAAGAGAAAGACCCCTTGACTTGCTATGAGTGTAATAAACCGGGCACTTTAGGAATGAATGTCCTAAACTGAAGAAAGCCTACAAAAAGAAAAAGAAGGCTTATGTGGCGACTTGGAGTGACAGCGAGGAATCTTCTTCCGAAGAAGAAGAACAAAAGGAAGTCGCAAATGTATGTTTTATGGCGGACGACAACGATGAGGTAAGTTCCGATAACCCTTGCGATGAATTTGCTTTTGATGAACTATTTGATGCTTTTAATGAACTTGTCAGAGATTTCAAGGTTTTGAAAAAGAAATACAAGATTTTGAAAAATGAAAATTTAACTTTCATTAAAGAAAAGGAAAATCTTAATAATGAAGTTAAGAAACTTAAATCTGAAAATAAGATTTTAGTAAAAGAAAAAGAATTAATTTCAATGAAAATGATAAACTAAGGAAAGAGGTTGAAAAACATAAGAACATAGTTGATAAGTTTACATTAAGCTCAACTAAATTAGACATGTTATTAAATAGTCAAAAAGCAGTTTTTGACAAAGCCGGATTAGGGTATAACACTTTAAGAAAACAAAAATCACTAAAAAATATTTTTGTGCGTGCTGGCCAAAGTAATTTTACATGCTTTAAATGTAATCAAAAAGGACATAAATCTTATGAATGTAAAATTCTAAAACCTAATAAAAACTTAAATGTTAAAGGAAAGAAAATATGGGTTCCGAAAGGAACAATATTTGTTGCTACTAACCATGAAGGACCCAAGAAAGCTTGGGTACCTAAACATAAAGTCTGATTTCATTGCAGGAATGTCTTGTGGCCAAGAGATCAAAGAGAAAGTGGTATCTTGATAGTGGCTGCTCAAGACATATGACGGGTGACAAAGAAGAATTCATCACCCTTGAAGAAAAGAAAGGAGGAGTTGTTACATTTGGCGACAATGGCAAAGGCCAAATCTTGGGGTTTGGTAACATTCAAATAACTCCCTCCACATATATTGAAAATGTACTTTATGTTGATGGTTTAAAGCATAACTTAATTAGTATAAGCCAATTATGTGACAAAGGTTTTAAAGTATCATTTGAATCTTCTATATGCACAGTAGCTAATAACATTGATAATAGCATTGTTTTTATTGGAAATAGAAATGGCAATGTATACTTGATTGACTTAGACAATTTGTCTACTAATAATCATTGCTTAGTTGCTAATAATGCTAATATGAATGAGATTGGTTGGTTGTGGCATCGAAGATTAGGTCACGCAAGCACACACCTGATTTCAAAACTAATTAGAATGGATTTAGTAAAAGGTCTACCTAAAATAGATTTTGAAAATAACAAAATATGTGATGCATGTCAGTTTGGAAAACAAACAAGAAGTTCTTTTAAATCTAAAAATGTTGTTTCAACTTCTAGGCCATTAGAGCTACTTCACATGGACCTTTTTGGACCAACTAGAACCACAAGTCTAGGAGGAAAGAAATATGGTCTTGTGATAGTAGATGATTACTCTAGATTCACTTGGGTAATGTTTTTAGCTCACAAAGATGAGACTTTCTCGATATTCATGAAATTCTTCAAGAAAGTAACAAATGAGAAAAACACTACCATAGTGTCTCTAAGAAGTGATCATGGAACTGAATTTGAAAATCACTTATTTGAAAGTTTTTGCAATGAAAATGGTATTAATCATAACTTTTCTGCACCTAGGACCCCACAACAAAATGGAGTAGTTGAAAGAAAAAATAGGACTTTAGAAGACATGGCCCGTACCATGCTATGTGAAAGTAAACTCCCGAAATACTTTTGGGCGGAAGCTATTAACACAGCATGTTACATCCTAAATAGAGCCTTAATAAGACCTATTTTAAAGAAAACACCTTATGAATTATGGCATGATAGAAAACCCAACATTAAATATTTTCATGCATTTGGTTGTAAATGTTTTATTCATAATAATGGTAAAAATAACTTAGGTAAATTTGATGCAAAATCTGATGAAGGAATATTCTTAGGTTATCAACAACTAGTAAAGCATATAGAGTGTTTAATAAAGAAGCCTAATTGTTGAAGAATCTATTCATGTAATTTTTGATGAATCTTTAGCATCAAGTTCCAAAAGGATTGATGATGAGGAAGATACAAACATTCTCAAAAAAAATCTTGAAAAACTTAATATTGATGTATCTTCAGATCATGAGCAAGACGCTAAAGATAATGATTCACCTAATGGATGATGATATTAATACTAATCATAATGATATAGATCTACCAAGAGATTGGAGATACGCTTATAGTCATCCCAAGGAATTGATTATAGGTGATCCATCTCAAGGAATAAGAACTAGATCATCTATGAGAAATATTAGTAATCATCTTGCATTTGTATCTCAAATTGAACCTAAAACCATTGAAGAAGCTGAAAAAGATAATAATTGGATGTTAGCTATGCAAGAAGAATTAAACCAATTCACTAGAAATAATGTATGGACATTAGTGGAAAGACCTAAAAATCATTCTGTTATAGGATCAAAATGGGTTTTTAGAAATAAACTAGATGAAAATGGCATAGTAATTAGAAACAAAGCTAGATTAGTTGCAAAAGGATATAATCAAGAAGAAGGTATTGATTTTGATGAAACCTTTGCACCTGTAGCTAGATTAGAAGCCATTAGGCTATTACTTGCATTTGCATGTCACATGAACATTTAATTTATTTCAAATGGATGTCAAAAGTGCATTTTTAAATGGATTAATAAATGAAGAAGTATATGTAGAACAACCACCAGGTTTTGAAGATCATGAATTTTCAAATCACGTTTTTAAATTGCACAAAGCATTATATGGTTTGAAACAAGCACCTAGAGCTTGGTATGATAGACTAAGTAAATTTTTAATTGAAAATGATTTTACAAGAGGAAATGTTGATAAAACATTGTTTTTGAAAAGAAAAGATAAAGATTTACTTGTAGTTCAAATATATGTTGATGACATTGTTTTGGTGCTACTAACAATCTTCTATGTCAAGAGTTTGCTAAGTTAATGCAGGGAGAATTTGAAATGAGCATGATGGGAGAACTCAATTTCTTCCTTGGACTCCAAATCAAACAAAGCAAAGAGGGAATCTTTATCAACCAAACAAAGTACACAAGAGAAATTCTAAAGAAGTTTGGTATGGAATCAATCAAACCCCTCGGAACACCAATGAGTCCTTCATGCAAGCTGGACAAAGATGAAGAAGGTAAGAAGGTTGATCAAAAATATTATCGAGGTATAATCGGATCCCTACTTTACTTAACTGCAAGTAGACCAGACATAATGTTTGCTGTTTGCTTATGTGCTAGATTTCAGTCTGAACCTAAAGAATCACATTTAATTGCTGTTAAAAGAATACTAAGATACTTAAGTGGAACAAAAAATGTAGGTTTATGGTATTCTAGAGACTCAACATTAAATCTGATTGCATACACTGATTCTGATTATGCTGGATGTAAGTTAGATAGAAAAAGCACAAGTGGTGCATGCCAATTTTTAGGAAGTAACTTAATCTCATGGTTTAGCAAAAAGCAAAATTCGGTTGCATTATCTACTGCTGAAGCAGAATATGTTGCAGCTGGAAGTTGCTGTGCTCAAATCCTATGGATTAAGAGACAACTTGAAGACTATGGTATCACACTTGATAAGACACCTATAAGATGTGATAATACAAGTGCAATAAATCTAACTAAAAATCCAATTCAACACTCAAGAACAAAGCATATTGAAATTAGATATCACTTTATAAGAGAACATGTTGCCAATAATGAAATTTGTCTTGATTATGTGAATACTGAAGAACAACTGGCAGATATATTAACAAAACCCTAAGTGAAGAGAGATTTTGTTATCTTAGAGGAGAATTAGGAGTTTGTGATCCTTTGGAATAATTTTCTGAAACTCTTAAGAACAACTATCTAGATTCATCATTTCTTGAAAATCTCGATATTTAATAAGGAAATCTATCTAGATCTTGATTCATTGTTTCCCCAATTGCTAAGGAACATTTATCTAGAATTTGATGATTAATTTGAATAGTTTTAAATCCTTGAAACTTATTTTTTATCTCTGAAACTGTTAGAGTCGACTCTGACAGTTTGTGGAGTCGACACCTTAGTTTTTGATGTTCTGTCTAAGCAATTAGAGCCGACTCTGGCTTTTGTAGAGCCGACTCTAATTCGAGCGCTGACAGACTTTCTGGTTCGGAGCCGACACCCAGTTTTCGGGAGTCGACTCTAAGTCGAGCTAGGTCAAAAATAAAAAGGCGGAGTCGACCCCAAATCATTCCATCCGTCTCCAAAACCTCTCCAAAAAGCTCCAAAGCCTTTCCAACTTCCCCAATCTTCTCAAAACCTTTGATTAAACTTCCAATCTTCTCAATGGCACCTAAGAGGCGCGGTTTCGTCGGTGGAGCGTCCGTTCCAACGAGGCGACGCACTGTTCGGAGGCAACCCTCGCCATCCTCCTCTTCGGCCACTCAAGAGATTCCCCTCCTTCACCCTCTTCACCCAAAGTTGATCATTTAGCCGGTAAGACTATTACAACTGGAAGAAAGGTAATTTTGATTTCTTTGAGTCGGAAGGTTCACTATAGGAAGATGTTTGAAGAAATGGGGTGGGAAAAGATTTGCTCATTAGATATCCCCACATATCCAGCCTTAGTGAGAGAGTTTTACAATGGTTTAAGTAGAGGAAAGGTGGTTTAATCAGTATAGTAAGAGGAACAAGAGTGACAATAACCTGAGATTCTTGGAAATTTATTGCCCACAATCGGTATTATGGAATATCAACATGATAGAAGTGGAGCATTGACAAGAATGTTAGGGAGAGATGTAACCGAGTTTGAGGAAATCCTTGCAAATCAATTAAATCTAGAACTCAGGTTACTACATAACATCTGTGGAAGAATCTTATTTCCAAAATTGGTAGATTCGAGTATGTCTCGGAGCGAGACATTCTTTTATGGATTGTATAATTACTGGAAGGCCAGTCAACTTAGCTGGCATGATGATTGGATATGGCAGAGGCTGCTACAAAGAAAAGATCTACACTGCCATATGGTATGATTTTGACATTAATCTTTAGAAGCCAAGGTGTGCTCATTATGGAGAATGAACCTTAAGAAAATTGAGGCACACTGACTATTATAGCATTCTACTATTCATCGGATGGGCTTCAAGAAGTTGAATGGTGTTGGATGAAAGGAGGAAGAGAGAAAGAGCAGAAAGAGATAGAGCAGAAGAACCAGAGTAGAAGACATCCCTGGACCATCCACTGAGGGACCATCAGTCCCTGATCCATCTATTGCGGGACCATCTTCAGCTGGACCTTCAGAGGCCGGACCTAGTACTATTCCCTCACCTCCACATCAGTCTATTTGCTTCTGGGAGATTCTCTGATGAACAGATTGGTCAGTTGAGAGCTTTGCTTGCTGAGTATGATAGTCAGAGATCTCATGAAATTAATCAATTAAAAGAAGACTTTAATCAGTTGAAGAAGAACTTAATTCGAGACTGGACATGATCTCCTTTACCTTAAGCAATTCTGTTGAATCCTTTGGTGCTGAACTTCACAAAATCTTTGAAAGGATGGAAGGCATTGCTGATGGGTCGGGATCTTATGTTCATGCAACTGGTCAACTGAAGAAGGACATTGACCTTGCAGTCTCACAATTGAAGCTTGCCTTGAAAACTTTAAGAAATCACAAAAGATGATGTAATGGAAATCATAGGTCACTTTGAAGAAAATTGTATTCAAACATATCTGACCTTGATTTTGATTTTGATAGTTTGTATTTAGGAATTTTTGAATATCTAATGTATTTCATTTTGGAATGTACATGAATCAACTAATGTAATGTTTCTTACTTATGAAATGCAATTTCACATTTTCAAATATTGACTGCTTGAATCCCTATGTTTATTGATAATTTTTTAATAACTTTCTTTATCTAATACTCTCCTTATTGCTGATAACAAAAAAGGGGGAGAGATGGTTGAATATGCAAAGAAAGAAAGACTTGAAATTTTAATGAAGATGGTTGATATGCATAAAGAAAGAAAGAAAGGGGAGAAATGATTGTTTATGCAAAATGACTTGAAATTTAATCAGTTAAAATTTGATGCTTATATATAGGGGGAGCTATCAATGCAGGGGGAGCTTAACAAAAGCTCAATTGCAATTTTCTGCACATTAGATTAAATATTCATAATTGATGGATTATATTGAACTCATGCACAATTTTAAAAGTTTACTTTGAATATTGGCATCAAATCCTTCATTAAAATGTTTAAGTTTCAAAATGACTATAATCTTTAGTTCGAATGAATTTTTGAATGCATATACTCAAAGTTTTTGTTATCATCAAAAAGGGGGAGATTGTTGACCCAATTGATGATTTTGATGATTAACAAAACTATTTGAGTATAACTAATGGAGGCTCTAATGATTTTGATTAAGTGTTTCAGATTATAAGTCTATTGAATGATCAAAATCAGGAGTTACATCGTGTTCTGGATCGAATCTAATGTCTAGGTAAGATTGCAGACATTAGAGTCGACTCCGAGAATCACAGAGCCGACTCCGGATCTGGCACGGAAGTTAGAGTCGACTCCGAGACTGTTAGAGCCGACTCTCACAGAAGAAGCAGAACGTCGATTTTTCTGGCCCCGACCTAGAGTCGACTCCGGGTAAGTTAGAGTCGACTCCAGAAAAGTTTCTTGTCGACCCCAGAAAAGTCAGAGACGACTCCAGAAATAACGTTTTAAAGTGCTTCGAGTTAGAGCCGACTCCAGAAAAGTTAGAGTCGACTCCAACCCACCTGGAACGAAAAATCAAATTGCCAGATCAGCTCTAACGGTAATATTTCTATTTTACCTTATTTCTAACGGATATATTTTGTTACAAGGTACACTCCAACGGATAGTTTTCTTCCAAAAATGGTTGAAAGAAATCTATAAAAAGGGAAGACTATCATTCAAAAAGAAGAAGAGAGAAAAAAGGAAAAAACAAAGAAATTCGGAAATAGAGAAATCCCATTTCAAAAATCCGAAAAAGAGAGAGCCTGAATCTCAAGAGGAAAACCTTCTAGCTCAAATCCACTCCACTCCAAAAAGCTCAAGAGGAATCCAAGGCATTCAAATCAAAGTTTTGGTGGATTTCCCAACTTGGAGAAAGAGGATTCAGCTTCTTGCTTTTCAACCCTTCTCAACTGCTTCAACTGTGAAGAATCGGAGCTGAGGCTTGATTCAACCCAGCAAGGAGAAGAAGAAAAGAAGAAAAGAAGAAAAGCTCAAAAGCCAACCATCTACAAATCAGGCTTTTCTAAACTTGTTATTCTTATATTTGATTATCTGCTCATTAAGGAGCTTTGTAATTGAAAAACAATATTTCTATTTTTGTGTCTAGTTCAATCTGGGGGATTGAACTAGTGGAGGTAGTCTTACCTCGGTACAAGCTTGGTAAAGCTTGTGTTAGGGTTTTTGTGCTGGTGAGCCCTTGAAAACCAGCTGGGTTCGTTGTGCGCCCGGGAAAACAACAAGTTTGAGTTGTGAGCTTGTAAAACAACTCGGCTGTAATCAAGGAAGATTATAGTGTGGACCCAAGTGAATCTTGGGAGTGGACGTAGGTGTTGGATACACCGAACCACTATAAAATCTTTGTGTTTGCCGTGCTTTCATTGACTCTTTCTCTATCTCTATTTTATTCACTGCACTTTGTATTTACATTGCATATTGCCTTCATTCATCTTAAGCAAACTATTTTAAAAGGCTAATTTTTTAAAGAACCCAATTCACCCCCCCCCCTCTTGGGTTGTCATCTGGGCCAACAAAAAGGAGTAAGAAAAATACATGGATTGATAAATCCAAATCTCCAAGAGGTACACAAGTGTATGTATGCCCTCCAAAGATGATCCACATGAGAATCAATTTGAAGAAGCACTCCTATTTTCTTGCTAGAACCTTCCTGGCAGCCTTTTTATCATATGCAGTCTTTTAATGCCTCTTTAGACTTTCTTCTCTTCAAAAGCTTTCTAAAAGCTTTCCAACAAGCCTCTACACACTCTAATAGCCTTTCTCTATCTCAACTTAGGGCCTTGTCTTAATATTAATTTAAATCCAACTTAAATTTATTAGCCTAATCAGCAAGCAAATGGACCTAAACAGATTAAGTCAGGAGCTCGGGTTAGCCAACATATGCTAGTATGCGATCTTGGCCAACCAATTAGGATCCAAAAATCCTAATA
This sequence comes from Calamus simplicifolius, assembly GCA_900491605.1. Lineage (NCBI taxonomy): Eukaryota > Viridiplantae > Streptophyta > Magnoliopsida > Arecales > Arecaceae > Calamus > Calamus simplicifolius. Next base: position 371,772 of record UESW01004142.1, read on the forward strand.
AAAATATTTTTAACTTATTCAATTAATTCTCTATTGTGTGTGACCCTTTGGGTTCCTCATCTAGCCAGCAGTAGGTTTTTGATTTAGCCCGATGATGTATCCGACTATTTGAACAGGTCAAATCGGGCTAACTTAAACTGTCAATCTGGACCAACCTTCAAATTGACTTATAAAATAAATCTAATTGATTCATAAAAACCTACAAGACAATATTGACATCTAGCAATGTATCATGCCTACCCAGAAGATGAGAATTTGATAGAAATTACTAAAATACCCTTTAGTGGCAAGTTACTGTGCAATTCAATCCTTCGATATTTCTTTATTTCGATTAAGTGATGGGCATGGATAAATGTCAAACCCTCATACTAATCCATTTGAATCTCTAATCATTAATGAAGACTCAACCGATGATAAATAAGAAAACCTTTTCTAATTTCATCATACTTTGATCAAAGATTTTCTGAGTCAACATTTGATGAGATTACTTGGGATAAATACTCCTCTTACTAGGAGTCATCGATTCTTTGTTGACCTACTCATTACCTTCATACACAATCCTTCATATCATCACCCCGTACATAACCTTTTGTTATGAATGAATATGAACCAAAATATGGATTCATGTGCACAAGATACTATGGTAGTCTCAGGTCTAAGGATTACTTGCACAACTCCCACTTAGAGAACAATCTATTATGACAAGTAAGTAAAACTTCCATTTGATGTTCTCCTATCGGATCAATTCAGTGAACTCATAACCTAATGAACACCCATATTTGTATTAGTGTCCCTACACAAGTGGTCGTGAGACCAACCACCCTCACAATCGAGCATACATAAGATGTGCTAGTCTATCCGGATTCATCGATCCCCAAATCGATGATCCTATGACTAGGAATATTCTAGATTAGGGTTTATAGGTTTTAGGTCTCACTGTTATCTTTGTAACCCTAAAAACATTGTCCTATTCTATGGGGTTCATCATAAAAAATATAGACAACATATGATGAAATATAAAATTGCCTCTATTATCATTCTTGAGTTGAGAGAAATTACAAATTTTGCCACTGATACAACAACTGTGATTGGCTTTCAGGGCATAATTCTTTCAATCTCCCACTTGCACTAAAGCCAATCACCCTTGTATTTAATACCCATACAATCAAGATGGCGATCTAACTGCTGTAGTGGAAGGGCCTTAGTGAATGAGTCTGCTATGTTGTTCTTTGTTTCAACTCGTTCTATCACCACATCATGTCTTTCAATGATGTCTCAAACGAGGTGAAGCGTCTCAGGATGTGCTTGGATTTATGGTGAGACCTTGGTTCCTTGCTTGTGCCACAGCTCTAGTGTTATCACAATATAATGGCACGTCTGTTGTATAGTAGGAACTACATCTAATTCGGTGATGAACTTCTTCATCCAAATAGCTTCCTTAGCGGCTTCACTTGCAGCTATGTACTCTGCCTCAGTGATTGAATCAGCTACAGTTGGCTGCTTGGTACTTTTCCAACTCACTGCTCCTCCATTCAGAGTGTAGACATACCCTGATATAGACTTATTGTCATCTGGATCAGATTGAAAACTAGAATATGTGTAGCCTTCTAGTTTTAAGTCTGATCCTCCATATATGAGAAAAACATCTTTAGTCCTTCTCAGGTACTTAAGAATTTTTTTTGCTTTCCAATGATCCTTCCCTGGATCAGCCTGAAATCTGCTTACTATGCCCAAAGCATAAGCAACATCAGGTCTGGTACATAACATTGCATACATACTTGATCCTACTGCCGAAGCATAAGGAATCTTATTCATCCCATCTCTTTCTTCTGGAGTCTTAGGAGACATCCTTTTAGATAGGTGTATGCCTTGACTCATGGGCAAATAACCTTTATTACTTCCCTCCATATTGAATCTCTTCAATATTAAGTCTATGTACCTGGATTGGGATAACCCTAGCATCCTCTTAGATCTATTTCTATAGATCTTTATTCCTAAAATATAGGATGCTTCTCCCAAATCCTTCATGGAAAACCATTTGACAACCAAGTCTTGACTGATTGCATCATTGGAATATCATTTCCAATGATAAGTATGTCATCCACATACAAGACCAAGAAGACAATGGCACTCCCACTTATTTTCTTATATACACACGGTTCATCCGTATTCTTGATGAAATCAAATTCCTTAATAGTTTCATCAAAACGAATGTTCCAACTCCTCGATGCTTGCTTTAATCCATAAATAGATTTTTTAAGTTTGCATACTTGGTTTGGTCTCTCACTTGAGACAAACCCCTCTGGCTGTGACATATAGACTTCTTCCTCAAGGTTCTATTAAGGAATGCAGTCTTAACATCCATTTGCCATATTTCATAATCATAGTATGCAGCAATAGCAAGCATAATCCTAATAGACTTGAGCATGGCAACTGGCAAAAAGTTTCATCATAGTCAATACCATGTCTTTGCTTGAAACCTTTTGCCACTAACCTAGCCTTGTAGGTTTCTATTTGCCCATCTGCTCCAATCTTTCTTTTGAAGATCTATTTGCACCCTATTGGGACAATTCCCTCAGGTGGTCAACCAAGATCCAAACCTGGTTGTCATACATGGAGTCCATCTCGGATTTCATGGCATTAAGCCATTTGTCGGATTCCTTACTCTCGACTGCTTCCATATAGGTAAGTGGATCATCATTTTCAATGACATTGGCTTCATTATTATTTTCAATCATAAAACTATATCTAAAAGGTGCTTCCCGCACTCTTTCTAACCTACGAAGAGGAGGTGTATATGTTGTGGTTGTACCTTATCAATTTGTACTTCTGATTGAGGAACTTGAGTTTGTTTATTTTGAATTTCACTTAATTGATTATTCTGCCATTACTTTCTTCTTGAATAAATTCTTTTCCAAAAAGACAGCATGCCTACTAACAAATACCTTTTGTTCAGTAGGATGATAGAAAATGTATCCAATACCTTTTGAGAATAACCAATGAACCTACATTTTTCAGCCCTAGCATTTAGCTTATGTACAAATTCCTTTTTAACATAAGCTGGGCAACCCCAAATTTTAAGATGTTTAAGACTTGGCTTTCTGCCATTCCATAATTCATATGGAGTGCTAGGAACTGATTTTGATGGTACCCTATTTATTGCATATGCAGCAGTTTCTAGGGCATAACCCCAGAAGGATACTGGAAGATCGTGAAGCACATCATGGACCGTACCATATCAAACAAGGAACGGTTCCTCCTTTCAGCTACACCATTTAATTGTGGTGTATATGGAGGTGTCCATTCAGAGAGAATACCATTATCCTTAAGATGATTAAGAAACTCGCTGGATAAGTATTCACCTCCTCGATCAGATCGAATGATTTTAATACCTTTTCCAGTTTGTTTCTCAACCATATTTTGATACTCTTTAAACTTTTCAAAGGCTTCAGATTTATGTTTCATAAGATACACATATCCGAACCTTGATAGATCATCTATAAATGTGATGAAATAAGAGTATCCTCCTATAGCTTGAGTTGATATGGGTCCACATACATCTGAATGTATTAACCCTAATAACTTAGTTGCCCTTTCTCCATGTCCAGTAAATGGAGACTTGGTCTTTTTTCCCATATGACAAGATTCACAAGTTTCTAATAATTGAAAATCATAAGGTCCAAAGAAATCTTCTTTGTATAACTTGTTAATCCTTGACTCACTTATATGACCTAATCGGCAATGCCAAAGGAATGTTTCATTGGTATCATCTCTTTTCTCCTTTTGTTTCAATAAGCAACACATTATCATTGAGTGATAGAGTTAAAAGACCATTCACAAATTTTTCCATTCCAAAGAAGTCATTTGAATAAGATATAGAGCATCCATTGCTCTCAACTTTTATTTCATAACCTTGTTTTAATAACAACGGTACAGAAATAATATTTCTAACTACATTCGGAATAAAATAACAATCTTTTAATTCAAGTATTTTGCCTGTAGGCAATAATAACAAGTAGGTTCCAACAGCTTCTGCATGGATGGTCTCTCCACTTGCCATAAAGCTTGAAGTCACATTTCTCCAACATTCTAATTTTGTGAAGCCTCTGCAAAGATTTGCATATGTGAGCCCCACATGTGGTATCCAATACCCATGAATCCGAAGTTGAAGAACTCAATGATAAGTTTGTTTGTATCATTAACAAACCTTTTGATGCTTTATCAATATCCTATTTCAAACTTGCCAGGTACTTCTTACAATTCTTCTTCCAATGTCCCTTCTTACCGCAGAAGAAACAAGATCCATCATCTGAAGACTTCTTTGCCTTCTTCTTCTTCTTGATGCTCCTTTTAGGGTTTAATTTTCTTTTTAAACCCTTCTTCATCACCTCTTTCTTCTTCCCATCGATCAGAAGAAGATGAGCCTTTTCTCCCTTAAAATGGCTCTCAGCAGTCTTAAGCATGTTAATTAGCTATGGTAATATAAGATTCAATTTATTTATGTGGTAGTTCATGACAAATTGTGAGAAGGAATCAGGGAGTGACTGTAAGATCAGATCCTGATTTAGCTGCTCATCCATGACGAAGCCTAATTGACCTAATTGGGTGATTAAGTCAATCATCTTTAGGACATGAACCTGAACAGGTGAGCCGCCACTCATATGTGCATGAAACAACTGCTTAGATATCTCATATCTTGCAGTCCTACTATGCTCTCCATACAACTCTTTTAAGTCGAGAAGTATGGACTGAGGTTCCATCTTTTCATATTTCCTCTGGAGCTCATTGCTCATTGAGGCCAACATGATGCACTTGACATCCATACTGTCATTCTGCCACATCCTAAATGTGGCCCTTTCCTCCTCGGAAGCATCTTCTCCGATCGGATCTGGATCCGAAGAATCAAGAATGTAGGAAATTTTCTCCTGAGCTAATACAATCCTCAGGTTCCTCAACCAATTGACATAATTTGGTNAGATGTTCTAATTCTATGAGTATGCGCTGTAACTTTATCTTAATGAAGCTAGTAAGGCATCTTAAATTATCTATATACTTTTTATTTAAAAATTTATTAAAATATCTTCTTCATTTTTTTTGATCTCTTCTTTCTTAACCAAAACTTTATGACCATTATCTTTAATGTGTTTAACTTAAACATATCTCTAGCTTTTTTTTTTGTTTATTACTCTTGTAATTATATATTTTTTTCTTTATTTTTAGTTTCTAGCTTGGGATATAATTCCTTATATACCTTATAATATAACATCTCATACCACATTTTTAACTTCTTTTTTAACTATCTTATAGTTTTAATGTATTTTTTCATCCTTATATTTGGGTAGTTTTTTATAGCACTCTTTTTTAATTTTAACTGCTAATTAAACTTTTTCATTCAACTATCAAGTTTCTTACTATATAGCCTTTTCCTTTTTGACCTTCATAACACCTATATGACTACTTTCTTAATATTATTAGCTATCTCTTCCCATATGGTATTGATCTTTCCATTTATACTCTATTTTTTTCATCACTTTATCTTTAAAAGTGATTAGTTTCTCTCTTTTCAAATTCTATAACCTAATTTTTGAATCCTTGTACTTGTTAATGCTCCATTTTTGAATACATACATTTATAACCATCAATCTATGTTATGTAATTAGACTCTCACATGATATAATCTTATAATTTTTACAAAATTCTTGATCAGTATTTGACTAGCATTATATTTTCTTTTAAAATTTATTAAATGAAAGTCCCTCTTTTTAAAATGTGTTAACTAATAAAGTCATATGTCATTGCAAACTGTAAAATAGCATTTTCTTCTTCATTTCTATCTTTGAATTCATAACATTCATGTATTCTTTCAAAACCTAGATTATATCTTCCATGTCCATTCAAATTTTCTTGGATAAATATATTTTTTTCAACAAGAATTCTTGAATTAATCCATTCATATCCTTCTAAAAACTTTACTTTTTTCACCATCTAAACCTACTTGAGAGTATAAGCACTAATAGTATTATTGTTTCTTATTATGCACTAATTTAATTAAAATTATTCTATCTCTTCTCCTCTTAATGTTTATAATCTCATCTTTTATCTACAATAATTTCTGCTTCATTTTTATACATATTTACCTGTATACAAAAGTTTAAAACATTAATCTCTTTTATTTTTTCTTCTATCTACTTAGTCTTTTGCAAGCAAGCTATATTAATTCTCTTTCTAGCCATTGCATTTGTTAGTTCTATTAATTATTAATTCTCCTTCTAGTCATTACATTTATTAGTTCTATTAATTCTTCAATAATAACCCTATGTTTCATGTTGCTAAAAATATTTTATTTTATTTTTATTTTTTTACTTAATTTTCTTAAACTAACTTCTTTACTTTCAACCGTGCATGAGGTTTCAAAATCCATGCTTACTTTTCACACCCCTGGTGTTACATGTTGTCTTTGGGGACTGTTCTAGCTATCCTTGCATTTTTTACTCCACTCGGAGTCCGATGTAGCGTGACATTTTCAAAAAACACCCTTGCATTAATGATTTCTCTATTGAATTCATGTTCATGGCGTGTGACTATAGTTTAATGTTGGCCATCAACCTGCCCAACCCTTTTCCTTTGTCTGGGCTTAAATTGAGTATGTCTAAAAAAGCTTTATACATAAGCAGAGTTTGAGATAAATATATGGTACCACTAAAAAAGATAAAATAAGAAATAAAGCCATTATAAAAGTTGGAGGTGGTATCAATTGAGAGCAAATTGGGAGAAAAATGAATTAAATGGTTTGGGCATGTATAACATAAATTGAAAGATGTGTTAATATGGAATAATTTGGGTATATATAGAAGGTAAGAGTGGTAGACGTAGCCTAAAAATTATATGGAGAAGTTGTTAAGAAAAAAAAAGTATGGCTTTAAATTGAGCATAATGGAGAAAAATTATTCTTATGGCCAATTTCAACTGATTTGGGTTTAAAACTTTGTTGTTATTGTTTGTAATACAAAGGGCAGCACTTAGGAGTGCTTTTATTAATAACATGTGCTTGCAGGATGATTAATATTTGAAGCCTTGAGCTTAAATTCACATTTATGTTGTAGTGTTATTGATCCATGTGCTTTTAGATACATTTCCGTTAGTTTGATGTGGATGGGCCTTCTTTCATGGTTGGTCTGCTAGGCATCCATCCTGACCTTTGAGGAATCCCTCCATTAAACTATAAATGTTTGCTGATTTGTGGGACACACAAGCCTTCATTGCGGTGTCCATCCTATTGTGGGTCTGCGTGTCTCCTCAATTCCTTGCTGTTATACAGATATGTGCATCAAACATGCTGTTATATTCAATTTAATCTTATTGTCATGGAGATACCTTCCTGTGTAAAAATACTATCCTGTGAAAATATGCCTTTTAAAGAAGCATTGCTGGAATTCGCACTGTAGTTTGCAATAACTTTCCCAGCTTTTACTGTTTGAGTCCATTTGTGTTGATCATGATTTTGATCAGAATCTGGATGAGCTGAGTTGTTTCTGCTCGAGGAGTTTGATCTAGTTGAATAATTATATTTCCTGATTCTAGATGAAAAGTGCATGTTGTTATATATTATAAACTTTAGTCTTACCTGGCATGTGCAGGATGGAGTAGATTGCTTCTCATCTTTGTATGTGTGCTTGTATGCATGCACACCTCTTTAGAAATGTGCTTTACCTATGACCTTTAGAGGAAGAAAACTTCTATCTAGGGTAGCATTCCTACTTTGGAATCTTTCCAAAACTCAAACTGGCTCCAAGCTAGAACCCAGAACCAATCCAATTAGGATCTTGGAATTGAACCAACCTTATCTTGAAACTAACCCAGAATCGGCCTGATTAAATTGGTTCAGTTCTAGATCGGTACAACATAGAACCAATACTCTTCTTTCCCATTTGATACATGTATAATGTCTAATGACTATTTTTTTTTTCTTAGTTATGTTTAACGTAAACCTTTAAATGCTCCGGTTAGAAAGAGTGATCTTTTAACAATCCATAGTAAGGATAGAGGTAGAGGTAGACCTAAACTAATATGGACATAAATAATTAGAAAAGATATAATTATTTGTAATTTAAATGTCGACTTGGTCTTGAATAGAGCAGAGTGGAGGAAGCAGATTCATGTAGCCGACCCATGTAGTTGGGAAAAGGCTTAGATGAGTTGAGTTGAGTTATATTTAATAAAAATAATATATATAGTATTGACTAATCTAGTACTTAAGATCTCTTAGTAGAGATAGTAAACAACTTATAGGCTGTACTTGATGTCTCAGGTTTGATCTTTGGAGTACTTCAATTTTTTTCCCAATTCTGTTAAAAAAAGGGTGGTCCGTTAGATCAAAACTGAAGAACCGACCTCCAAAGCTGAAAACTAATCCAAAGGAAGTTAGTATCAGGGTTCTGGACTTAAAACTGATCCTATTAACATTCAAAACCGAACCAACCTAATCCTATCGATTGGGTTGGTATTAATCCTTGGGTTATCCTAACCTGTTGCTGACCCCTAAAATCAGCACTTCCTAGGCATTTCTTTATTTTAAGTGTTCTTAGGTATCCACTTCCCCTGCACCTGCACCCATACCTGACCCTCTTCTGATTCTAGCCATGAAGCTATTGCCTTACATTTGTTTCATCCTTGTTCCATTCTCATGCTTTAATTAGTTTACTTTCTGGAGATATTATTGATAAGTCAGTCCTCTGTGTTTCATGAATATGGGACCTTAAGTTTTTCTTTACTCATCAACTTTACATAACAAATTCAATGCAGTCATTTCAGAAGGCTCTAAAGGCAGATCCTTCATACAAACCTGCTGCAGAATTCCTGGCCATTGCCTTAACAGATCTCGGCACCAGTTTAAAACTTGCTGGTAACACGGAGGAAGGAATTCAGAAATATTGTGAAGCTTTAAAAGCAGACAGCCACTATGCAGTAAAGTCATGATCACTGCCATTTTTGCCTTTTCATTCTCTTTCTTTTTTCCTTTCCAACGTTACGATTGTAACCCCCAGTCAATCATACTCATTGTTATCATATATGCCAATCTTTTGTAGCCTGCATATTATAACCTTGGAGTCGTTTACTCTGAGATGATGCAATATGATTTAGCTCTTAGTTGCTATGAGAAGGCTGCTGTGGAGAGGCCCTTGTATGCAGAAGCATACTGCAACATGGGAGTTATATATAAGAACCGTGGGGACTTGGAAGCAGCCATTAATTGTTATGAAAGGTACTTCTTTTAGTTTTTTGTCATCTATTAGCATTTGTATTTGATATTATTTTGGTGCAGTTGGTAGACTTTGCATGTATTGATTCTCCATTTTCCTGGATTTTGTTCTGCATCAGGTGTTTGACTGTTTCTCCGAACTTTGATATTGCTAAAAACAACATGGCAATAGCTTTGACAGATTTGGGAACAAAGGTGTGTACATATTGATGACTTGTCTGATATATATCTGATGCACTATTATTTCTCGGTTGGAGTATGCAGATCTTATTCAGAGTCTAAGTGGCTCAATGATGTCATGGCTATGTTTCTTTTGCCAGTTTAATTGCATAATTTTTAAGAATAATATTTTGTCAACATATTTGCCATAATATTTATCTAAACAATCTGAAATTGTGCTTGTACTGTTGCACACATTCCATGTAGTGTGAAAAAAATGAACATAGTTATTTCTTTCGATTAAACATCATTAAATTTGCCGGGAAATTGTGTTCTCACTTCTAACAATCTTAGCAATCATCATAGCTGTTTGCCCAATGTCTGATGGAAATAATTATTATCCAGTAATTTAAGTTGTTAATTTTTTCTTTTTGCAAAAAACTACAAATTCATATGAATCATGGGGAATATTGATAGCTAGGTTCCCACTTTGTGAATTGCTCTTCCAGCATCCAAGTTATGTGATCAAGTTTTCTTTTTTCCCCTCAACTACTTCATTGAGTTGTAGAGTCTTTGGTTCATTATTTCTGGCAAACTTATGATCTCAAATTCTGAATTACACCTGTCATGTTCATATTCATTCAGGATTTCTCCAAATCTGGAGGAATTTTCATGGTTTGTTTCCTTGTTGCTTAGGCTTAAACTTGCAACAAATGAGCAAGATCTCCCTACCTCCAACTGGTGTTATAGATCTCATGTCAGGCTCACTTTCATGAAACCTTCTCAACTTAAAATGTTGCTACATTGTTGGTCCCAATTGATAAAAATGACCGCACCAATGCTTCTAGACTTCGTTATAAATATGAAATGCAAAGTGTAGACATCTTAATTTTCAGACTCTTCATTTTCTTTCAAATATGGAATGCAAAGAAGACTTAAGAACAATGCAAATATTAATAAATGTATGAAAATTGAAGATGTTAGAATATATTGAATAATTTACTGCTCCATGATATTTCTTAGTAAAACTTGCTCTATATTGCTCTAAAAAGAAAATAAGGAAAGTGGTTTGATAATGTTTGTCTTATTTCTAGCTAATATTGTTTAACACTTTAAACGTTTGAGTATTGTATAGTCTCTTTGGACAAAACATACCAAGAAATTTTGCTGAGTGCTGACCCTTTTAGCATATGCAAGCAAGACTTTTTATTGTTTTGTCATGTCCATATGATCTAAAGTAGCTAATGGTCCAGAAATCCTTGAAACCAAAGCCTGTAAACTGAAAAGTCAGTACTTCAGAAATGATTTAACCTCTGTTTCTTTTTACTATTTTTTTTTTAAATAATTCTCACAAGATGAAATGGACAATCATCTCTCTATATTGTTATCTCTTGCGATGGCTTTCTGTTGTTGGATGATCCACAAAAAGAGTTCATACTACAATGTGGTGCTAGTTTTCGTAATCTGATATCCTGTTTTTTTGGGGCAGCTTGAAGTCTCTTTTCCCTGTTTTGTACAACCCTTGTTTCTCTCACACTGTAAGATCTTTTTAGTGTGTGTGTGTGTGTGTATGTGTGTGTGTGTGTGAGAGAGAGAGAGAGAGAAAAGTAAAAGGGGATTAAACAGGAGAGAATTGGATTTAGAACTATTAGCTTTAGCAGGAACCTCATTTTCTTTGTTGAGATTAAAGTTTTGTATTCAATACCTTCCAGTATTCTGATAAAATATTGCAGTGAGATTTAGATGTGCCAACATTCTTTTTTTTTTTCCCCTTTCCTTTATAGCATTTCAAGATGTCATTATGAACTATTGTACCCTTGTTATTGTCTTTTCCCTGTTTCTTCTTTCTGAAATTACCTCTCCTACAGTGACAAATTTGTCACTGATATTGTGTCCTCTAGAATGAAAATTCTAGTTCTTTAATTTTTCAATTGAATTTCTTTTGTCCGGATCTTCCTATATTCCAATCTAGGAGATTGCTGTTGGTTTTTTTCATCCATGTTGAATAAATCCATGTTCTCTTCAGTAACGGTGTGCCTCTTATTACTTTTGCTATCATGGTTCCACCACGCCAAGTGCCACATTGTTTCTTCCTTGGAAGCCACCCATCAATATGTGACCCTTTTAAAGTTTTGGTGGTGCCCTAGAATCAAACTTCTTAGAATGAGAATTTGTTATGGTATGAAAAATGGGGACCCTTGACCTAATGTAACTGTGGACCTGAACATTATTCTAAAATATTATAAAGCAAATAATGCAACATTCCTGACTTTATTCTAGCTATCTGAAGACACCCATGTTGTTATTTTTTCCAATTAAGTAGCTTGCTGCAGAATCAGTTAAGCTTAATAACTGGATGGTTTTGGATCCGTTGGGATTGATGATAGAATATTAATTTACAAACATTATCATGATTGACAGCCCATCACAATTATAGACCAATTTAATTTTATGACAATTGTCTTCACCCTTGTGTGTTTGTGGCTATATTAAATACAATCGAAGGTTTGAGTAAGAAAAGAATTTGGAACAAGAGAGAAGAATCATTGTATTATAGAGATATGAGACAAGAATCACTCAGATGCATTACAGGTGCAAGGTTTCATCAAAATCAATACCTTCTTCTTGATTATATCTTTTTGCAACTAATCTAGCTTTGTTTCTAATTACTATGCCATTTTCATCTAGTTTATTTCTAAAAACCCATTTTGATCCTATAACAGAATGATCTTTAGGTCTTTCCACTAATGTCCATACATTATTTCTAGTGAATTGGTTTAATTCTTCTTGCATAGCTAGCATCCAATTATTATCTTTTTCAGCTTCTTCAATGGTTTTAGGTTCAATTTGAGAGACAAATGCAAGGTGATTACTAATATTTCTCATAGATGATCTAGTTCTTATTCCTTGAGATGGATCACCTATAATCAATTCCTTGGGATGACTATAAGCGTATCTCCAATCTCTTGGTAGATCTATATCATTATGATTAGTACTAATATCATCAGCATTAGGCGAATCATTATCTTTAACTTCTTGTTCAAGATCTGAAGATACATCGATATTAAGTTTTTCAAGATTATTTTCGAGAATGTTTGTATCTTCCTCATCATCAATCCTTTTGGAACTTGATGTTAAAGATTCATCAAAAATTACATGAATAGATTCTTCAACAATTAGGCTTCCTTTATTGAATACTCTATATGCTTTACTAGTTGTTGAATAACCTAAGAATATTCCTTCATCTGATTTTGCATCAAATTTACCTAAGTTATTTTTACCATTATTATGAATAAAATATTTACATCCAAATGCATGAAAATATTTAATGTTGGGTTTTCTATCATGCCATAATTCGTAAGGTGTTTTCTTTAAAATAGGTCTTATTAAGGCTCTATTTAGGATGTAACATGCTGTGTTAATAGCTTCCGCCCAAAAGTATTTCGGGAGTTTACTCTCACATAGCATGGTACGGGCCATATCTTCTAGAGTCCTATTTTTTCTTTCAACTACTCCATTTTGTTGTGGGGTCCTAGGTGCAGAAAAATTATGATTAATACCATTTTCATTGCAAAAACTTTTAAATAAGTGATTTTCAAATTCTGTTCCATGATCACTTCTTAGAGACACTATGGTAGTGTTTTTCTCATTTGTTACTTTCTTGAAGAATTTCATGAATATCGAGAAAGTCTCATCTTTGTGAGCTAAAAACATTACCCAAGTGAATCTAGAGTAATCATCTACTATCACAAGATCATATTTCTTTCCTCCTAGACTTGTGGTTCTAGTTGGTCCAAAAATGTCCATGTGAAGTAGCTCTAGTGGCCTAGAAGTTGAAACAATATTTTTAGATTTAAAAGAACTTCTTGTTTGTTTTTCAAACTGACATGCATCACATATTTTGTTATTTTCAAAATCTAATTTAGGTAGACCTTTTACTAAATCCATTTTGATTAGTTTTGAAATTAAGTGTGTGCTTGCGTGACCTAATCTTCGATGCCACAACCAACCAATCTCATTCATATTAGCATTATTAGCAACTAAGCAATGATTATTAGTAGACAATTTGTCTAAATCAATCATGTATACATTGCCATTTCTATTTCCAATAAAAACAATGCTATTATCAATGGGATTAGCTACAGTGCATAAAGAAGATTCAAAAGATACTTTAAAACCTTTGTCGCATAATTGACTTATACTAATTAAGTTATGCTTTAAACCATCAACATAAAGTACATTTTCAATAAATGTGGAGGGAGTTATTTGAATGTTACCAAACCCCAAGATTTGGCCTTTGCCATTGTCGCCAAATGTAACAACTCCTCCTCTCTTTTCTTCAAGGGTGATGAATTCTTCTTTGTCACCCGTCATATGTCTTGAGCAGCCACTATCAAGATACCACTTTTTCTTTGATCTCTTGGCCACAAGATATTTCTGCAATGAAATCAGACTTTATGTTTAGGTACCCAAGCTTTCTTGGGTCCTTCATGGTTAGTAGCAACAAATAATGTTCCTTTCGGAACCCATATTTCTTTCCTTTAATATTCAGGTTTTTACTAGGTTTTAGAATTTTACATTCATAAGATTTATGTCCTGATTGATTACATTTAAAGCATGTAATATTACTTTGGCCAGCACTTACAAAAATGTTTTTAAGTGATTTTTGTTTTCTTAAAGTGTTATCCTAATCCGGCTTTGTCAAAAACTGCTTTTTGACTATTTAATAACATGTCTAATTTAATTGAGCTTAATGTAAACTTATCAACTATGTTTTATGTTTTTCAACCTCATTCTTTAGTTTATCTTTTTCATTAGAGATTGACTCATTTTCATTCATTAAAATTTCATTTTCAGATTTAAGTTTCTTAATTTCATTGTTAAGATTTTCCTTTTCTTGAATGAAAGTTAAATTTTTATTTTTCAAAATCTTGTATTTCTTTTTCAAAACTTTGAAATCGCTAACAAGTTCATTAAAAGCATCAAAAAGTTCATCAAAGGCAAATTCATCGCAAGGGTTATCGGAACTTACCTCATCGTTGTCGTCCGCCATAAAGCATACGTTTGCGACTTCCTTTTGTTCTTCTTCTTCAGAAGAAGATTCCTCGCTGTCACTCCAAGTCGCCATATAAGCCTTCTTTTTTTTTGTAGGCTTTCTTCAATCTAGGACATTCATTTCTAAAGTGCCCCGGTTTATTACACTCATAGCACGTCAAGGGATCTTTCTCTTTTTCTTTGTCCTTGTCCTTATTTTTATCCTTTTCTCCTTCCCACTTAGCTCCAAATTTTTTCTTGTGGAAGGGTTTCTTTCTCCTCATAAATCTTTTAAATTTCTTTGCTAAGAGAGCAGTCTCATCATCATCATCATCATCATCATCGCTGCTGCTCTCTTCTTCTTTTGCAGCTTTGAGGGCAATCATTTTCTTCTTCTTTGTGTCCTCCTCAACATGCTGCTTCATAGTCAGCTCATGGATCATAAGAGATCCTAGAAGCTCCTCTAAGGGTAAAGTGTTGAGGTCCTTAGCTTCTTGGATTGCAGTCATTTTTGCTTCCCATGATCTTAGTAATGACCTAAGAATTTTTCGAACAAGTTCGGAGTTAGTATATGTCTTACCAATACTTTTCAAACCATTTACAATATCTGTAAATCTAGTGTACATGCATGCAATGGTTTCAGATTGTTCCATACTAAACAATTCACATTTGTGAACAAGAATATTGATTTTAGATTCTTTCACTTGGTTGGTACCCTCATGGGTAACCTCTAATCTATCCCAAATCTCCTTTGCGGAATTACAAGTGGAGATTCTATTAAATTCATTAGCGTCTAATGAGCAATATAATACATTCATGGCTTTAGCGTTAAGCTGTGCCATCTTCCTATCATTATCATTCCAGTTCCTTTCGGGCTTAGGAACAATAGTGCCATCAATAATATGTGTGGGTGTACTAGGTCCATTAATTATAACACCCCAAAGCTCATAATCAGAAGCTTGAATGAATATCCTCATTCTAGCTTTCCAATAAGAATAATTTGAGCCATTAAAAAGTGGAGGTCTATTCGTAGAATGACCTTCAGCAAAAGAACCAACTTGTGTTGCCATTTGGAACTTTAGCTCTTGATCGTGTGATCAAAATCTAATGAGCACTAGCTCTGATACCAATTATTGGCCCAGATGACAACCCAAGAGGGGGGGGGTGAATTGGGTTCTTTAAAAAATTTGCCTTTTAAAATAGTTTGCTTAAGATGAATGAAGGCAATAGCAAAGTAAATATAAAGTGCAGAAATAAGACGGTGATAGAGATAGAGTCAATGTAAGCACGGCAAACACAAAGAGTTTATAGTGGTTCGGTGTATCCAACACCTACGTCCACTCCCAAGATTCACTTGGGTCCACACTATAATCACCCTAGATTACAGCAGAGTTGTTTTACAAGCTCACAACTCAAACTTGTTATTTTTCTGGGTGCACAATGAACCCAGCTGGTTTTCAAGGGCTCACCAGCACAAAAACCCTAACACAAGCATAGCCAAGCTTGAACCGAGGTAAGACTACCTCCACTAGTTCAATCCCCCAGATTGAACTAGATACAAACAAATGAAATATGTTTTCAAATACAAAGCTCCTTAATGAGCAGATAATCAAATAATATAACAAGTTTAGAAAAGCCTGATTTGTAGATGGTTGGCTTTTGAGCTTTTCTTCTTTTCTTCTTCTCCTTGCTAGGTTGAATCAAGCCTCAGCTCCGATTCTTCACAGTTGAAGCAGTTGAGAAGGGTTGAAAAGCAAGAATCTGAACTTCTTTCTCCAAGTTGGGAAATCCACAAAAACTTGATTTGAATGCTTTGGATTCCTCTTGAGCTTTTTGGAGTGGAGTGGATTTGAGCTAGAAGGTTTTCCTCTTGAGATTCAGGCTCTCTTTTTCGGATTTTTGAAATGGGATTTTGTCTAATTCCGATTTTCTCACTTTTTCATTTTCTTCTTCCGTTCTTTTCTTTTTTTTCGTTCTCTTGTTTTTTTAACAATAGTCTCCCCTTTTTATAGATTTCTTTCAAACCATTTTTGGAAGAAAACTATCCGTTGGAGTGTACCTTGTAGCAAAATATATCCGTTAGAAATAAGGTAAAATAGAAATATTACCGTTAGAGCTGATCTGGCAATTTGATTTTTCGTTCCAGGTGGGTTGAGTCGACTCTAACTTTTCTGGAGTCGGCTCTAGCTCGAAGCACTTTAAAACGATATTTTCGGAGTCGTCTCTGACTTTTCTGGGGTCGACAAGAAACTTTTCTGGAGTCGACTCTAACTTACCCGGAGTCGACTCTAGATTGGGGCCAGAAAAATCGACGTTCTGCTTCTTCTGTGAGAGTCGACTCTAACAGTCTCGGAGTCGACTCTAACTTTCATGCCAGTTCCGGAGTCGGCTCTGTGATTCTTGGAGTCGACTCTAATGTCTGCAATCTTACCTAGACATTAGATTCGATCCAGAACACGATGTAACTCCTGATTTTGATCATTCAATAGACTTACAATCTGAAACACTTAATCAAAATCATTAGAGCCTCCATTAGTTATACTCAAATAGTTTTGTTAATCATCAAAATCATCAATTGGGTCAACACCTAGCCTATCGTACTAACTTGAGCTTGGCAAACTTAAACTTACGCTCTTCAGATATGCCGTACCAGTCAAAGTACTAGTCCATCCCTTCCTCCCAATCTAGGTAGTCCTTAGGGTCCATAGAGCCATCGAAAGTAGGTGCTTCAAGTCTCACACTTCTAAGGGCTCTTTCTTCTTGGTCTACTGCCTCATGATTGGGTCTCCTAAGGAGGACATCTAGGACTGGATTAGGTCGAAATGGTCTCCTAGGGTTTGGCCTTATGTAGAGGTCAGGCTGTTGGGCTCTCCTAGGATGAGGTGGGGTCTCATGATCAGACTCAGTGTGGGGCTTACGGGCTTCTTCTAGGATGCCCAATCTAGTTTCGACTTGATCGAACCTGGACCCTAATCTAGCCTCAGATTGCTTAATGTCTTGGTTCATTCAGGCTAGTTGTTCATTGATGATCCTTAAGTGATCATCAATGTTTTGATTAGCCATGGGTTCAGCCTGTAATGGAGGTGGTGATGGGCGAAAAGATGCTCCTGAGCTAGTGCACATATAAGCACAATCAAACATACAAGACTCAGACTGGCTCGGACTACGGTATGCTAGACCTAGTCATCCAGAGTAAAGGATTTGGCTTAATGCAAGCCAATCTAACAGTAACTCTTCAATTGGCCAGTTGGGATAGGTGGAAGGAGGGAGGCTCGTCCCGCAAATTGCAGGTGCCTAATTAGAATAACCCGAACACTCCACTTAAGTCATTTGACATTTGACCTTCCTTCTAGACACCAATTTCAGAGCACACGCTAAATTGATTTGTACTAGTCTCCTCCAGTACACTAAACTGACTATTGGTGTCCCTAACCCTCTAGGGCAAATGTCAATTAAGTTGCTACTTAGTTTTAGATTAGAGGCTTGGGATCGAAATGCACGGGTGGTTGTTTTGGGCCAAGGAAGGGGTCTCAATCCCTCCCTTATATGACATCAATGAAATCCCTTAAGAGTAATTTAATGCAGATGAATGACATGTAAAACACAAAGCCTAATCCAGAAATCTATAAATAGCAATAAATCTCATAATTTTTTTTCCATAGATCGAAATAAATCCTCAAAAATTAACAAAAATACCTTCAATTATATCAAATCTAGAGAAATAAATTTTGTAATAATTTTTTTTGATGTGTATGCAGCCAGAAACAATTCGATTAACAAAATCTCAAGAATTTTCATATTTTTTTATGAGTAATCAGGCATGCAATTAATTTATAGATTGAATTAAATTCTTAGAAAATAACAAAAAATACTTTAAATTATGAAGAATCTAAAGAAATAAATTTCATAATTTTTGATGTATGAAGGCAGAAATAATTTAATTAATAGATGATATACTGATAATAACATGAATTAAAATTAAGCCTTAACTATGCTCTGATACCAAACTGATGCAGGACCAATTCACATGCAAGTAATTTTTTATTTTTTTTAATGATTAATGATTGCATTTGATTATTCTTCCAAAGTAATAGCCTAAGAGGGATTCAAAAAAATTTACAGTAAATCCGCACGTGAAACAGTTCCTAAAAAAATAAAGAAGAAGGACCGCCGAGGCTATGAAGCCCCGATAGGGCTTGCTCTCCTACAATAAAGTTACTAGTAGATTAGAGGGGTATACCTGGCAAGAGAGGAAAGATCAAAGTATTGAAGGGGTTGCTCTGCCTGGCGGATGCGCCCTAGATGACCAAGCCTTGAGCCCACGGATCTGTGGTCAAGTATCCGCTGTCCTGGATGACGATCGCCTTGAATCCTAGATTCGTGGTACTGAGGGATCTGCAAGATCACCATACAAGGGTTAAAGAATAATAAAAAATTTAGAATAGAGGCAAAGAGACAAGAAAGGAGTAAAGAAAAGGAGAGGGCTGCCAAGGTTTCTCCTGGAAACTTGGGATGTTGGCACGCGCAAGAGAAGGGAAACAAGAGCACCAGAGAACCAACTAACAAAAATCATAATAACTCAAAACTTGAATTGATTGATTAATAATAAAAGATACATCATTCATACAAGAGGGTCTCTTTTATAGAGCAAGAGACTTGGGGTTCAAGAAAATACAAATATGGAAAGAGAGGAAAAAAAAGGTGCCCTAGTCAAATTTGGCATGAAATCTGCAATGTCTAGATGAGGAAGGTGATCTTTTAGATGTAATCAGCGGCAGCTGGATTCGGCATGAAATCTATGGCGTTCAGATGAGGCAGGTGATCTTCTAGATATGATTGAGATGCAATCAGTGACAGCTTAATTTGGCATGAAATCTGCAACGTCTAGATGAGGAAGGTGATCTTGGAAAGCAGTCAGATGCAATTGGCGGCAGCTTGATTTGGCATGAAATCGGCATTGGCCAGATGAGGAAAATGATCATCCAGATCGGAAGGTTGCTTGCTCTGCTAGGTGGCATGTGGGTTGCTTGAAGTAGGTGTGGCACCAACTTGAATTTAGCAGCTGCTCTGTCTGATGCGATGGCCTTGTCTTCTGCTCCAATACTGATGTCTCCTCTTGTAAGCTGATGAACTTACTATAGAACTCACATTAAAATAAACTGAACTGGATAGGACTCAATTTAGAATAAAATGAATTGGACGGGACTCAAAATAAACTAAACTTTATTTTCCAACTCAAGACTTGAATCATAACTAATCAGATATCCATATAGGATTAAGAATCCTCTGCTTGATCCTGGTGCCCGCACCACCTTCCCAGTTTGGTGATAGTTTGCCCCCCTCCGTAGGCTTTGAGACCTCGGCTCGTCTGAGGACCAGGTCTCTAGGGAGGAACGCCTTGGGACGAACTCAAGTGTTGTAGTATCTCGCGATTCTTTGGTGGTAGGCGGCCATCTTGAGTTGGATCTGGTCGCATGCCTCTTCAACGAGGTTGATGTTGGCTCATCGTTGATTTGAATTGTCCTCCTCATTGTATGACTCCACCCAAGGGCTGGGGATGCCGATCTCTACGAGGATAACAACTTCTGATCCGAATAAGAGGCTGAAGGGAGTCTCTTCAATGAGAGTTCGTGGCATCGTGTAGTATGCCCACAACACATTCGAGAGCTCCTCCACCCATCTTCCTTTAAAGTCATCCAGACGCATTCTGAGCTCCTGAAGGATGGTTTGGTTTGTAACCTCGGCCACTCCATTCATTTGTGGATGATCAACGAAAGTAAATCGTTGGCAAATGCCCTGCTCGGCACAGAATTCTCCAAAGGGGGCATTATTGAATTGCCGACCGTTGTCGGCGATGAGGGTGTGGATAGCCTGAATCGACAAATGATAGATTTTCAAAAGAAAGACCTCACCTTGCCTTCGGTGATGTTTGCGAGTGCTTCAGCCTCCACCCACTTAGTGAAGTGATTGATGGAAACGAGCAAGAACTTTCATTGACCGAAGGCCGAGGGAAATGGTCCCAGGATGTCCATCCACCACTGGGCAAAGGGCCATGGAGATGATAGAGGGCTTAGCTAGGAAGTCAGCTGTCGCTATGCTGGTGATGTGCCCTAGGCCATCAGGATATTTGCTGTTATTTATTATTTTATCTTTATTTAATAAACCATTTTATTTATCACGTTATTATTTATGCTCTTCTAATGTGATAAAAATGTTTCCTTGAATAGTTTATTCTTCCTTATATCATTAAAGTATGTGACTTAAATAGTGAAACTATAAGGTGATAAGAATACTATTCTAAATTATCCCTAATCATTCATTATATGGAACGATAATGAAGTAAGATTAGTATGTTGGTTGATTAATGATCACGTTTTACTGTCATGGATATGAGATATCAAGTCAACACATAGATACATGTAAAAGTATATTGCATTGAATCGATCCACCATGAGAGTATCATATGGATTCTGTTATGAATACTTCTCTTCATGATGTTGTTATTTTAGTCCTTTGACCTGATGACACTATGGATCCCTACATAATAATTTCATGTTTTGATACGGCTCTTCATCATCTTTAACCAGATGATCATAAGACTGTGATTGGATATGGAATAAACTACGTTGAGGGATATGAGTGTTCGTGAAGGAATTTGTCCCTCTCATTAATTTGAGAGAGATATTTTGGGCCCTCTTGAAGAGTGAGACTGAGAAAACTACATGGCCATGCCCAAATGAATTGATAAAAGTTATCAGTAATATTTGGTTTATTCAGTCAAACTCTGAAATCAAGAAAACTTGTGATTAAACAATCTATGAGTGATGTGATCTATGCCTCATACTTAATCACTAAATATCATGTGACAAAGGGACTAGATAATTGACATTTACTAGGTAAAGTTGGATCGACGATCTTCACTCAATTTGGGTAGACATAATGTCTTGCTAGAGACCAATTATGTCTTGTAGGCCGGAAAGGGTTTTAGTTCTACTGCCAACATTGAGTGAACCTACAGGGTCGCACACAAGGAATGACGCGTATGGGTTATAGGATTAATTTATATAAACCCAGCAAAAACTATTTATATATTTATTATTCTTAAGTATTTAAGATTAATAAATATAATAAGTAATAATCTTTACTATTGTGTCTTTTAGGAATCCTAATCAGATTAGGAGTCCCATTAATGAGAAGACGTGTCTTTTAGGAATCCTAATCAGATTAGGAGTCTCATTAATGAGAAAACGTGTCTTTTAAGAATCCTAATTAGATTAGGAGTCCCATTAATGAGAAGATGTATCTTTTAAGAATCCTAATTAGATTAGGAGTCCCATTAATGAGAAGATGTGTCTTTTAAGAATCCTAATTAGATTAGGAGTCCCATTAATGAGAAGATGTGTCTTTTAGGAATCCTAATCAGATTAGGAGTCCCATTAATGAGAAGACGTGTCTTTTAGGAATCCTAAGAGTCCTATTAATGAGAATATTCTTTTCTTGGAATAGGATATTTTTCATTATAAATAGACGTTGTTGCTCTCATCCAAAATAGACGATGCTTGCCGCAAACATTGGATTTGCAGAGAAACTCTGTGCATCAAAATATATGAGAGCCTTTTAGTGAGATTATTTCTGAACTGATCTAGAAGAGTTCTAGAGAGTGCTAGCACACCGAGTCCTATTGTGAAGTGGTCATTCGTGTGGATACCGTAGAGGGAGTTGTGGTTTCGCAGCGCCTAAAGATCTGTCTCATCATATATATATATATAAAACTCACATAAGGTATGATTCTCGTTCCCTAATCAATTTAATTGAAATACATGGATCCTTATGGGGATTTAGGTTATTTTCTGCTGCATATCTTTAGTATTAGACCCCTAAATTCCCAACAGTGGTATCAGAGCAGGTTTGTGGATTTAATTAAATTCATTTCATCTGATTATATGGATGTGCGATGCATATTGTTAAACGAGATTATTGTACATGAGATGTGAATGACTCAGTTAAGGTGGGGTTATCAATTAGATTGATAGTTGGGTTTTAACAAAGAAACCCTAATTTGCGTGTATGACACGATCTTAAACCCTAATTCTGATAGTATTGGAATTGTACAAGAAAAACGTTTTCTAATAGCGGGACCGCCGTTGCTCGTAGGGTGTCAAATATGATTTGGTTAACATGAAAAATTTTATGTTACTTGTGTTTTATGTATTATGTATGGTGCATAGCATGGCCCTTTAGATTCGTGTGATTGGCAGGTTTATTATGGTTTTGTTGATTACATTGGCCCGCGTGTCGATAATTTTATTGTAATTGTTTTATCGGCCTGTGTGTCATTATCTTGATGTAATCTATTTATTTCACTAGCATAGAAGCCATTCATGTCAATAAAAGGAGATCATTCAAAAGGAGATCATAGTGATGATGTTCCAAGCAAGAGGTTCATGTCATCAAAGGAAGACCGAGCAAATAGTTATGCTATGACATCGTAATGATGATTTACTTAGTTCATGGGCCATGCTATGATACATTTATGTTTTATATATACATGTATGAGATGCTATATAGATGATGTATATGATGCGTGCACAGACCAAAGTCAGTCCCATAGAATAGACATCATATCTTAACAATAAAGTCCCTCTATTAATATTAAGTCGTAAAAATGCCTCCCATAGTTCGACACCTATCAAGGCTTTGATCGTCTAAATGTAGGTTCTGCCAAAGCAGGGTGCATTAGACCATCTTAGTTAGGTAGGGTGGATAAAAGTGCTATCCTCACATCAAAATGGTTAGACTTAAATAGGCTATTAAAATGGTTTTGGGCCATGGCATTAATGGGATTAGTATGCCGGGACATGTGATGTCAATCCCATAGCAAGAGTTACATATGATGTAATTGGAAAGAAGTTTCCTACCTAAATAACTAGACTTTAAGTGTCATGCCAAAGCTGACTTAAAGTTTAGTAAATATGGATCTTAACTCACTAAGAAATATCAAAAGTTGAAAAGTTTCTGAATTAACATTAGAGGGTTGTTAATTTGATAAAATAGTGAGAATAATTGAAATGGCTTAAATAAAGATATTAACTCTATAACTCCTTGTATGTAGATCATGACATCAAACAACACATCTAATCTTACTTTGCGATCGATTCTCGAAAAAGAAAAATTGAATGGCACAAACTTCCTTGACTGGCATCGTAACTTAAGAATTGTTCTTAAGCAAGAAAGGAAGTTGTATGTCATAGGCACTCCAATCCCTGATGAACCTGCTACTGATGCTCCAAGAGATGAAAGAAATGCTTACAATAAGCATAAAGATGACTCTTTGGATGTGACTTGCCTTATGCTTGCTAGCATGGACTCCGAGCTTCAGAAGCAAATGGAGGACATGGAAGCCTACAATATGATTGTACACCTCAAGAAAATGTTCCAAGAGCAAGCAAGACAAGAGAGGTTTGCAGTCACTAAGGCATTGAATGGATGCAAAATGACTCCAGGTAGCTCTGTGAGTACTCATGTGCTCAAGATGAAGAGTTACATTGATAGACTTGAAAAACTTGGTGCTCCACTTATCAGGGAGTTGGCTACATATATGATCCTTGCCTCCTTACCTCCCAGCTATGACCAATTTGTGATGAATTACAATATGCACCACATGGATAAGTCTATAATGGAGTTGCATGGGATGCTCAAGAATGCTGAACAAAACATTAAGGCGACTAATAATGTTTTGATGGTTCAAACGGGAAAGGGAAAAAAGAGGAGTGGCAAGGACAAAGGAAAAGGCAAAGCAAAAGGTGAGACCAAAGCTAAAAGGCCTAAGCCCCAACCCAAGCAGAAACAGCCTAAGGAAGGAGTTTGCTTTTTCTGCAATAAACCAGGTCATTGGAAAAGAAATTGCAAACTATATTTGGAGGATCTGAAAAAGAGAAAGGCTAATGAAGCCACAACCTCAGGTATTTATGTTATACAAGTCAATTTATCTACTTCTACATCATGAGTATTAGATACCGGATGTGGATCTCACATTTGTGTAAATGTGTACGGTCTCAGACAAAGTAGAAAATTGGCTCAAGGTGAAGTGGACCTATGAGTTGCAAATGGAGCAAGAGTTGCTGCATTATCTATAGGATGTTATGAATTACATTTACCTAGTGGACTTGTTTTGACTTTAAGTAATTGTTACTATGTGCCTGCTATGAGCAGTAACATTATTTCAGTTTCGAGTTTAGACAAAGATGGTTTTAAATTTATTATTGAGAATAATTCTATGTCCATCTATCATAGAGACATTTATTATGGTTTTGCTCAATTATTAAATGGGCTCTATGTTCTAAACTTTGATGAAACAAATTACAAGTCTGTTTATAACATTAATACTAAAAGGTTTAAATCTAATGATTTAAATCCTACCTATCTTTGGCATTGTCGCTTAGGCCATATAAATGAGAAGCGCATATCAAAGCTTCATCAAAATGGGCTTTTACATTCATTTGATTTTGAATCATATGAATCATGTGAATCTTGTTTGATGGGTAAGATGACTAAGGCTCCTTTCATAGGACAAGGTGAAAGAGCCACAGATTTATTGGCCCTTATACATACCGATGTATGTGGACCATTAAGTTCACCGGTCAGAGGAGGTTATTTGTATTCATCACTTTTACTAATGATTTCAGCAGGTATGGATATGTATACCTAATGAAACATAAATCCGTATCTTTTGAAATGTTCAAAATATTCAAAAATGAAGTACAAAATCAGCTTGGTAAACATATTAAGATACTTCGATCAGATCGAGGTGGTAAATATTTAAGTCAAGAGTTTTCTGACCATCTTAAAGATTGTGGAATAATTTCACAATTGACTCCTCCAGGAACACCACAATGGAATGGTGTTTCTGAAAGAAGAAATCGAACTTTATTGGATATGGTTCGATCAATGATGAGTCAAATAGATCTTCCAAAATCCTTCTGGGGATATGCCCTGGAAACTGCTGCGTTCATATTGAATAGAGTTTCATCAAAATCGATTCAAAAGACACCATATGAGTTGTGGGAAACCTCCTAGTTTATCTTTTTTAAAGATATGGGGCTGTGCCACTTAAGTCAAACGTCAATTGTCTGACAAATTAGCACCCAAATCAGATAAGTGCATATTTATGGGATATCCTAAAGAAACAAAAGGATACTACTTTTACTACCCATCAGAGAACAAAGTGTTTGTTGCTCGTAATGGTCACTTTTTGGAAAGAGAATTTATTTCAAAAGAATTAGCGGGAGTAAAATTCAACTCAAAGAAGTTCGAGAACAACAAATTTACATAAAATCGATGATGGATGTTCAATCCAACTCACAAGTAGTTGCTGAACCTGAACCACTAACACAAGGGCCACGTAGAACTGGTAGAATTCGTCATAAGCCTGAGAGATATGGATTTCTCATTACTGACAATCATGATGTGATGCTCATAGATCAAAATGAGCCTACATGCTACCAAGAAGCTATGAAAGGCCCTGACTCTGAGAAATGGCTTATAGCCATGAAGTTAGAAATGCAATCCATGTATGATAATCAAGTATGGACTTTGATTGATCCACCTAATGGTATTAAATATATTGGGTATAAATGGGTTTTTAAGAAGAAAACCGACATGAATGGCAATGTGCATACCTATAAAGCACGACTGGTTGCAAAAGGTTTCAAGCAAACACATGGTATAGACTATGATGAAACTTTCTCACCTGTAGTCATGCTTAAATCTATTAGAATTCTTCTTGCCATAGCTGCGTATTATGACTACGAAATATGGTAAATGGATGTCAAGACAGCGTTTCTAAATGAAAATCTACTCGAGAATGTGTATATGACACAACCCGAAGGTTTTGTTAATCCAAAAAATTGCATAAGGTATGTAAACTTCAAAAATCCATTTATGGATTAAAGCAAGCATCTCAGAGTTGAAATCTTTGTTTTGATGAAACAATCAAAGAGTTTGATTTCATTAAGAATGAAGATGAACCTTGTGTATACAAGAAGGTTAGTGGGAGCGCAATAGTTTTCTTAGTACTCTATGTAGACGACATATTACTCATTGGAAACGATATTCTTACTTTGCAGAATGTCAAGACACGGTTAGGAAATTGTTTCTCAATGAAGGACTTAGGTGAAGCTGCCTATATCTTAGGGATTAAGATATATAGAGATAGATCTAGAATAACCATTAGCCTAAGTCAGAGTACATACATTGACAAGGTGCTAAAAAGGTATAGCATGAAAATTCCAAGAGAGGATTCTTACCAATGTCACATGGAATTAAACTGAGTAAGACTCAATGTCCTGTTTCAAAGGAAGAACAGGAATGCATGAGCAAAATTCTATATGCTTCAGCTATTGGATCTATCATATGCCATGTTATGTACTTGACCAGATGTCGCTTATGCTTTAAGCATTACTAGTAGGTACCAGTCAGATCCAGGTGAAAGTCATTGGATCGTTGTCAAGGACATTCTAAAATACTTGATAAGAACTAAAGATGTGTTCTTGACATATGAAGGACTGGAAGGTGAGCTTGTGGTAAATGGTTACACAGATACTAGCTTCCAAACTGATTCAGATGATTTCCGATCACAGTCTGGTTATGTGTTTTGTTTGAATGGAGGTGCTGTCAGCTGGAAGAGTTCCAAACAAGATACTGTTGCTGATTCTACTATAGAGGCTGAATATATTGCAGCATCGGATGCAGCTATGGAAGCGGTTTGGATTAAGAAGTTCATTGGTGGTTTAGGAGTTGTTCCTAGCATTGCAGATCTAGTGGACCTTTATTGTGACAATAATGGGGCCATTGCACAGGCTAAGGAACCTAGATCACACCAACGATCCAAACAGATACTCAGGCGTTACCATCTCATTCGAGAGATCATCGATATAGGAGATGTTAAGATATGCAGAGTACCTATAAATGACAACATCGCAGATCCATTAACTAAGCATCTTCCTTAGTCTAAACATGATCGTCATAATAGTGCATTAGGCATTAGATTTTATCTTGTTAGGCCTAGTGCAAGTGGGAGATTGTTGGTGATGTGCCCTAGGCCATCAGGATATTTACTGTCATTTATGGTTTTATCTTTATTTAATAAATTATTTATTTATCACGTTATTATTTATGCTCTTATAATGTGATAAAAATGTTTCCTTGAATAGTTTATTCTTCCTTATATCATTAAAGTATGTGACTTAAATAGTGAAACTATAAGGTGATAAGAATACTATTCTAAATTATCCCTAATCATTCATTATATGGAACGATAATGAAGTAAGATTAGTATGTTGGTTGATTAATGATCACGTTTTACTATCATGGATATGAGATATCAAGTCAACATATAGATACATGTAAAAGTACATTGTATTGGATCGACCCACCATGACAGTATCATATGGATTATGTTATCAATACTTCTCTTCATGATGTTGTTATTTTAGTCCTTTGACCTGATGACACTATGGATCCCTACATAGTGAATTTCATATTTTGATATGGCTCTTCATCATCTTTAACTAGATGATCATAAGACTATGATTGGATATGGAATAAACTACGTTGAGGGATATGAGTGTTCGTGAAGGAATTTATCCCTCTCATTAATTTGAGAGAGATATTTTGGGCCCTCTTGAAGAGTGAGATTGAGAAAAGTACATGGCCATGCCCAAATGAATTGATAAAAGTTATCAGTAACATTTGGTTTATTCAGTCAACCTCTGGAATCAAGAAAACTTGTGATTAAACAATCTATGAGTGATGTGATCTATGCCTCATACTTAATCACCAAATATCGTGTGACAAAGGGACTAGATAATTGACATTTACTAGGTAAAGTCAGATCGACGATCTTCACTCAATTTGGGTAGACATAATGTCTTGCTAAAGACCAATTATGTCTTGTGGGCCGGAAAGGGTTTTAGTCCTACTGCCAACATTGAGTGAACCTACAGGGTCGCACACAAGGAATGACACATATGGGTTATGGGTTTAATTTATATAAACCCAGCAAAAATTATTTATATATTTATTATTCTCAAGTATTTAAGATTAATAAATATAATAAATAATAATCTTCACTATTATATCTTTTAGGAATCCTAATCAGATTAGGAGTCCCATTAATGAGAAGACATATCTTTTAGGAATCCTAATTAGATTAGGAGTCCTATTAATGAGAAGACGTGTCTTTTAAGAATCCTAATCAGATTAGGAGTCCCATTAATGAGAAGATGTCTTTTAAGAATCCTAATCAGATTAGGAGTCCCATTAATGAGAAGATGTGTCTTTTAAGAATCCTAATCAGATTAGGAGTCCCATTAATGAGAAGACGTGTCTTTTAAGAATCCTAATCAGATTAGGAGTCCCATTAATGAGAAGATATGTCTTTTAAGAATCCTAATTAGATTAGGAGTCCCATTAATGAGAAGATGTGTCTTTTAGGAATCCTAATTAGATTAGGAGTCCCATTAATGAGAAGACGTGTCTTTTAGGAATCCTAATCAGATTAGGAGTCCCATTAATGAGAAGACGTGTCTTTTAAGAATCCTAATTAGATTAGGAGTCCCATTAATGAGAAGATGTGTCTTTTAAGAATCCTAATCAGATTAGGATTCTCATTAATGAGAAGATGTGTCTTTTAGGAATCCTAATCAGATTAGGAGTCCCATTAATGAGAAGATGTGTCTTTTAGGAATCCTAAGAGTCCTATTAATAAGAATATTCTTTTCTTGGAATAGGATATTTTTCATTATAAATAGACGTTGTTGCTGTCATCCAAAATAGACGACGCTTGCTGTCAACATTGGATTTACAAAGAAACTCTGCGCACCAAAATATATGAGAGCCTTTTAGTGAGATTATTCCTGAACTAATCTAGAAGAGTTCTAGAGAGTGCTAGCACACCGAGTCCCATTGTGAAGTGGTCATTCGTGTGGATACCATAGAGGGAGTTGTGGTTTCGCAGCGCCTAAAGATCTATCGCATCAATATATATATATATATATATATATATATATATATATATATATATATATATATATATATATATATACTCACATAAGGTACGATTCTCGTTCCCTAATCAATTTAATTGAAACACATGGATCCTTATGGGTATTTAGGTTATTTTTCCGCTGCATATCTTTAGTATTAGACCCCTAAATTCCCAACACGCTGGATGTTGGCTTGCCGTTGACAGCTATCGCACTTTCGAACCAACTCGGTGGCATCCTCTCGTATGGTAAGCCAATAGTACCCTGGCGCAGGACCTTGTATGCTAGCGCTCTGCCTCCAGATTGTTCCCGCTGATACCCTCATGGATCTCGCGAAGGATATACTCGACATCTGCAGGGCCAACACACTTGAGGAGAAGGTAAGAGAAAGACCTTCGGTACAGTTGTCTGTCGAGCATCAGGAACTTGGAAGCTTGCCATCTGAGTAGCTTGGCCTTTGTAGGGTCAGTAGGAAGAGTGTCATCAGTGAGGTATCGGACGTATGCATCCATCCAGGTGGACTCTTGGTTGACCGACAAAGCTTCCTCCATTGCATCGATGCTCAGGGCCTCTAGATGCACGTAAGTTCTCCCCAGGGCCCCGTCGGAAGAAGTGGCCAGGCGGGACAAGGCATCGACTCTAGAGTTCTCGCCCTTGGGGATGTAGCTGACGCTAAAGTGAGTAAAGAATGAGGTTTGTGATTGGACCTTACTCAGATAGCGAGACATAATAGGGTTTCGGGCCTCATACTCTCTAGCGATTTGTCTCGAGATGAGTTGGGAGTCGATGAAGGCTCTGAGTTGCTTTACTTTGAGCTCCCTTATGAGCTTTATTTCTATCAGCAAAGCCTCATACTCGGCTTGGTTATTGGTAGCTAAAAAGAGGAACATAAAGGCGCACTCCACCGTTGTCCCTTTGGACTCGCGAGGATGAGGCCCGCTCCGCTTCCATGGGAATTCAATGTGTCATCTACATGGAGGATCCAATCTTCCCTCGCCTCCTTAGACGTAGCGTCTGAGGGTGCCAAATGGGGCTCCTTCAGCTGTTCTACGGTCTAAGTGCACTCAACTAGAAAGTCCGCTAAGACCCGATAATTCATGGCCAATCTCGGTCAGAATGACAGGTCAAACTCCCCCAGCTTGATGGCACACTTCATCAGCCGATTGAAAGTGTCAGGATGGGACAAGATCGCCTTGAGTGATTGGTCCATAAGCACCACAATCAGATGGTCTTAAAAGTAAGGCCTGAGATGTTGAGCGGAGATGATCAGTGCAAAAATAATTTTTTTAGTTTTGGAATACCTGGTCTCCGTATCATGAAGCACTTTGCTTGTATAGTAGACTGGCTTTTACGTCCCATCGACATCGATGCAAACGAGCACAGAGCTTACCGCCTTGGGGGATGTAGTGAGGTAGAGGAAGATTTCTTCTCCTTCCCTCGGCTTGGACAGCAATGGCAGAGTCGATAGGAATTTTTTCAATCCTTCGAAGGCTCTCTAGCACTCCTCCGTCCACTCAAAGCCGTTGACCTTGCGCAGGGCTTTGAAGAAGGTTTGGCATCTCTCAACCGACTTCGATAGGAAGCGGCTCACGGCTGCCACTCTTCCGGTGAGCCACTACACTTTCTTCTTACTATTCGGTGGCCTCATGTCAATGATGGCATTGATCTTCTCTAGATTAGCTTCAATCCCTTGCTGGGTTACCAAGAATCACAGAAACTTAACAGTTGTGACCCCCGAAGGCACATTTGCGGAGGATCAGCCTCATCTAGTACCAGCGAAGGTTGCCGAAGGTCTTCGCTAGGTCAGCAATATGGTTGTCGGTGCGGATGCTTTTGGTCAGCATATCATCCATGCACACTTTTATGTTGCGCCCGACTTAGTCCTTGAAGACTTTGTTCATCAACTTCTGATATGTAGCCCCTGCATTTTTCAGTCTAAAGGGTATTACCTTGTAGCAGTAGACACCCTTCTTGGTCACGAAGGAAGAGTCTCATGACCGGACGTGGCGTCTATCAACTGATCAATTCTGGATAGAGAAAAGCTATTTTTGGGGCATGCCTTGTTGAGGTCGATAAAGTTGATGCACATTCTCCAGTTTTCGTTGGCCTTACGGACCATCACCATGTTAGTCAGTCAGTCTAGGTAATGTGCTTCCCAGATGTGACTGGCGGCAATTAGCTTGCGGACCTTCTCGTCGATGGCCCTCTGTCGTTTGGGGACGAAGCTCCTCTTCCTCTGCCGGACCAGTCGACACTTTGGATAGATGTTGAGCTTGTGAGTGATCACCTCCGGTGATATACCCGGCATGTCTAATGCTGACCAGGCAAAGACATTCGAGTTGGCCCATAGGAAGGCAAGGAGTTGGCCGCTTGCCTCCATAGGGAGAAGTGCTCCAATTCTAACCATCTTTGTCGGGTCCTCTGATGCGTGTCGTAGCGCAACGATTAAAACACCTTAATTTCACTATTAGAATAGCGAGAGTAAGGGACCGATTCCACAGGAACTTTAGCGATTATCTTAAAATAATTTTATAAATTTAACTAAATAGATAATTCTTAGTGCAAAATAATCAAGATATGGTCTAACTTGTAAGAGCACGGCCCATACCCGTAGATCACGGTCCGTCCCTTCTAAGTATAGATCAGTCTAAATTATTTTCACTAAAATATAAT
This sequence comes from Calamus simplicifolius, assembly GCA_900491605.1. NCBI lineage: Eukaryota > Viridiplantae > Streptophyta > Magnoliopsida > Arecales > Arecaceae > Calamus > Calamus simplicifolius. The sequence goes on from UESW01004142.1 coordinate 403,941, forward strand.
TAATAATAATTAAACATGAATAGAAACTTTATTTCAATAACATCCAAGAGTGCATATTAAAATCTAAAATAAAAGAGTTTTAATTTCTGATAGCAATAAGAGAGCAACAAATTCTTCATAAATCAAATCAAAGACCAGATGAAACAGACTGAAGACAGGCTGAACCGGGTTGAAGACATGAACCAGCCCACGAACAGAACGGATCCTCCAAATTCTTTCCACGGACTTCTTTCCAATGAACAGAGGACGCCTTCTCCTTCTCACGGCCTGGAACGGGTCTCACGGACGGCTGCTTCCCGGACTTCACGGAACAGAGGACTCCATGGATGGACGCCTTGGAACAGAAGCTCTCCCAAGCCTTTGCTGCTATTTGTAGAGGCCCGGATGCGGTGAAGATGCGGCGTTGCCAAAACAGAGGACGCGGAAGCCACCAAAATAACGAAGAAAATCTGGATAAATCCTCAATAAAATTCAAATTCCTTCTAAAGGAATTTAATTCTCTCAATTTGATAACTTCCAATCTAATATATTCCTTAATTGGTAGAGGAAACAGTTAGAATGGAATCGGAGAAGAATCGTGCGGAAATAGGAAACTTGGCTAAGAAAATGATGAAGTCGGCAACGCGTTTGCCGTTTTTTGCTTTGAAATCCATGCTAAATCCTTATAAAATCAATTCCGAGCTCATCTTAAATCCGATTTGAGTGCCGTTTGCGTCATTAAATCCTAAAATTGAGCTCTTTAAATTGATAAGGTTTTATCTAAAATATTATATAAAATATTAAATAATAATAGATACGTTAAATTATTAATTAATAGGTTTAATGATAATTATTTATGCGTTTATCACTCCCCCCAACTTGAATCTTACTCGTCCTCGAGCAAATAAAAAATTTAGAAATATGTACCAAGATAGTCCAAGAATTGATAGTTATCTTACAATTCTTTTTTAAATTTTTTTTTTTAAAGATCATAAGGGAGGTACTTCATTGGATTATTAAGTTTTTTTAGTGATAAAGTGTAGTCCATAAGAATTTATAGAAGTCTTTCTTCACCAACTTTCACTTCTCTGATTAAGTCTTCTAACTTAATTTGGGTTGGGTGTAATGTCTTTTGTAATTTGGTTCTTTATTTATTTATTTATTTATATGTAAAGTCAGTGCAATGTCCTAACCCCTTGCTTTCTAATTAACCCTTGTAGCGAGCTTTAGGCCAATGGCTCCCAAACCAATTGGTTTTAGGGCATTAGGTGTAAAACACCCCTCAGACTTACTTACTCGAGTTAAAAAGGCTTTAGGTAGGACTGACTCTATTTAGGTTCTTTTACATTCCCACCTTTTTACGCGAACAACATCACTTTCTTAGGTGACGGGGCCCGGTTACTCAGTGAAAAATGCTAAGAACCTAATCTATTAACTTTAAGAGAGATTTTTTTTTCTTTTTTTTTTCTTTTTTTTTTTTTTTTTAAATAACATTTTCACCCATACCCTTATTAAGTAGATTGTACTATTAAGATCAGTGGTCAGGAGGGTCTGAAATTATTCTAAAAATTTTTCTGGGCTAAACCCTACCTTTTATTAGGTTTTCTTAATAATTTATTCCTCAGTATTAATCATTAATAGACTGCTTGATTAACTTCAAATCGAGACAGAATTTGGTAACACATCTGATTATAGTTTTACTCGAGGATTTATTCTTTTTCCTCCCCCCAACTTAATTTCCATTGTCCCTAATGGAAGAAAAATTAATTAATTTCAAGGAAAGATACTACCTGGTAGAGTATTTGAAGGTTGGAAGTTTCATTGTTGCCATCTTCTTTCAATCTGCTTCTGTTGCTCTTCTCTGGTCATACTAAAAGAACACACTAAAAGAAAAAAAGTTAAAAATAACTAATAAACTGGGTTGCCTCCCAAGAGCGCTAAGTTTAAAGTCTTCAGCCAGACTGTGCTACTTTATTATGATAGTGTTGGGTTCACAAGATCAATTGATTCAACAATTTCTCCATCATTAATTTCTTCTATATATGGTTTCAAACGTTGGCCATTTACTTTGAATGTATTTCCTTGCTTGGGGTCTTTAAGCTCTACAGCTCCATGGGAAAATACTTGAGTTACTATAAAAGGTCCATTCCATCGTGAACGAAGTTTTCCAGGGAAAAGGTGTAATCTTGAATTGTAAAGCCATACTTTTTGATTTGGTTCAAAAATTTTCTACTAATAAATTTGTCATGATATGCTTTGGTTCGTTCTTTATAAATTTTTGAGCTCTCATATGCCTCATTTCGTAGCTCTTCTAACTCATTCAATTGGAGTTTTCTATTGACACCTGCATTTTTCATATCATAATTAAATTGCTTGATAGCCCAAAATGCACGGTGTTCTAATTCTACAGGTAAATGACAGGCTTTTCCAAATACGAGCCTGTAAGGAGACATTCCTATGGGAGTTTTAAATGCAGTACGATAAGCCCATAATGCATCATCCAAACGTTCTGACCAATCTTTCCTATCAGGTCTCACCATTTTCTCAAGGATATTTTTAATTTCTCTATTTGATATTTCAACTTGGCCACTAGTTTGGGGATGATAAGGTGTAGCTACCTTATGAGTAATTCCATATTTGTTCATTAATCTTCAAAGTGTCTATTCGTGAAATGTGTACCCCCATCACTAATTATAGCCCTTGGGCATCCAAAACGACTAAGGATATTATGCTGAATAAACTTGATTACAACTTTATGGTCATTGGTTCGAGTTGCCATGGCTTCAATCCATTTTGACACATAATCAACTGCCACTAGAATGTATTCAAATCCAAAAGAGGAAGGAAATGGGCCCATAAAATCAATACCCCATACATCAAAAATTTCTACAACCAAGATAGGGTTTAGGGGCATCATGTCTTTTCGAGATATATTTCCTGTTTGTTGACATTGGAGACAATTACGGCTAAATTCATGTGCATCTTTAAAAAGAGTTGGCCAATAAAACCCACTTTGTAGTACCTTTGCTGCAGTTTTCTTTCCACTAAAATGTCCTCCACAGGCAAGAGAATGACAGAAGTTAAGTATACTTTTGAATTCACTTTCGGGAACACATCGCCTAATCACCTGATCTGAACAGTACTTAAATAATTCAGGGTCTTCCCAAAAGTAATATTTGATTTGTGAGAAAAATCTATCTTTTTCTTGTTTTGTCCAGTGGGAAGGTACTTTTCCTGTTGCCAAATAATTCACAATGTGGGCAAACCAGGGAAGACTGCTATGGGAAATTGAGAATAATTGCTCATCAGGGAACTTATCTCTGATTATTTCTTTATTGTATTCCACTGAGATCCTAGAGATATGATCTGCTACCATATTTTCAGAACCCTTCTTATCTAAGATTTCTAGATCAAATTCTTGTAGTAGAAGGATCCATCTAATTAGTCTGGGTTTTGTATCCTTTTTTGATATAAGATGCCTCAACGCTGCATGATCTGAATAAACTAAAACTTTAGACCCTAACAGATATGATCTAAACTTTCTAGGGCAAACACAACTGCTAGTAATTCTTTTTCAGTGGTAGTATAGTTCATTTGTGCATCTGAAAGAGTTTTGCTAGCATAATAAATTACATGGGGTTCTCGATTGAGTTTCTGTCCTAGAACTGCCCCTACAGCATAATCAGAAGCATCACACATGATTTCAAAGGTATGGTCCAATCTGGGGGCTTGATAATGGGTGCAGTGGTCAAAGCAGTTCGAAGGATGTTATAGGCTGTTAGACAATCTTTATCAAAATTAAAAGAACTATCCTTGGTCAACAAATTACACAATGGTCGAGAAATTTTACTGAAATCTTTGATGAAACGTCTATAAAAACCAGCATGACCAAGGAAAGATCGTACTTGTTTAACTGAGGTTGGGGGTGGTAGATTTGAGATCAATTCAACCTTGGCTTTATCAACCTCAATACCTCTCTCTGAAACAATGTGTCCAAGCACAATTCCCTCACGAACCATAAAATGGCTCTTCTCCCAACTTAGGACTAAATTCATTTCCATACATCGTTTCAGTACCTTAGTCAAGTTCTCGAGGCAGCTATCAAATGATGCACCAAAGACTGAAAAATCATCCATAAATACTTCCAAAAATTGACCAATCATATCAGAAAATATGGCCATCATACATCGTTGAAACGTGGCTGGTGCATTACAAAGACCAAACGGCATACGTCTAAAGGCAAATGTTCCAAAGGGACAAGTGAAGGTGGTCTTTTCTTGATCTGCAGGAAATACTGGGACTTGATTGTATCCTGAATATCCATCTAAGAAACAAAAGAAACTTTGTCCCGCTAGCCGTTCTAGAATTTGATCGATAAAAGGCAAAGGAAAGTGGTCTTTCCTAGTCACGGCATTCAACTTTCGATAATCTATACACACTCTCCAACTAGTTGATGTGCGAGTAGGAATTGATTCGCCCTTTTCATTTTTAATCACGGTAATACCCGATTTTTTAGGTACTACTTGGATTGGACTGACCCATTGGCTATCTGAAATTGGATAAATATACCAGCATCAAGCCATTTTACTACTTCTTTCTTAACAACATCCCTCATGTTTGGATTTAGCCTTCGTTGCATGTCTCTATGTGGTTTGGCTTCAATTTCACTATGAATATGGTGCATGCAAACGGAAGGGTCAATTCCCTTAAGATCAGCTATTGTCCATCCAATTGCCTCTTTATGTTCTTTAAGTACATCTACCAATTTATCTTCTTGCTCAGAGGTTAGGGTAGATGCAATGATTACTGGAAGGGTATCATTGGGTCCAAGGAATGAATATTTTAAGTCATCTGGAAGAGGTTTCAATTCTAGTTGGGGTGGTTCTTCCAAGGATGGTATTAAAGGACTTGGTTTAGTTGGAAGTGGTTCATATTTTATAGTCCAAGGCGGGATGGTGTCGAACTTAGGTGGTTCTAATAACATGTTTATCTCTTTGGTATACTCATCAATATCAAAGTCATCTATTCCAAAATGTGTAAGACATGTTTGTAAAGGATCCGAATCAATCAAACTTTGGAATTTCTTATCTACTACTTCCTCTATCATGTTTACTTCATTTAAATCATACACAGGTGGTCCTTGGGAAGCATTAAAAATATTTAATCTCATCTTCTTGTTTCCAAAAGATACATCCATCACACCTGTTCTACAATTTATGCATGCATTAGCAGTAGCTAGAAAAGGTCTTCCAAGGATGATGGGAATTTGGTTAGGATTACCACTAGATTCCATATCCAACACAAGGAAGTCGACAGGAAAATAGAATTCATCCACCTTTACTAATACATCTTCCAATATTCCACGAGGTTCTTTGACTGATCTATCTGCCAATTGTAGTGTTACTGTCGTGGGTTTCAACTCTCCAAATCCAAATAATTCATATACTGAACTTGGGAGAAGGTTTACACTCGCACCCAAATCTAATAATGCTTTCTTGATTGTGAAGTTTCCTATGACACATGATATAATCGGGGTACCAGGATCTTTTAGTTTGGGTGGGGTTATTTGCTGAACAACTGAGCTGACTTGCTCAGTCAAATGTATCTTTTTTGGTATTTGTGTCTTGGCTTTCCGTTTTTGTGTGCATAGATCCTTCAAAAATTTGGCATAAGCTGGAACTTGCTTGATAGCATCGAGAAGAGGTAAGTTTATTTGGACTTGCTTAAATAACTCAAGCATCTCATTCATTTTTATATTCTTCTTATCTGAAGGCAAAGGAGATTCTAAAGCACTAGGGAATGGGGCTTTAGGTATGATTGCTTGATCATTGAATTCCTTTTCTTTTTCATTTCTTCTCTCTTCTGGTTTAGCCACTTCTAATTTCTGGGTTGGTTCAGGTGGGTTCAATGTTTTCCACTTCTGAGAGTCATGACTGATTTAGCATGTTCTGGGAATTTGTCAGGACTATTGGAACCTCAGCCATGAATTGTCCTTTTGGGTTATCGATAGGCTGACTAGGTAACTTACCCTCCTCCCTTCTACTGAATGCTGTGGCTAATTGACCTATCTGAGTTTCTAGTTTTGCAATAGATTGTGTGTGGGAGTGAAGGATTTGAGTATTCATTTCTAGCCCTTTCAATGCTTGTAACACTTTGTCTTCAAAAGTAGGCTGATTATTCGGTGGAGGTTGTGGGATGTTTGGATATTGTGAATATGGCATGTTTCTAAAATTGGTTTCTTGGTAATTAGGTCTGATCGATGAATTGGTACAGGTTGAGGTTTCCAAGAAAAATTTGGATGATTTCGCCAGCCAGGATTGTAAGTATTTGAAAATGGATCATTTCCTGTTCTAGGAGCTAATCGGGTTTGGGCTTGGTGGGCTTGCTCTTGAACAAGTTCAGGAAATTGGTATGCAGCTGGACATTCACCTATAGAATGGGTTGGACTCGAACAAATTATGCAGACCTCATGTAATTGAGTAGATGGGGAAGAGATGTTTCCAACTTGTAGAATCCGGTCAAGTTTATGGGATAATTCATCTACCTTAGTATAGATATCTGTAGAATGACCTATTTCATATATTCCACCTCTTTTAGGTTCTACGGGAGGGTCTCGACGAGCAACTGACATGTGATGTAATGAATTCTCACTCAATGTCTCAAAGAGTTGCCAAGCTTCATGTTCATTTTTTAACATAAATGTCCCACCACATGAAGCATCAACCATTTGCCTATGCTTTTCTGATAATCCATCATAAAAGCACTGAACCAGTTGCCATTTGGGTATAGCATGATGTGGACATTTTCTAATCAGTTCTTTGAATCTCTCCCATGTCTCATGGAACATTTCTCCATCTGTCTGGGAAAAACTTGTTATGGCTTTTCTAATTTGATTCGTTTTTCCTATAGGAAAATATTTCTTAAGAAATTCTCTCTGAAGATGATCCCAAGTTGAAATTATAACAGTGTCTAATGAATTTAACCAATACTTGGCTTTATCTTTTAGGGAAAAAGGGAATAACTTAAGCCTAAGTGCATCATCAGAGAAATTTTGAATCTTGACAGTTGAGCAAATTTCTAAGAATTCATCTAAGTGTTTGTAGGGATGTCATATGGTAAGAATTTTGAGACAGAAAATAAAAACCTAAGTCAATCTAAGCATAGAAATAAAATAATTATTTTTTTTATATTTTATTTTTATAAATTTTTATAATAATTTTTTTTGTATTTTGTTTCCTTAAATTAATTATGTTTTATGGAAGGTGTCTTAGGGTTTTTCTTTTAGTTTTTTTGGTAAGTTAATTAAAAGAAAATTTGATTAGGTTAAAATTGGATTTGTGGCAAAAAGGAAAGTAATAATTTTTTTTATGTTAAAAAGAAAATATGCAATTCTAACAATTAAGGAAATAAAATAAAGTGACAATAACTATTCAAAAATTAAGAGAAAATTAATCTAATTTTTTTTTATTTTTAATTTTTATAATTAATTTTTTTTTAAAATAACACACTTAAGTCCCCGGCAACGGCGCCAAAAATCTGATGCGTGTCGTAGCGCAACGATTTAAACACCTTAATTTCACTATTAGAATAGCGAGAGTAAGGGATCGATTCCACAGGGACTTTAGCGATTATCTTGAAATAATTTTATAAATTTAACAAAATAGATAATTATTAGTGCAAAATAATAAGATATGGTCTATCTTATAAGAACACGGCGGCCCGTCCCTTTTAAGAATAGATCAGTCTAAATTATTTTCACTTAAATATAATTTAATAACAATTAAACATGAATAGAAACTTTATTTCAATAAATCTAAGAGTGCATATTAAAATCTAAAATAAAAGAGTTTTAATTTCTATAGCAATAAGAGAGCAACAAATTCTTCATAAATCAAATCAAAGACCAGATGAAACAGGCTGAAGACAGGCTGAACCGGGTTAAAGACATGAACCAGCCCACGAACAGAATGGATCCTCCAAATTCTCTCCACGGACTTCTTTCCAACGAACAGAGGACGCCTTCTCCTTCTCACGGCCTGAACACGGACGGCTGCTTCCCGGACTTCACGGAATAGAGGACTCCACTGACGGACGCCTTGGAACAGAAGCTCTCCCAAGCCTTTGCTGCTATTTGTAGAGGCCCGGATGCGGTGAAGACGCAGTGTTGACGAGGCGTTGCCAAAAAAGAGGACGCGGAAGCCACCAAAATAACCAAGAAAATCTGGATAAATCCTCAATAAAATTTAAATTCCTTCTAAAGGAATTTAATTCTCTCAATTTGATAACTTTCAATCTAATCTATTCCTTAATTGGTGGAGGAAATGGTTAGAATGGAATCGGAGAAGAATCGTGCGGAAATGCCTTTTTGCTTTGAAATCTGTGCTAAATCCTTATAAAATCAATTCTGAGCTCATCTTAAATCCGATTTGAGTGCCGTTTGTGTCATTAAATTTATAAAATCGAGATCTTTAAATTGATAAGTTTTATCTAAAATATTATATAAAATATTAAAATATTAAATAATAATAGATACGTTAAATTATTAATTAATAGGTTTAATGATAATTATTTATGCGTTTATCATCCTCCCAGCGAGAACGTCAGCAAGTGCTCCGCCGGTTCTCCCCTTCTTTTTGAGTCTCTAGGATCAAGTAGCTCTAGCATCGGTGAAGCGACTGCCTCCTGGGGACTGGAAGCCATATGGTAACAGAGTAGCACCGAGCTTCGCTCCCCACACATCTCCCCAACTCCTCTACTGGTAGGGAATCTTATAAGTAGTCTCTTGGTGAAGATGATGGCATCAAAGAGATTTAGACCGGGTCTTTCGAGGATGGCATTGTAGGCCAGTGGGACCCGAACGATCAAAAACTTTATAAAGATTGTGCTCTAGCATGGTGATGTCCCAGCCATGACTGGGAGAGTGATTTCTCTTTTCACCTTCATAGAATATCCGGTAAAGCCCATCAGGGGTGTAGCCACAGGCCAAAGAGAGTCGAAAAACAAGTTTATCCGAACAAAGGTGTCGTAAGTGAGAATGTCGGCTGAACTTCCACTATCAATAAGGATTCTTTTTACAAGGTGCTTTGCGATCATCATGGACACAACGATGCTATCATCATTAGGATTGTCTACCCCCTCTATGTCTCCTTTAGAGAAGGAGATTACAGTATCTACTCTCTCATCCCCCTGTGACCTCTTAGAAGTGTTGCCTACCCCTCAGAAAATCATGGTCACCATCTTCTCGGTTAGGGCATCGTTGACACCAATCTGGGCGGCTAAAGATGCCGACGGGCCTAGTGTAGCCGGGTTCCTCCTTTGGACAAACCTTCTAAGATGGTCCCGCTGGATGAGCTCCTTGATTGCCTTATTTAACTGATGATAGTCCTCCATATCGTGGCTGTGATCTCGATGGAAGCGGTAGTAGAGACTCTTGTCGCGAGAAGCTTCTGGCTTCATAGGGATGGGATGCCGAAGGTATGGCTCACCTTCGATCTCCATTAGGATGTGGGATATTGAGACAAGCAGAGGGATGAAGTACTCCTCTTTGGGGATGAGAGTTCAGGGCCGGTTGTTCGATCGATAGGGAGGCTCAGGCCTCCTGGGACGAGTTTCGCTAGGCTCTGGATGGGCTTCATCAGCCTCCCTCCGGGAAGAGTCTACTTCATCGATGTAGATATACTTCTGCGTACAGCTCAGCAACTCGGTGTAGGAACTGGAAGGCTTCTTGTCAAGAGAGTAGGTGAAGCGATAAGGGCGAAGCCCTTGCTTCAAGGCCAAAGTGGCCACAGAATCATCAATGTTGTAGACTTCGAGTGCAGCCTCCTTAAACCAGGCCACAAAGTCCCTTAGCGACTCATTGCCTTTCTATCGGATAGCAAACAAGCTATCGGCCACCCAAGGAATCTTTCAGTATGCATCGAAGTGCACCAGGAAGGCCCTCTTCAGTTGTCGGAAGGAGTTGACACTGTGCGGTGGTAAACGAGAGTACCAAGCATGCACAACTTTCTGAAGGGTGGCCGGAAAGGCAAAGTAGAGGAGGGCATTTGTTGCCTCTTGGACTTGCATATGTACCTTGTAGCTTTCCAAGTGATCTAGAGGATCGGTGGTGCCGTTATACGGATCTAGCTGGGGGAGACGAAATTGGGATGGGACTGGCTCTTCCATGATGCAATGAGTCAGAGGGGGATGGCTGTCATAACCCACCTTCAACTGGTTTGTCAACCTCCAGCTGAGTTCTTCCAACCACCGATAGCATTCCTCCAGATGCTTCTCCATCCTGTAGTGAATGCGCTCACCGATGGACTCCTCCCCTAACGACCCAGAGAGTGGGTAAGGAGACGGGTGGCGCCGATGGTCGACCCCTCTCTCGGGCTCCTTCCCATGGCACCGCCTGGGGGAGGGGCTGCTAAAGGACTGCCCCCTCTTGAGGGCCTCTCGGCGGTGGTGCCCAGGTGAGGCACGATGGCAGTGAGTTTCCCTTTTAGGAGATCTTCCATGAGTGGATTGCTGACTAAGTTGAGCGGCCCCCATGCCCAGTAAGGGCGATCTTGGGTGCTGCTACATGACTGCTGACTATTGTTGTAGCTCGCAAACCACCGCCACAAGTGACTAGACTTGTTGAGTGAGGGCGACGATTCGGTCATCCTGAGGTGGTGGCGAAGGCGGAGCAGGATGGCTGGCCTGCGGGATAGGGAGACTGGCCTTCCACTGCTCAGTCCCTTGATGATGCCCCCCAGCACGGCTGGTGGAAATCTCTTGGATGCATGTCAACACCATTTCTTCATTTTCAGAGGGAATGGAGGTCTGCAGCTAGTTGTTTTGAAGCTTTCTATCCCCCCCTCCTGACGCATCAATCTGTTGTCGCCAAATCACTTCCCTTGGACATCAGGTAAGGCCACCGGCCCGAACACCAGGGAGAACGAGTCTTGAAGTCTTCCAACACCTCCTCCTTGGATTGTGTATCAGTGATGCGGGACCCATGGGTAGATTATTCGGTGCGGATCCATGCATGGGCAAATCATTATGCCTGATGCAAGTTGAGGTGATGTATAAAGATTTTTTCCTCAAACAATAACATTCAAAAACTTTACTGACTAAAGCCGACAAAATTTAAAGAGTCTCAGATCAAAGTGAGCTGGGTTGGGCTAGCAGAGGGAAAATTTCATATTGGTCTCGTATGTGTAGAGTAAAGGTTCAGCCCAACTCTAGCGTTTTCTCACCATGATGCGAGATGTACCATGCAAGAGATTAACATAAAGCAATGATTCATATTTTAAGGTGCTTTACTTTCCGAAACGAGTAAGAATAAACTAAGGATGAACATACGAAGAGTAAAGTAACTACTCACCGAACATGATTCACTAAGTAATAGAGAAAACAGAATCCTAGGGTTAAGAAACTACTACTTATAATATGCTCTTTCTTCAACAAAACAAAACTTATGAGAATGGATGGGTCTGATTACCAGGCAATGATAGTCCTTGTCCTAAAAGATTGGATCACACAGCTCTCGGGATGAGCGCTTGGAAGATGAAGCTATGCTACTACAGATTTTTTGGCTTTTCTTCAGATGGTTCTAAACACAAGGAGGACTTCATCTAAGGATCATAGCACCTTGGCATCTTGGGGCTGGGATGCTTGGAACAGGTGTTGGAACGAATATTTGTTGGGCCTCTCACCCTCTTTCTCACGGAGTGTCAATGCTCAGGAGCATAGGAAAATAGAAGAAGAAGACTCTTTTTTATTAATTATCAATTATTCTTTATAAGAAGAAGGGAGGGGTTTTTATAATAAACCCTAACCCTTGAATTACATGAAAAAATAACATAAGGGTGTCATATTATTTTTAAATAAGGAGATAGGCGGCACCTTGAAACAAAGGAAAGAGATTAGGTGATAGCTTTTCCAAATAAAGAGATGGACGACATCTTGAAATAAGGAAAAGAGATCAGAAGATATCTTTTCCAAATAAGGAGATAGGTATAGTATCTTGAAACAAGGGAAAGATATTAGGGGATAGCTTTTTCAAATAAGAAGATATATGACATCTTGAAACAAGGAAAAGAGATCAGGGGATGGCGCTATATTCTGCTTTCCATAAGGAGTCGGTGGCAAGTCACCTTCCATAGGGGCATATTTGCTTCCTTTTATGCTGAGATATCTTTAAGAAAATCTTGGGATGCCCTAATTGAATAGATGGCACCTTCTTTGACTGGGATTTCATGTGGGACTGAGGTAGCGCACTGAAAGTGGTCCTTTATGGTCTTGAGTCTTTAACTTCTTACGCTTTGACTTAATAAATCTTGACTTGACTCAAATAAAATTAATGGACTCATACTTGATTCAAATAAAATTACTGAACTCATACTGACAAAACTTGATTACAATACTTAATATCAAACCAACATAAAGTAAAAATTTCATAATGAGCTCAGTAACCTCTGTCTGATCCTAGTGTCCCTACCAATTCTTTTGGAGTAGAAAGTAAAGGTCAATCCGGCTCTGGTACTGCTCCAATAAGTCTGGGTCGGGGCATTGCAGATCCTCTCGAGTGATCCATGAATCCTTAGATTTTGGTCAACCTTGCCATTGTACTAAATGACGTTGGTAGCCTTTATCCCGAATAGTAATAGCTTGGTCATCTACGATACGCTCAATCCTTTCTACGCTCCCAGATAAATTTATTGATGGACACTCAGGGTTCGCTCTCAAGAATAGAGTCGGATCCAAATGACTCACTAGGTATCATTGCCGGTTCCCTATACTCAATTAGGTCTGAGATATTGAAGGTTGAACTAATGCCAAATTTGGATAGTAACTCGAGCACATAAGCATTAGGTCAAAAAAAAATTATTACTTTGAATGGTCTAGCTCCACGAGCATGTAACTTTTTTATGGTTTCCAAAGGAAACCCCTCATGTTTAAGCCTAATTATCACATAATCTTCCTCAACACATTCTTTAACTCTCTTTCGGGAATTAGCCATGTTTTTATAAGTATCATTGCTCAAATTAATCTTATTGATAATTTTCTTATGCAAATCTCTAACATGTTGTGCAAATGATTTAGCTGACTCAGAGACTCATGCATGTATAGGCAAAGGGATTAGGTATATGGGTCTATTAGGCTTATAACCATGGTCAATCTCAAATGGACTCTTGCCTTTGTCCTATTAACTGAACTATTATAGGCGAATTTGGCTCTAGGTAATAAAAGGTTTCAATTTTTAATATTTTCACCTACAAGACATCTCAACAAGTTTTCAAGGATTCGGTTCACTACTTCAGTCTGGCCATCAGTTTAAGGATGGTAGAAAGTAGAAAATTTGAGCTTAGTCTCTAACATGTGCCAGATGATTTTTTAAAAGTAACTTATGAATCGGACATCCCTATTAGATACAATGATTTTTGGTAGGCCATGTCACCTAACCACTTCATCTAAGAAAAGTTTGGCCACCTTGAAGGCATCAAAGTGGCTCAATGGGAAGTGCTTAGTGGGTTCATCCTATAATGTGAAAGATTAGGCAATGTCGCTCCTGGGACTAGATCTATAGTATGTTGGATGTTCCTTAAAGATGGTAATTGATTAGAAAGTTCTTCAGAAAACACATCTTAAAATTCTTTAAAAAATTCTAGCTCTTTCAAAAATTCTACTACCTTTTAAGGGTGTTCTTTTTGGATTTGATCATGAATTTTCTTAGTAGTTAAGATCCAAACTGATGAACCCTCAGTGATCTCATGCTTTAGTTCTTTAGTGCTAATCAGATTTAATTTCGATTTTTTTCTTTTAGGTTACTAGATTCCCTCTTAATATGATCCTTAGGTGGAGTTGGGTTTATCACAAGCTTCTTTCGATGGTGGTTAAAGGAGCAGGAGTTGGATCAACCATACAGGGTAGCATCATGGTCATATAACCAAGGTTGACCTAAGATGATACTACTAACTCCCATAGGAAGGTCATCACACCATACTTTTTCTTAATAGGATTGCAGTTGGATCATGACTTGGCATCTCAGTTTAATGGGGATGAAAGTTGAGTCTATCCAGGATACCTTATAGGGATTGAGATGGAGAACCGTAGATAAACCTAGGGTTCTGATAGCACTGGTTAAGATGGCATTAACACAACTCCTGCTATCTATGATGATCTTACATACCTTTTTTTCTAACTTCACAAATGTCTTTAAAATCTGGGTCCTATTCCAATCCTCTTATTCTTTGGTTTGGATCAAGATATATCTAACAACTCCTGATAAATCAGATGACTCAATAACTTCCTTCTCTCCTTCGTATTCATCCACTAAGTGTATTTTAGCTTCATACACTTCTTCTTCATGCTCATCAGTGGGTTCAGGATCTTCTTCCTTTTGTTCTCCTATATGTACGAATCGGGTTGGGCATTGACTAGCATAGTTTTTCAATTTATGACATCTAAAACAAGGAGCATTAGGATTAAAATTTCTTTGAACTTCAGGTGACTTACCCTTATCTTCCTTGCAGGTCAATAGGGTGCTAGGAGTAGGTCGACTTAGGTGCACTTGACTAAATCCTGATTTTTATTAAGGGTACCATTCTTAGTGGGTTCAGGTCGACGGATTATGGGTCCCCTTTGGAATCTCTTATAATCTCTAGCTATCTGATAAGTCTGTTCAAAATCATGGACTTCTCTTAAAAATAATTCTCTCTGAATGTCCTCATGCAGTCCAGTCCTAAATCTAGATAGGGTCATAGCTTCAAATTCATCTATGTTACACCTCATGATATATTCATCAAATTTGGCTATGTATTCAGATACGGTCTTGCTTTCTTGACTCAGCCTCTGCCATTGGTCTAAAAGTCTCTAGTGATAGGATAGGAAAAGATACTTTTCCCTAAGCTTAAGTTTCATGGCTCTCCAATTAGCTATGGATATGTCTCCCCTTTGCCTAGTTATCCTTTCAACATTCCCCTAGTATAGTCTAGCCTGGTGAACTAACCTGAGTTTAGCAAACTTAAACTTCCTCTCTTCAAACATTTCATACCACTCAAAGTATTGATCCATATCTCCTTTCCAATCAGTGTATACCTTAGGGTCAAGACTACTATCAAATGTAGGTGCTTCTAACCTAATGTTCCTAATGGCTCTTTCCTCCAAATCCATGAAGTCTTGGTGTGGGCATCTAGGGTTATGTTTAGGGGTGAGATCATGACGATGGGCTCTTGGACCAATGAGAGTTGGTCTAGGTAATTCAAGTTCTGTGTGGTTCAATCGGTTTTCTGCAAGGGTCCCGATTCACTCTTCCATTTGGTCAAACCTATTATTTAATTATCCAAATTGTTCAGTCATGGTTCTCATTAAAGTTTCAAGATTGTGATCCATGGTGTAACTTGGTTGTGTTTGGGGATGTTGGTAATGGGCTCCTTGTTGGGGAGCGCGGAATACCCCCAAGATCACGGCTATAGCGTATATGAGTAATACAAAAAAAATTTACCATTCTAATCTATGAGTATAAGATCATACCTTCATATTTGAACCTTGGAATACTTTGATTCGATTGCTCAACCTCAACCTTTTAGTCTTCCACCGTATTCCGAAAATACCTTCCTTCTCTCACAAGATGGTGGGATCTCTCGGCCGACCTAGGGTTTCTTGTTTTTCTTTTCCTCAAAAACGTTAACCCTAGCAACCAATTGAGAGGGTATTTATAGGGCTACAACAGGGACCAATAGGCAAATATGAAAAGGACTTCCCACGTAATCAAATCTCCCAATCCTATCCTGGGTTAGGATTCAATTACGTAAATTACAATTCATTCCACTAAAGAATTATAATTGTACTCCTAATCACATTCGAATTTATATTTTCGAGCCTTAATATTAAATACTTATTATCTCCCCACGTTAAGATTACAGATATCCACCAATTAAATTTAAATACTGACAATATAATTTAATTGGCTGTTATTATCCTTGAGACTTATCCACTTAACTTTTTGATGTATCGGATTCAAAATCCACTTGCAAGATTTGATACAATCAAAACTTATAAGCTTTCTCAAGGGGATATCATCAATCCAAATTAATAGGACATGGAGTCCTTCAACTATTAATATTCACCATATATAATGTTATTGCCCAACCCACTGAGTTTATTGACTCATATAGAATCTCACTCTATGTGTAATCAAAGCAATAATCACTACATACACGTGTCTAGAAATAGAATTCAGATTAAGAGCATAAGTAATCATAATATTCATGAGTTTTAAATTATTTTATAAAGTCAGTATAAAATAATTAACTCAACTGGGTCCTGTTCAATACACACAAAGTGTACTAGCACAAATAGTTAGAATAAACCATTCCCCGTAGTCAAGACAGACCTACTAAAAATTTGTGCTACAGTTCTACTGATGGTGTGTTCAATTCCATCTAAAACTGTGAACAATAAACTTGTATTCCAAAAGAACCGATGATCTAGTCTTCTGTGTGTAAGCCGTACTCTACACACTAGATCAAATACTCTTTGTAAATACTAGACACATGCACATATATATAGTAAATGGCACACATTGCTCAAAATGAATTCTCATTAAAAATGTAAAGACATAACATAAAGCATATCTTTTAGTCTATATCTCTATCACTCCTAACCTGGTAGTCATGCAATACACAAATTCATTCTAGGGTTTCTAGACCTAGAAGCTCAAGTAGAATGAATCAACTCAAATTACAATTAACTCAATAATTATTCTTTCCACTGGCCAGGTAAGAGGTGGGGTTGTGGGAGGCTCCTCCCGCTCTCGCAGGGACCTAATTAGAGAACCATAAGTCCGCTTAAGGCATTTGTCGTTTGATTCCTAGCCCTAGACACTACTTTTAAGAAATAACTGAAGGATTGAGTGCACCAGTTTCATCATAATACTTGGAACGCAACCATATGGGTGTTCCTAGCTTTTCTTTAGGTTTCTATTCAATTTTAATTAAGCTTGAGATCGAGATAAGGATGGTTGTTTTGGGCCAAGGAAAGGTGATGAAATCCTTTCCTTACCTAAGATGGAGAAATTGCTCTTAAGTGAATTCAGTGATGCATGTATATACATATAAAAACCTAAAGTAAAATATGCAGAGATATTATATATATATTTATTCATTTATTTTATTTTTATTTTTTAGTTGTAGATCTGAAAATAAGAAGAAATTTACAGATTTAATGAAGATTAATTAGATGATTAGAAAATTTTAGCACTATGCATGAACATGCCCTAGCCTGCTCTGATACCAAACTGATGCAGGATATACCATGCAAAAGATTAATGTAAAGCAATAATTAATATTTTAAGGTGCTTTACTTTTCAAAATGAGTAAGAATAAACTAAAAATAAATATGCAAAGAGTAAAGTAACTATCTGCAGAACATGATTCACTAAGTAATAAAGAAAACATAATCCTAGGGTTGAGAAACCACTACTTAAAACATGCTCTTTCTTCAACAAAACAGAACTTATAAGAAGGGATGGGTCTGATTACCAGGTAATAATGGTCTTTGCCCTAAAAGATTGGATTACACAGCTCTCGGAATGAGCATCTGGAAGACGAAGCTATGCTACCACAGATGTTTTGGCTTTCCTTTAGATGGTTCTAGAGACAAGGAGGACTTCATCTAAGGATTGTAGCACCTTGGTATCCTGGGGCTGGAATGCTTGGAATAGGTATTAGAATGGGTATTTGTTGGGCCTCTCACCCTCTCTCTCACGGAGTGTCAATGCTCAGGAGCACAAGAAAATAGAAGAAGAAGGCTCTTTTTCATTAATCATCAATTGTTCTTTACAAGAAGAAGAGATGAGTTTTTATAATAAAGCCTAACCCTTGAATTACATGGTAAAAAAAGAAGATAAGGGTGCCATATTGTTTTCAAATAAGAAGATAGGCGGCATCTTGAAATAAGAAAATAGATCAGGGGATGGCTTTCCCAAATAAGGAGATGGGCGGCATCTTGAAACAAGAAAAAGAGATCAAATTATCTTTTCCAAATAAGAAGATAGACGACATCTTGAAATAAGAAAAAGAGATTAGGGAATAACTTTTCAAAATAAGGAGATAGGCGGCATCTTGAAACAAGGAAAAAAGATTAGGAGATGGTGCTATATTCTGCTTTCCATAAGGAGTAGACGGCAAGTCACCTTTTATAGGGGCTTATTTGCTTCCTTTTATACTGAGATGACTTTATAAAAATCTTGGAATATCCTAATTGAGTAGATGATGCCTACTTTGACTAGGATTCTATGTGGGGCTGAGGTGGCACACTGAATGTGGTCCTTCATAGTCTTGGGTTTTTAACTTCTTATGCTTTGACTCAATAAATCTTGACTTGACTCAAGTAAAATTAATGGGCTCATACTTGACTCAAATAAAATTACTGGACTCCTACTGACAAAACTTGATTATAGTACTTAAAGTCAAATCAACATAAAGTAAAAATTTCATAATGAGCTCAGTAACCTCTGTCCTAATGCCCCCATCACACCAAGAATTACTGCAAGAAATTCACAGCAAGGAATTCACATTAACTTAGTGAAAAGAGGGAAAAAAATCATGTCATAAGCATGAAAGTATAAAATTGAGAGTTATAGTCATAAATAG